>JARHVA010004281.1:1207500-1482500 GCA_037957365.1 Torreya grandis | reverse complement strand
GGTCCAGAGTATAATAGTGGGATAAATGACTTAGGCACAAGTTGTCCCCAAGTAAGGGGTCTTGTAGATAATGGACCAATTTTTTTTTTAAATGTAGAAATTTTTGAGATGTACAATATTCATGGGTTCTGAGAGATCTTTTCCATATGGATTATCTAATTGGTATGCCCCCAATCCATAATTTTTTGTGACCACATATGGACCCATCCAATTGGTTTGAAACTTACCCTTCTTTTTTAATTTAGTATTAGTGTTATTTTTGCTCTCCTTCAAGACAAAATCGCCAATTTCAAACTCTCGAGGTAGAATGTGCTTGTTATATCTTCTACATAATTTGTTTTGATGTGGTTTCAAGTTATCCATGATAACCAAATGTTTACCATCAAAGAGCTTGAGCTCTTATAACCTAGAAACTCTATATCCTTCATCATGTTCAATGTTCTCCAAGGATACCCAAAAGTGAGGGTTACTAGATCTCAATAAAGATAATAGTCCTTATTTCATAAATAAGGGAGTATGGAATGGCTCCTATGGGGGTTTGATGACTAGTGTGATAGGCCCAAAGGGTAGTAAAAATTTTCAATTGCCAATTATGGCTAACATTATTGACAATATTTTTTAGGATTGTAAAAATGGTTTTGTTAGACACCTCAGCTTGACTGTTGCCTTAAGGGTTATATGGTGTGGATTTCTTGTGCTTGATTTTGAATTTTTCACAAAGAGATTTAACATCTTGGTTTATAAATGACAAACCATTATCAGATATAATATGGGCTAGGATACCATACTAAAAAATGATATGATAGTGGATAAATTTGGTAATCTACTTCCTAGTAATGTAAGTGAGAGGAATGAACTCAATCCACTTAGTAAAATACTTGGAAGTAGTGAGATTATGTTTGTGTCCATCAGAAGAGGTTGGGTTAATTTTCTTGATGAGGTCGATGCCCCATGTAGAGAATGACCATGGTATAGTAAATGATTGGAGTGGTAAGGAATGTGTGTGTATTAAATTACCATATTTTTATCAAGAAACATGCTTTCTAACATGATTAAAATCATCTATTTACATCTTTGGCTAGTATTATCTTATTATGAGGAGTTTATTAGCTATGATTACACTGTTAGTGTGGGCCCCACACATTCCTTTATGAACCTCCTTAAGCGCTAGCCTAGATTATACATAAAATAAACAATGAATAAGTGTTCCATAATATATTTTAAGATAAAATGTGTTCCAAAGAGGGTGTAATGGGCTATGAAATGAATGAATATTTTTTGGTAATTATTAGAAAGGTCAGCCTAAAAAACTTGGCCTTCAAAATAATTATAGATGTCTTGGAACCAAGGAAGTTTATGTGAGGGATTGGGACCAATGATGGTGCATACCCTTTATAAATATGGAAATACATGAGTAGGATTTAAAAGTTTTTCAATGAGAAACTAATACTCTTTAGCAATACTAGCAATTTGTATCATGGACCTGATTATTGCCATTGCATTAGCTAATCTATTATTGTCTCGTGGTACCTATTCAAATTGTAAGGATTTGAAATGAGTATTAAGATTATCCATAATATGATTTTAGGGTACAAGCTTATCATATTGAGTTTTATATTGATCTGTAGTTTAATTTAAAATTAATCAAGAATCCCCATATACCATTAAGAGTTAGATATTCCATTGTAATAGAAAATGAAGTCCTGCAATAAGGGCTTTAGATTTAACCATATTGTTGGTAAAATGAAAATTAATATGAAATTATTTGGGAATTAGATCCTCTTGTGGCGTAGTCAATAAAATTTCAGCCCTAGATCCATGGGATGTGAAGGAGACATCAAAGTATAACTTCCATAATTTAGGTTCATGTATCCCTTCTACTACTGTCATAATAGAATCATCTAAAAAATCAAATTTGAGGGGGTGAGTATCTATAATAGGAGCTTATGCAAGTTAATCTATAATAACCTAACCCTTGATAGCCTTTTAGTTCTAGTACTCAACCTCAAATTCACTTAAAATCATGACCCATTTAGCCATACAACTTGTAAGAGTTGATTATGATAATAAATATTTGAGAAGGTCTACTTTAATAATAATAATGGTTTTATTATTTAGTATATAATGTCACAAAGTTTTTGAATCAAACACTATTGTTAAACATGCCTTCTCTATAGATCTATACTTATGTTCATAATCCATACATGTGTATCTCAAATAGTATATTGCATTCTCCTTTCCATGTTCATAATGAAGGGCCAAGAGTGCCCTCAGTGCATGTTATATTGCTAAAATATAAATAATCAATGGTTGTCTAGGTGTTGGTGGTCTCAAAACTGGTGGGTTGGCCATGTATGTTGTGATATTTCTAAATGATAGTTGAAATTCAACATCCCATTTAAAAGTGACCCCTTTCATTAAGAGGTGTGTAAATGGGTGGAACTTATCTTCCAATTTTGAAATGAACTTTTGAATATATTAGGTCTTTCCTTGCAAGCTACATAGTTATTTTAGATTAGAAGGTGGAGGCATTTCTATAATGGCCTTAACCTTTGTATGATCCACATCAATACCTCTTTGTGACAAAATGGAACCTAGTAATTTTACTAAAGTGATGCCAAAGACATACTTCTTAGGATTCATATGAACTTTATACTCATGAAGTCTCTCAAAGATTCTCCATAAAACATTAGGATGTCTAGCATGTGTTTTTTATTTCTCTAGGATGTAATAAACATTGTCCTAAAAAATTCCATGCATCATGTTATGGAATATGATAGTCATAACATGTTGATAGGTGGCCCCATAATTATTCAAGCCAAAGGGCATGACTTGGTAACATAATGTTTCCCATGGTGTGATGAATGCAGTTTTATGATGGTCTTTTAGATCTATCTTTATCTGATTATATCCTGAAAATCTATCTATGAGGGATAACATCTGATACCAAATAGTAGAGTCAATAATCATGTTAATATCTAGAAAAGGAAAATAAAATTTGGGACATGCCTTATTGATATCTTTAAATTTGGTACAAATGCATATACCTTGTGGTTATTTGGTTAATAGGACTATGTTTGATATCCATTCAAAATAGTCATGTGGTCTAATGAAGTAAACTTATTATAGTTTTTCTAATTCTAATTTCACCAAAAGAGCAATGCATGAATGCTTATTTTTCATTTTTTATTTGATAATATTAGAATCTAGATAGACAACAAGTCGATACACAACCGAGTCAGGGTTTAGGCTTGTCATCTTAGAATAAGCCCATGAAAAGATATTAATGAAATCTCTTATAATAGTGACAATTTAGTCATGCTCTTCATTAGTGAGGGAGGCTTTAAGATAAATAATTTTGGGATTATCATAATTCCCAAAGTCCACATTTAGTGTTTTCTATGAGGATAATAGAACCATATTCTATAACAGTGGGTAGCATTTGATCTTGGTCCTCTTCTTCAACTTCAATTTCTGGTTGTTTTTCACAAAGCCCTAGATAGTGAGATGAATCTGAATCTATTAGTTTAGGTAGTGGTCAAATAATAAATATCTCTAGAAAATGGAGAGAAAAATGCTCAAAGAATCTATGTTGTTCTGATGTGATACTAGCATTGGATATAGAACTAAGACTTGGTGGGCACTATGCATCCTTTAGAGATGAGCAAATTTACCCATCTAAGAACCCCTAAAATAGGTATTCACTCAAGTTCTTGTCTTTTTATTTACTATTTTCCTGATCAATGAGCACCTCAAAGAGGTTTTCACCTAAATATATTGATTTATCTTTTTCATGACCAAAAACATTTTCTTGCTCTCCAAATTAAGCATAAGAGTTTAAAGATAAATTAAATACTTAATTATGATTACCAATTAGCAATCCATCTCTAAGGCTCATGCACTTGAAAACAGATTCCTTATTCTAAAATTCATCGAGGGGTATAACAGAAGCTTGTTGGTCTCAATAAATAAGGTTAGGATGGTAAAGGTAGAGGGGAAATGGGATGTGATAGTCATAATGGAGTTGGAATCAAATAGGTCAATGCAAATAAGCTCATTATAAATTATATAATGGGATGATAAATCACTTCCAAAAGTATCATTGATATTTGATTCAAAATAATCACTATTAAAATGCATGAGGTCACCCCCAGGTGGTATAAATCTAAGACCTTGACTCATGTTAGGTTTACTAGTTGATAATGGTTGTAGGATTCCTTGCTGTCATGGCCTAGGGCCTTTACCTATATAATCAAAGTTATCTATAATCTGATTAAGGATAGGATACTTAGGATTGTAAAAAAAATCAACAATGTCATCATAATATAACTAGTCTCCTTCAATAAAAGCTTCTGATCTTGATTTGGAAAGGTTGTCAATACAAATACCATGGGTAGTTTTTGTGTATTTTTATTATTTTAAAAAATCATGTTGGGCCTACAAGGGATTTGGGAAGTCTTGGATTTTCCAAAATACTTAAGAGAACTTGGGAAACATAGCAATGTGAAAGGCATCTTTCATATGGTAGGTGGAAATGTCTACATCCTCAATAGTGATTTTTTGGCAAGTGTTACAAGAAATGGATCAGTCAAAGTAGAAGAAAGGTCATTTGGGTTGATATAATTTGAATTGGGTGGTTTGAAAAATATTAATTTTTTCTTTTTCATGATGAATTTAGAGCTAGGGAAATAGTTATAATTATAAAATTTAGCATCTAGGTGTTTGTAATATTGGTAGGGCTACAGATTGGTAGGAATAATGACTTCAATCCCATCATGGGGGAACTTGAGATACTACTAAAAAGTGGAGGGGATATGTTTTAATTCATGTTGGAATTAGATAATAATATGGGTGGGGGTGATGAATCAATTTCACAATAATGCATATTCAATTCCAAACACCATTCCATGAAGCATACATAAAAGATCAATGTATAAATAAATAATCACATAAGTACATCATAAGATAAATCAAGAGATTAGGCTAGAAAACCTATTAGGGGATAAAAAAAATTGAACCATTAACATGGACTACAATAATATAATGACAATATTTGACATTTAGTGAAGCACCCAGTTTACAAGGAACACCAACCTCTACCTAGTTGAGCACCCACACAACTAGTCTTCTACAAGATCCAACTTGAAAGGAGGATCCAACCCAATAGAAAAATAAGAACCATATTATATAAATTGAATATATGATCATTTTTAACACTTATTTATTATTATTCAACTTATTATGACCTCTTTTGTTTGTACTATTTCCATTTACTCTCACTCAAATAGCCTTTAGGGCTCACTCACTCAATATGCCTCTTCTAGGCTCATTAGGTCTAATGACCTATGTGTAGACATACATAAAATTGATGAGATATGCATGAATTATATTATTAACCATTTTATGGTCCTCAATTACCTACCTCTACTCCTTTATTGATCTCTTTCCTTCACTTTTGTCCACACACCCACAACTTGTCCAAATAGGCCTATTAGGCCTTGCCTGTATACCACACTCTTCATCTAGCCCATATTGGTCAAAAAATATTATTAACCCACATGGATCACCCTTAAAATATATACATATGATTACCAAACACTCCATAGGTTGGTTATAACCTACATAGTCTAAAACTCAATTAGGCCTAATAGAGACATAATTGAATTATCCCTTCTTCAAGGCACATGTTACCCTTGAACTCCTTCGCCCATATTTAGATTCCAAAAACAATTCAAAAAATTCACATATAATTTAATATGTATATCCTAATATTTCATTGGATCCTTACTACTTGGAACTCCATTTCACACCTTGGACCTATCAATTAGGTCTTCTCATCTTTTAGGCCTTCTTACATGAAAAAGTTAGTATTACAAAATGGAATCATACTATCATTTTTTATCAAACAAACCAATAAAAAAATTGTATTAATATATCCTCCATGACCTGAAAAACATCACCAAATAAATTTGATATCATCACACATGCTATAAGATCCCGAAACCACCTCTACAATAGGCTTTCTCAGTTCTAGTCAAACACAATCAAAGTATATTCAATCATCTTTGACTCTTAAAACTTGAAAAAGGAAAATATATGACTTCCAATGACTTAATATGATACTTTGATACTTGTAAATAATCTCCATACTCATTGTATTCTTCAAATCTTGTAAAAACACTTCCAAATCACTTGTGCAAAGTGGTCACTCAAACTGCCTGTAGCCTTCAAGAACAAAGTCATGAAAAATTTCTTGTTTAACACATATAAGAGTGATTTAAAGACATATAATGAATACCCATAAATTATATTTGATCTATAGATAACTCTAAAATTAATAAATCACATTTTTTAATATTACTCATTAGTCTTGTAGACCAATCTCTCAAACCATTCTCAAATCATGCCAACACAACTAGATAGACGTTTTTGGTTTCCTCATCTCAACATATAAAAGTATCTCCATAGATTTGAAAAATCATGAATAGATAAATTACATTTAAAAAAATATATAAAAATTCATTATATGCACTGAATCCTATAATAGAGTCTCAAATTCTTCATCTCACTTAGCATACTTGGAGCAGTCATCTTGTCTTCAGAACAAAGTCATGGTGAACATGGCTCCTAATACCTATAATTTTTTTAAATTTAACTCCAAAGTAATTACTAATATACTTATAAACCTTTATATCAACTCCAATCATAAATATGTGGAGGTCTAATGGCATATAAGAAATACACACACACACACACACACACACACACACACACACACACATATATATATAATTCTATGAGACATACACCTTTACTATCTTGACTTACATAGATAAGTCACTTTGTGAGCACCTTATAACGTATGTATAAGAACCAAAAACACTTACCAACAAAGGGAAAATGAGGAATATGTATTAAAAAAATACCTCAAATCATTTTGTCTATCCCTAATCACTTTCAACTCTTCCCTAATCACCTTTTCACTCTCTCTAGTTATTTCTCACTATTTTCACTATTTGAGGTATAACAATATTACATTTTGATTAAACAAAATGATTGACATAAATAAAATATATTTAAAAAAAAACTCCATGGGCCTCAATAAAAAGTTTTATTATTAAACCTTCATCAACTTATATGCATTGACTCAGTCATCCCTTCTTGTAATAATAAAATCTTCAAAATAATTACTTTTATATACATTCTACTCACTTCCCTAACACAACACTAACACCTTAAGGTGATTGGAGAAGTCCTATATAGCATAAAATCATCAAAATTGATCAAACAATCCACTCTAAGCCAAACTCATTCACATATTTCCAATCACTCCACTATGATGGTTTGCAAGCACAAAAATCTCCTTACCTTCTTAACATTTATTCATAAAGATGAGGGATTGGTTTCTCTACAAAATTATTATAGAATCTTCTTAAGACCCTTTCAAAACTAATATAAATGTATCAAGTCACCATGCAAACTCTACCCTTGTGAATGACCATATCAACTTCCTTCTTTGGCTTGGAAACCTTCATTTTGCAGACATAGGAAACCTTTCAATGTTGTTTCTTACTTTATACTCCTATTTAGGACCTAAAAATTGTTCAAAATTTTTGACCCACCATTTTACACCTCAGCCCATGTTCATATGGGCTCCAACACCTTGGAATCTCAGTTTAACCATTCATTTTGACCTCACTAGGTCTCTATGCACATTGGATTTAGAACCATTAGTCAAACTTGAATATTGAAATCACTTGAAACCTTCTTGTACTAATCTAAAATCATCATCAAAATTTAATATGCACTCATGACATGATTTCAAGAATCCATCCATTTTCACATATGTCACATGCTTCTTACCTCAACAAGCTATGACCATGCCTATAGGAAGAACCTCTCTTCAAGATATCTTGTCACCAAATAACCTTGAGATTTTAAAAGACCACTTATGTAGCTTACAAAGCATATCACTAAACCTAAGAATATTGTATAAGCCTATCATATCATTCTCTATTAATCAAGATAACTCAAACCACATGGATCAATTATCAAGAACACAAGGCCTTTGTGTCACTTCATGATTCATCCTTCATCAGTCACCACTTTTTCATTACCTTTGACATCAATGACAAAATTTTTTCCAAAAATTTCCCCCTTTGTCACTGATGGAAACCTCTTTTTATCCTTCTCCCCTTTTTCCATTAATGACAAAGTGGAATAAACAACTGAGTTCCTCCTATCATCATGCATTCAAATATACTTTAGGTACTCAAAATACTTGCCTACCTTTCATGAACATGAATTAAAAATTGTTCCCCCTTTGACATGCACATTTTTATCATCTTCTTCAAGTACCAAACATGTACCTTCTTGTTATTTTATTGGATAACTTGTCTTTAGATTCTCACTCACTCTTGCTTACCTAATCCTTGGACCTATTTACTTACATATCTCAAAATACACCTTTGTTCATGCATGAAGATTAATACATTTTAAAAATTATTACTTGGTTTGATCAAGTCTTCATATCAAAATTTATGACTTGTCTCTTGAAATTACATCTGTAGCAAAATTTTCCATCATGACTTAATCTTGAAATTGGAACATCTTACATATTCTCTGCCTCACATTATGCACATATCTTCAAGCCTCTCAAACTATCTACGTTATCTCTCCCTAACTCCATGATCCATCTAGAAAAATTCACCTTCAATGAGTCTCCTCAATGAACTAACAATGAGACTACTGGCCCATATTTCCCTCATGTTACCAATAGGTCTCATGGAGACGTAATAAACATATATACAATCTTTATTGATTACATATGTCCTCTTGGATCAATTAGACCATCTTAAGTAGGATTTTAACAAATTCAAAACATGTCAAAGTAACTCATCATAATATCAACATGCATTCAATGATCCTTAGATCATTCTCCATTTTTGAAACATCTCATCTACAAGGCATAGACTCAAAGGCATATTTTGAAACAATTTTTTTAAGGATTTATTACTCACCTTCAGGGCATACATAACATGATAAAAATAAATGCATGATACTAAAATCATCCTTATTCTCACTAAGCATCTCATCTTTATGGCAAAGAATAGTAAGCCAACCTACATACAACATTCTTCACACTCTGTCTACACATAATCAAGATTATTAATGAGAAACTTAGAACATCAATCACCTTCAGACTACTGACTATCTCCCTAGAACTTATTATAATTCAAATTGTTCTATTATGACCTTATGAGGTCATCATGACATCTTTAGGACATTTCAACTCATGATATAGTCTTGAAGAACACCATAACAATTTTCTTCATTCAAATGACTAGCATCTTGATATGCTACAAGAAAACATTACTTCCATAACTTTGATTCTCACTTTAAAGGTATATATAAAATGAAAAAATTACTCTTGGAACATATCTAGTCCTCACATCTCAAGGACAACAACTTTAACAATACTGCTAATGGTCTCATAGATCATTCTTCAACTTACCCATTCCATTGTTTTGAATCTTACTTCTTGTACAAATGCATACTTCCAAATATATCTTAATGAAATAGACCTTGTGATATACTTTATTTCCATTTTATATGGTTCTTATTCATTAATAAGTATTTACAAACCATTTTCTCTTATCTTAGAAAGATCGATTAGCTCTCATACCCTCATTAGGTCTCATTGAGACCTAATACAAATAAGAATATCTTTGAACATGTCTTCAAGGTCCTTTTTTTATATCAAATTAAGTTTGATCTTGGACTTAGATTCAACATAATCCTTCTTATTAAACCTTTTAAACACCAACATGTATAATTATAATGTAGACCTCAACCATGATCTTCACAAACTTATCCATCACTATAAACAAGATGAACTTTGTCTTCATCACACTTCAAGCTACTTAGGATCACCTTCCACCTCTCAAGAGTTTTCCAAAGGACCTATTATGATACCAATTTTTTTAATTATTTATTGATAAGGGGGTGAATTAGTTTCACAATAATGCATATTTAATTCCAAACACCATTCCATGATGCATACATAATATATCAATGCATAAGCAAACAATAAAATAAGTACATCACAATATGAATCAAGAAATTATCTGGGAAAACCTATTTGGGGATAAAATAAACTAAACCATGCACATGTACTACCATCATAAAATTACAATATTCAACATTTATTGAATCATCCACTTCACAAGGAGCGCCGACCCTTACCTAGTTGAGTACCCACACAACTAGTATTCTGTAAGATCTAACTTGCAAGGAGGTTATAACCCCCTATGAAAAAAAACAAACAAATTAGATAACTTGAATATATAATAATCTTTAACAACTATTTTTTACTCTTTAACTGATGATGACCTCCTTTTTTTTCACTCTTTCCCTTTACTCTCACTCAACCATCTTTTAGGGCTCAGTCGCTCAATATGCTTCTTCTAACCTCATTAGGTCTAATGACCTTTGTGTCCACCTACATAAATTTGATAATATATGCATGAATTATACTCTTAAAACTATTATGTTCCTTAATAACCTACCTCTACTCCTTGATTGATCTCTTTCCTTCGCTTTTGTCCACACACCCACAACTAGTCCAAATAGGCCTATTAGGCCTTGCCTTTATACCACACTCTTCATTTAACCCATTTTGGTTAGAAAATATTCTTAAAACACTTGGATAACAATTAAAATATGTCCATAAATACTTTAAATATGAGAAACAAACACTTCATATGTTGGTTATAACGTATATAAGTTAAAACTTAATTAGGCTTAATAGAGACCTAATGGAATTAACCCTTCTTCAAGTAACATGTTACATTTTAAATATTGGCACATATTTATCTTATAAATTTTTTATATAAAATTAAAATATGAATTTAATATGTATTTACTAATCTCTAATTAGGTCATTACTACCTAAAACTCCATTTCACACCTTGAACCTATCAATTAGGTCTTCTCGCCTTTTAGGCCTTCTTACACAGAAAGGTTTGTCTTAAAAAATAGAAGCATAACACCATATTTTATCAAAAAAACATAAAAAATTGAATTAATAGATCATTAATTACCTATAAAACATCACAAAATATATTTTACATAATCATTCAGCCTCTAAGATCCCAAAACCACCTCTACAATAGGATCACTCAATTCTGGTCAAACACAATCAAAGTATAGTCGAGACTCTTTGACTCTAAAAAATTTAATAAGGACAATATATGAATTAAAATAACTTATTATGATACTTGGAGACTTATAAAACATTTAAATACTCATTTTATTTTTCAACTCTATGAAGAACACTTCTAACTCACTTTTATAAAGTGGTCACTCAAACTTCTTGTAACCTTCAAGAACACGGTCATGAACAAGTTCTTGTTTAACACCTATAAGAGTGATTTCAAGACATATAATAAACAAAAATAGATTAAATTTGATCTATATACAACTCTCAAGTGGATATATCACATGTTTTAATGTTACTCATTGATCTTATAGACCAACATCTCAGACCATTCTCACATAGTACCAACACAACTAGATAAGCCTTTTTGGCTTCCTCATCTCAACATCTAAAATTGTCTCCTTATATTTTAAAAATAATGAATAGATAAATTAAATTTAAAACAACATATAAAAATTCATTGTATGCAATGGATATTTTCATATAGTCTCAAACTCTTCATCTCACTTAGCATACCTAGAGCAGTCATCTTGGTTTTAAAACATAGTCATGGTGAACATAACTCCTAACCCTTGTGTAAAATCTTTATTGAACTATAAAAAAATTCATGAGATAATTATAAAAATTTATATTAACTATAATAACAAATATGTGGAGGTATAATGTCACATAAGGAATATATAAATCATTTTATGAGACATACACCTTTATTATCTTGACTTACATAGATAAGTCACTTTGTGAGCACATTCTAGCCTATGTATGAGAACAAAAAAAACTTAAAAACCAATGGATAATTAGGAATAGGTATTAAAAAAATACCCCAAATCATTTTTTCCATCCCTAATCACCTGTAACTCTTGCCTAATCACCTTTTCACTCTATTTGGTTATTTCTCATTGTTTTCACTATTTACGGTCTAGCAATATGACATTTTGATTAACCAAAATGATTTACGTAGAAAAAATATATCTAAAAATAAATTCCATGGGTCTCAATAATAAGTCTTGTCCTTCAAATTTCATTAACTTGTATGCATTGACTCAGTTAACCCTTCTTGTAACAATAAAATATTTATAAATAATCACTATTTTGTAACTTTTACTCACTACTTTGACACACCACTACCACCTAAAGGTGCATGGATAATTCATTTACAAAATACAATAATCAAGCTTGATCAACCAATCCATTATAGTCCAAAAATATTCACATCTTTCCAATCACTCAACTATGCGGGTTTGTAAGCACAAAAACCTCTTTACCTTCTTAACATTTATTCATAAATCTGAGGTATTGGTTTCTCTAAAAAATGCCTCTAAAAGCTTCTTAGGTTCCTTAACCAATTAATCCAAATGGTTCACATCACCATGAAAATTATACACATGCCAATGAGCATCTCAACTTCCTTCTCAGGCTTGGAAACCTTCACTTTGCATACATAGGAAACCTTTCAACATTGTTTATTAATTGATGTTCCTCTTTAAGACCTAAAAATTGGTCAACACCTTTGGCCCATCTTATTACACATCAATTCATGCTCATATGGGATTCAACACCTTAGAAACTCAATCTGATCCTTCATTTAGACCTCACTAGGTCTCTATGCACATTGGGTCTAGAACCATTAGTCAACTTGAATATTGAAAGTGCTTGAAACCTTATTGTAATGATATAAAATCATCATCAACATGTCATATGCACTCATGCCATGACTTCAATATTATATCCATGTTCACATAGGTCACATGCTTCTTACCTCAATAAGATATGACCATACCTAAGCAATAACCTCTCTTCAAGCTTTCTTGTCACCAAACCACCTTGAGCTTTCACAAGACCAATTTTGTGGATTAAAAATCATCTCACTAAACTTGAGAATATCATACAAGACTATCATATCATTATCCATTGATCAAGATAACTCAAATCACATGCATCACTTATCAAGCACATAAGGCCTTCTTATTACTTTATGATTAATCCTTCATCAATCACCACTTTGTCATTATATTTGACATTAATGACAATAATTTTTCCAATAATTAATGGATCCAAGGATGACTAATAAGTATATTATATATAAACTCAATATCTACAATATAACATAGAGTATGATGGGACATAGACCCAATAATGATTAGCAGATAAATAGTTCTATATTATTCCCTTTTAGCATTATTGTAGGCCTTGATTATGATTGTCTCTCACTGGTTGTCCTTTGTTAGGTTGTGGAGCTAAAATCTTCATTGATGCAAATAGGGGAGGAGGTTGCTGAGTGTCACAGATACCAGCGTCAGTCAAGCTAATCGATGTCGGTAGGGTACAGACAGAAGAGCAACCGATGTAGGTTGGCGTTGGTCACCTCCAGGTAGACAGGGACTGACGTCAGTCGCCTGTGATATTTAGAACTGCAAGTTTTATGGGTAGTTAGTTAACGAACCAAGTGTTTGCATGTCAAGAGCCAATTTTAGACTTGAAGCTATGGATCTAATTATTGTAATTAGATGTCTAATTATTGTTTGGATGCGATCTATATAATAGACTCATGGGCTGTATTGTAAAAGTGTGCTAGAGAGTAAGAGAGCAAATATTAGCTCCTTCAGAGAGAAGAGAGCAAGGTGTGTTCCTCTTAGTGCCATAGTACCAAGTGTGGGTGCTGGTATGGAGAATCAGAAGGGTTCTTCATGTATGTATGATCTTGGTCAGTAGGTGTGCATGGCTACATTTGGAGATCTACATGGGTAAGTAAGATCATTGATCTACAGGTGTATGTGTGTGCATGGTCTAGGTTTGTAGGTGTGTAGAACCAGGTTGATCTACAGGTGGTAGCAGAGTCAAGGTGACAGCAACACAATAGGGAGTAGGATGAGGCAGGATCTACTTGGAGTATAGTGTGTACTCAGACAAGAGCAAAGAGGAAGGCAAGGTAGTTCCTTCTAAAGTAAGATCATTTGGGGTTCAGGTTGTTGTAGTTCATGGGAGATCTACTTGAAGTGTGTTGTGCACTCGGTTGAGTATGTGTATATACTCGGTATACTGGCAGTAGTGGATACTAACTAGTTGGAGGTGAACACCAACTCTGTGTTTGAGTTGTGTGTTGGGACCGTAAGAGAGAGAGCTTTGAGGGAAGATTTACTATTTATGTCCTAGAGGTGTGGGAGCCCTAGAGGTGTGTAAGGAAGAAGAACTGTGGCAATCTTCTTTGTTGTATTTCCTTCTGGAAGAGTATTACTACAATTGTGTATTGTCTCTCATATTCTGTGTTATTTCTGAATTCTAGTTACTTGTGTATTCTGGTTATTTCCACAAATTAAGTTACTTGGTAATCAAGTGTGTGCTTTCATAAATTCCCAATAAAGGTGGTGGTAGAGCTTTTGGTTGGGTGCCTAACAAAGTGGTATCAGAGCTAAGGTTGTAGGAAGCGGTTTTGTGTTTGATTACAGGTCACTCTCAAGGGTTTCTGACTGAGTGGGAGTAGAGCAATGGTAGAAGAAAGTAAGCTAAGAATGGAGGAATTGAAGAGCACAGATGATCACTTACAGTGTTATGGAAAGAAAGAGCAGGTAAATAAAAATTGTTGGTTTGTGGAAGATCAACATGAAGGAACTAAAGAAGCAGATGTTGCAGGTGATGTTACACAGGATGCTCTGGTATGTTTCTTGGATAAAGTAGAATCTTGTTTTATATATTTTGTTGCCTCTTTCCATGCAGTCTGAAATAGAGTATTTTTCCATGGTAAGGTATTTGGAGACTTTGGAAAGATTTATTTAGGGGCTGGTGTGCCTTGCCAAAGAATTGGCAAAGGGGAAGTGAAGCTAAAATTACAGGTGGCCAACACATGGGTGTTGAAGGAGGTCATGTAGGTCCTGGTTCTGAAGAGAGGGCTAATTTATCCAGGGAAGTTGGGTGATGAGAGATGCACAAGAACTCTCATAGAAGATGCACTTGAATTAGCTGGTGGTAAGAAAGTAGGTACCCTTTATCTACTTGCTTATATTACTGATTCTTTTTTTGTTGTGGAGACGTGGCTTTGTAGGCTTGGTCACATGAGCAAGAAGGAGATGCATGTTCTTAAGAGGAAGTCAGATGTGTTTGATAGGCTTAAGAACTAGAAAGCCTTGGTGTTTATGGAGGAGATGGTGGATAGAGATCAGTGGAGAAGGCTAAGTAACTCTAAGCAGAGCAGTTTGGACAGGAATTTGATTCAAAGAAAGTCACAGGTAAAAAGTCATCACTCACAGGAAAACACATGTATCAGCATCGATTAGGAAGAACCAGCATCGAACAGACAGGTGCCAATGTCGGTCATGTGTAGACCGGAGCTGGTGATGTCGAGCAGGGTAAGACCGACGTCGGTCAGGAGGACCGCTGTCAGCAATAGGTAAGACCAACATCAGTTAGGAGGACCGATGTCAGCAAGAGGGAGACACTGATGTCGGTAGGGTTGGTAGTCAGGACAGACACATGGAACCGACGTCGGTCAGATGCAGACTATGTAGTGATCGAGGTCGGTCACTGTAACATATTTTGGGTGGATAACAAGCTTTCAAGGAGTCTCAAATGCCCATATGGAGGACTGAAGGGGTAAGTAAGCCTCAAATTTGTTGTTCCTCTTCTTTATACTCGTTGCTCACTACAAAGAAGGAAGGATCCAGGAAACAGTGGGAGCATGGCATGAACAGGTATGCAAAACCAAGTGGGAGATTTGGTAGGGTTGCCAGCTGAATGAAAGCACAAAGATGAATGAATACCTTAGTTAAATAATAGAGAGAACGGACACATGAGATGGAAGGCCAGGTCATATGGTCTTGAGGTAGCTGCAGGATAGTGGTACATGTTTGACAGGTGGAGGACAAAGCAGGGCTTTAGTCAATGTCAGTGTAACCATTGTGTTTGTCTTACCAGGTGGATGATGGTCGCAACAATATCTTGTTACTATATGTGGATGGTATGCTAGCTGAATATTTAGACATACAGGGTTTTGCTGAGCTAAAGGTAAGGTTAGTTCAGTGGTTTGTCATGAAGAATTTGGAGCAGTGAAATTCTTTGGAATGAGTGAGTTCTAGAGACATGGAGATCACAGGTTGATTTTATGTTTAGATGATTATGTTAAGCTGGTGAGCACGCTGATGGGTTGGACAGTTCTATGAGTAGCATCCTGATTCACATGATGAGGTTAAGTAGATGAGTCCTGGAATTGATTTTTCCTAAGCAGTGGGAGCTGTCAGAAGGTTTGGAGCTGATTTAGGAAAGAAGCACTGGAGGGCAGTTCAGTGGATTCTCAGGTATCTGAGAGGGACCAGCAGTAGGTATTCATGCTATGCAGGGTCAAGTTCTTTTCTACATGTGTTTGTAGATGTGAATGCAGAAGGTTACTTGGATGACAGGAGGTGCACCACAAGTTGTGTGGTGGTTGGTCTTCAAGGTTGAGCTTGAAGAGGGATACAAGCCAAGAAACAAATTAGATGGGGTATAGGTATAGGTACAGTGTAGCTATTTATCTCCAAGAGGGAGATTGTTAGGTTGTGGAGCTAAAAGTTTCATTGATGTAAATAGGGGAGGAGGTTGCTGAGTGTCACAGACACTGGTGTTGGTCAGGCCAACTGACATTGGTAGGGTACAGACAGAAGAGTAATCGACATCGGTCAGAACTCAGCCAACGTCGGTCACCTCCAGGCAGACAGGGACCGACGTCGGTCACCTGTACGGTTCAAAACTACAATTTTTATGGGTAGTTAGTTAACAAACCAAGTGTTTGCATGTCAAGAGCCAATTTTAGACTTGAATCTGTGGATCTAATTATTGTAATTATATGTCTAATTATTGTTTGGATGAGATCTATATAATAGACTCATGGGCTGTATTGTAAAAGTGTGCTAGAGAGTAAGAGAGCAAATATTAGCTCCTTCAGAGAGAAGAGAGCAAGGTGTGTTCCTCCTAGTGCCACAGTACCAAGTGTGGGTGCTGGTTTGGAGAATTAGAAGGGTTCTTCATGTATGTATGATCTTGGTCAGCAGGTGTGCATGGCTACGTTTGGAGATCTACATGGGTAAGTAAGATCATTGATTTGCAGGTGTATGTGTGTGCATGGTCTAGGTTTGCAAGTGTATAGAACCAGGTTGATCTACAGGTGGCAGCAGAGTCAAGGTGACAACAACACAATAGGGAGCAAGATCAGGCAGGATCTACTTGGAGTACAGTGTGTACTCAGACAAGAGCAAAGACGAAGGCAAGGTAGTTCCTTCTAAAGTAAGATCATTTGGGGTGCATGTTGTTGCAGTTCATGGGAGATCTACTTGGAGTGTGTTGTGCACTCGGTTGAGTATGTGTATATACTCAGTGTACTGGCAGTAGTGGATACTGACTAGTTGGAGGTGAACACCAACTCTTTGTTTGAGTTGTGTGTTGGGACCGTAAGAGAGAGAGAGCTTTAAGGGAAGATTTACTGTTTATGTCCTAGAGGTGTGGGAGCCCTAGAGGTGTGTAAGGAAGAAGAACTATGGCAATATTCTTTGTTGTATTTCCTTCTGGAAGAGTATTAATACAATTGTGTATTATCTCTCATAGTCTGTGTTATTTCTGAATTTTAGTTACTTGTGTATTCTGGTTATTTCCACACATTAAGTTGCTTGGTAATCAATTGTGTGCTTCCATAAATTCCCAATAAAGGTTGTGGTAGAGATTTTGGTTGGGTGCCTAACATCCTTAGTAGTTTAATTGAATCATTGTATTAACTTGAGTGAAACTATGCTCAACCTTGAACCATTGTATATAAGAACCCACTTGATCTTATGATTTTGAATAATGACCTCAATGTATAAAGGGTTATTATGTTTAGGACAAAGAGTAAACATATCTCTATGATAAAATATAACTTGTCAAAAAGGAGATAAATGCCATACAAGTGTTTGAAATTTTTTAGGGTTAATGTCCTAAGCAATAATGGACTATTGAAGGAGGTTTGTAAAAAGAGTTTTTTGGACTTATTATGTATGCATGAGATCTAAGATATAAATTTTCACATGGTTTTTACTTAGTTGGTCTGAGATACTATATGGATTTTCAACATAATCATGAGAGTGTTTAGCCTTAACTAATACAATGTTCAATTTTGGATCTAAAGGTATAGTGTTAATGTTTGGTCTAGTGTTGGAAGAGTGAAAAAGCCCCTAGAGACTGAATTGTGAGAATCTAGTTTAAATTCTGCAATCTAGAGTCAACAAGGAATCATTATAATTATAATAAGAAGACAAAAGGGCTTGGATGGTGACTCATGATCATCTAGTTGCATTTTCACAATTTTGAGTTAGTAGGGAGTCATTATAATCAGAAGTGGGTATAGAGATAGTAACCTATGGAAATTGAGGTGAAATGGAATTACTTAAACATGACATAATGTTACTTTAAGGGGAGGGTGTTGGCCCTATAATGGGGTATCCAGTAATCTAAGAAGCATTGGATGGTTCATATGATTTGATGGTGATAGTGGTAATGTGATTTTTAAACATACATCCCATGGTGCTATTATAATCATATAGCATTTTATTGTAACCCATGTTATTATCATGGGTATTATGATCCTGATTATGATCATGTCGATTATGATTTTGGTCTTATGCTTGCTGTTGCTAGTTCTACACTTGATAATAATTGTTTATTATTAGTTATTGATTGTGTTTAGGAAATGAGTCTTTGTAAATGCCCATGTATTGATTAGTGTTTCACATCAAGTGTTTCACTTTAATTTCACCACTTTCAATCAAATACTCAATAAGATGTCTCTATGGAACACATAAGTAATGCCATGGATGATAACATGATGGAAATTATAAAACTCATCTTCGTTATACCAGTCAAGTTTGGGTTGATCTTTAAGGAATGGTCATGGTATAGGCCACACAATCAGATTGGTTTCTACAGGATTTTAGAATATGGCCTCAATAGTCTCTCCCAGTTTCCTAAATACTCTATATTTATTGAATGCCCTTGATGGAGGATCCCTTTGAAAAGTGGGTGATGGATTAGGTGGGTCTAGTTACACAATTAGTGCTGACAAAGCTTGCACCATTTATAAATTTATATATTCTATTACTCCATTTCCCACCATTTTCTTATTTTTGTTAAACCCTTTAGGTTTTTCTATAGCAACAGTTTGAATAGGTGATTGGGTATAATTAGATGTTTGACCTTATGAATAAATCTTGACAAGGCCCTTAGTTATGAGTTCTCAATATGTACACCCTTGTCTATTATTTATTCTAACATGTTTTCACAAGTGAGTCATAGATTATGAGCCACCTTAGGGTGTAATTTTTATGAAAAAATATCGGTCAACTTTTTATTTGTAAAATTGTGCTTAAAACATCTAGCTAATGCTCTCCATCACTGTAGATATGCTACGAAGATTTCTTCATCCCATTATTTTAATTTACATAAGATGACCACAGTTAAATCATGTTCAACATTATAAGAGAAATGATTGAATTGTTTTTCAAATAAATCATTCCAACCTATCAATGACCAAAGCTTTCCATCCAAACTAAATGGAAACAAGCAAAGCAAATAAACACTGCTATAGCTAAGGCTTGGATATGTTCTCAAAGGTCACCCTTCCCTTTATATTTATCAAATTTAGGTGCCTCAAAATGAGGTGGGAAAGGGACTTAGAGGACACTTAAGTCAAATGGATATGGACATATCTCATCAAACTTATATTTCTTAACCAGTTTCCTATCTCCAGCATTGACATGATTTCCTTCATCGAATTCCACTCCTACATGTTTGGTGCATTTGTAGGTGGAATAGAATTTTGTTGGGGTGGTATGTTCCCTTATTTAGTTATTTTTTTATGGATATAAACCCTATGATTTGAGACCTTGTTTTGGTTTAATCCTTGAGTCAAGTAGGTCAGCCACTAATTCTTAGGTGATTGATAAACATTTCCTAAAATATGTCACTATGAATTATAAGTATACTGTTGGTTTTGAGGAGTTTGAGATAGATTCAATAAAGGACCTGATGGTTGGAAGGAAGTTACAATTTTTTTTTGAGTAACAACCCCAACAGGTTTTGAGTTTTTCATCCCTTGGTTTTGTGAAGGGATAAGAGCTTCTTGGTGATTTAAGAATGTATGCTTCATATCTATTGAAACATGTTACAAAGCACCCTTAGGTTTGTCCTATTCAAATGAAATTATAGGATATATCATAAATGTATGGTATGATTTTTTTAATCTATCACATTCTCTTACTCTTTTTAAGTCTTGTTATTGATCGAAGTTGTAGCCAAAGAGTATGTTAAGTCATGATAAGTTATTTTGCATATCATTGAGTATTTGTTTTTATCTTGGTAACAAGATCTTGATTGTTGGGAGTAGACTCTATCAGTGCTTATTTTCCCTTTATATAATAAGCAATATTGGATTTTGAAATGTGAGTGAGATATTTCTCTTGTTATTTATCTTCTACCCTAACAAGTGTGTGTAATTGTTCTATACAGAAATCTAGTGGTAACTTAACACCTGATTCTATCAACCTTAAGAGGGATTCATCTTTATCTTCTAAGGGTTGATGTTCATAATAATATTCTTTAGATCATATGGTTTTTGAGATATATTTGAAAATTATAGAGTTATCCTATCTATCATAAAAATGATCTTCCTTGTAACTAGGGCCGTAAGGGACCCCACTAGGGGTATACTTTTATGTCATGCTTGGAAGATTGTTTTCCTCATTTGATAAGATGAAAAATGTGTTTTTAAAACATTTTAAAAAGAGTATTCATATTTATTCAAATAAATGACAATTTAAAATGAGACTATAATAAAAGAAGTGTCATAGTGCTACATAATTAGAAGAAACATGAGAGTTAGGTTCATTAACAAAAGAACACTGAGGAGGATCCACAGAAGGCTCACAAAAGGATTTTCCAAAAAAAAGAACATTACTATTCTAAATAATTTGACATTTGGAGGGATCATACACTCTTAAACCTTTTTTAACTCTATATCCTAAAAAAATTCAAGAATAAGAAGTGGGGTTAAGCTTCATTCTTTTAACTTTAGAAATAAAGATAGAAGTAGGGCTACCAAAGATCCTAAAATGAGCCGCACTAAGTTTATTTTAGTACAAATTTATAAAGAGTTAAAAAGATGCAAGGCTTTGGTAGGGACTCCATTCAAAATATGAATAGCAGTGTTTATGGATTTAGCCCATAATAACTTAGGAATATTTTCATATTTCAATATTTTTCTATCTATTTCTATGACGGTATGATTCCTCCTTTTAGCAATACCATTTTTCTGAGGGAAATAGGGATTTGTTAATTCACTATTAATACCATAACTAATGGAAAAAGAATCAAACTATTTACTAACATATTCACCACTATTATCAATTCTTAATCTCTTAATAGAAAAATTAGATGCATTTTCAACATAAGCATTAAATTCTTTAAACTTAGAAAAAACATCATATTTATTTTTAATGAAATAAGACCAAATAATTATAGTATAATAATAAATAAAAGTAACAGTATAAAAAGAAAAATTAAGAGATACAACTTTATGTGGTCTTACAACATCACTATCAACCGATTCTAAAGGACGTGAAGAATTCACATCATGATTCTTGTGAAATGGTTTAGTATTTTGCTTACCACATAAGAAACCCTCACACATTTCATAATGAGAGGGGATAAAAGGAAATCCAACAACAAGATTATTTTATGCATATCATATAAAATTCTAAAATTAACATGTTCCAATATTTCATTCCATAAATGAGATTCATTCTTTTTATGTTATAAAAGTAAACATGCAAAAGGAGAAAAAGATATATGAACCATTCTTTTGAACACCTTAAAAAATCAAGAAACCAAATTGATTTATAATGGACCAACTATCTTTAAGAATTGTTATAGTGAAATTATCATTTTAAGTTGAGAACAAGATAGTAAATTATTTTTAAGATTATATACATAGAAAACATCTTTAGTAACAACATTTGAAATTGTTTACTTTTCCTTGTTTAGTTGCTTCTAAAAGAGAATTATATCCTAAGTAAATTATTTAAGAGATATATCTAGAATCACATAAAATATTAGATAAGCATGTCATATGGTGTGATTCACCTCTATGTAAATCCATTCATTTTTATTTGAAGCACACAAAACAACATAAAAAATAATAACAGTTGAATCTTGATTGTTATTCTGATTAAAGTTTTGATTCTTCTACTTGTTTTGATTTGATTTCTTCCCTTTTGTATTTTTAGAAGTTTGATTGTTATTTCTATCCTTATTTTTATAATAGGTTTCTATTCTATGACCAAATTTACCACATAGATTGTAATTTCCATTAAACTTAGGTGTATGATTCTTATTACCAATTTTTTTTTCTCGTATTTGCTTTTAACAAAATTAGGTTATTAGATTGCTAGTTTTTAGTGGTATCAAAAAAATTATTAAGACTGATAAGTTTTTGAGAGGCATTCTCCTTAGAATAAAAATTGGTCATCACTTGTTCTTCTTCAATCAGGAGAGTAGATAAGGTGGTAAGGCCAGGGATATCTTGCTTAGTTTGATACTTAGAATTCAAAATCAAAATGAAATTTATAAATTTTTCATGAATGTTTAATTGAAAGATAAAATAAATTAATTTATCTTGAATCAAATTATAATTACATCAATCTAACTAAGCTTTAATATTATTAATTTTAGTAAGGAAATTCACAACTTTCTCATCACTTTTCATAGGTGGTATCAACAATTCAAGGATTAACTTAATGATATTTGAAAGGAAAGTTCCCTCATGCATGGACTCAAAGAGTTTCCAAGCATCACTATGTGACTCCTGATTACCAATGTGGAGAATGAATTCATCCTTAACACTCCATATGATAATGGACATAGTTTCCTATGATTTCTATTAAAATGCATTAGAAAGTTCAAGAGTCACATATCATCTAGAAGGGGATTTATCAATCCCAGTTATAATATTCCATAACTTTAGAGCCACATATTTGGATTTAACATAAAATTTCCATATATTATATTTATTTCTATTAAGCATTTGAGATTAATCTATGGAAAAATGAGGTGAAGCCATAGCTTATTTTTAAATATAATAGTAAACAAATGCTTAAAATGAAACATTTTTAATGTGAATTTAACTTAATTTTATAAAATAAGGTTAAATAAAAAGTTCAAATATACTTAATTACATAATTTAAGTTCTAAATAATACAAAAAACTGAATTAAAATTGCACAAAACTAAGTGTCCAAAGAGTCATACTCAAAACAACCACCTAGGAATTATTATTAAAAAAAGATACCAAATCAATAATAGGAGGATTAAAAACACAATTGGACCACTCTAATGTGTCTAGAATGTTATAAAACCTATAGATTGACTAGTCACATGACTATGATCCACAAGGTTTTGATTAAGTCAAATGTCGCTAGAAGGTCGATAGTTTAACTAGGTTTTAGATGCATGAAAAATTGACATGCAAACCAAAAAATGGAATTAAAATTAAATAAAATTTTACCAAAAAAATAGAGGTTGCATGTTTTGAACTCTTGACCTACCATTTTAAATTCTTTACCAAAATGATAACAACCAATTCATCTATAAAACTACTTAAAGTCTTATATGCACAAATTTATATTTATATTATTTATCTTATTTTAAATTTTATATATATATATTTATATATTTATATATGTGTGTGTGTGTGTGTGTGTGTGTGTGTGTGTGTGTGTGTGTGTGTGTGTATATATATATATATATATATATATATATATATATATATATATATATATATATATATATATATATATATATATATATATATATATTTAGACACACACACACACACACACACACACACACACACACACACACAATACATGTAAAATATAGTAAATAAATATTACTAGTTTTTTTAAATGCTTTAAATAAAGTTGTGACCAGAAGTCTAAGTGGAAAAATAAATTTAAGAAAAACAATATTAATTAAATACTTCTATAAACTATACAAAATAATTTTTCATACCTGTAGCCCATAGCTTGGAGAATAATGGCACCAAGGCAAAAGTTTAGAATTTCATAGTACCTTAAGTAGGCCAAAAAATACCTCAAAATTTTTATAATCTTTATAAATTATAGATACAAGGCATATTGGACCTTTAAAATGGAATTTTTGATAGAATTTAGTGTTTTGAAATTCATAGGATGAAATATGATGCCTGTGTAGAAGCTTTGAAGGGTTTAAAAACATGGGCAGACTATCAAAAGTACTAAAATTAGTTTTAATCTTCCATATTTTTAATTCTAATAATGAAATAATTTTTAAATTTTGATTTTGACCAAGAAATCAATTTTTTTAATTTTTTTGGGCTAATAATGGTGCCCCTGTGTCTGAGGAAGAATTCCTAGATCTCCAACTAATAACTTCAGGGGTTTGTGGTAGTGTTTATAGGTAAAAATGAAGGAGATAACACCAATAAGATTATATAATAATAAACTAGACCTCTTAGCGATAAAAAAGAGAAAACTTTTTCCTGTATGTCATACATAGGTTTGAAGGAAGATTTTAAAATAGTTAAAAATATATTTTAAATTGAATAAACTATCAATTATTTCAACTTAATGTAATATCTTGCCAATTAAATCCACTTGTGAGGCTCGAAACCATGATAAAATCCATGTAGATAATATTAATGCAATGATAAAATCTAGGATGAATAATAAGTAACAAAATATACACAAGCCAATTTAACACAACACATGAATTACAGTAGGAAAACCTCAAAGAGGTTAAAAACCCACCAAAAAATGATATTCAATTATTGAGAAACTATGTACTCCAATACAAATCCTTCCCTTCTCACTTCTTCATATAATCTTTCATAAAACCTTTTAAATATTTTCCACATGCAAATATCAAAATTCATTAAGTGTGTTCAGAGTGAATAATATAATAGGGGTAAAACCCTATTTAAAATAAATGTGGGTGGAGGAGACTATTGTAACTAATGGGTCCATCCTTTCTGATAATCATTTAATTTAATTAGTAAATAAACAACCACAATGTTTTATTATCTATTTACATGATGTTTTTACCTTGTGTTAATAAATAATAAATATTTTTTATTTAATTATATACCAAAGTATGCTAAGGGTCTAAATTAACCCACATAAACATTAAATGTTCTAATAGAGTAGAATTTAGAAAGGTGAGATTTTGAATTTAGATAAAAAATGAAAGACTTTGAGATTTTTCAAAGTGGGAAAATGGTCTAGACTCAAAAGGAAAATATAAAAATGTTGTCAAAAAATGTAAACATAATACTTTGAATAATGTTTTGAAAAAGGCAAAAAGTGATTTCAATCTGGTTAGTGTAACACCTCTTTGTTCAAATAGAATGGTATATAATAAAGTCTTTGTTTTTGAAATATGTTTTGGATTTCACACAAATAGTTTTAAACTCAAAAACACAAAGAAAATAAAGGATATAATGACAAACACACCTAAGTGTAATGTCCTGAATCCTAAAACTAACAAGGTTTCATGGTACTATTGAATTTTATCTATATATGTTATCTTGAGAGGATTTTAATTGTTAATCCAAAATTAAAAGCACATAAAAATTAGGGTTTTTATATCCCCTATTATCTAAAGAGTTTGTATGATGGCATGAAATTTTAGTCTACTCACCTTACATTAACAATATGTCTGTGACAAGTGGGGTTTATCTAAAATTAAATTTCTTTGCATCTAGATGGTCCCAAGTGTGGCTAACACTAGATATGATCACATCCATTAGATCTATGTCAACCAATTTATTGTGAATCGATATTGTCCTTTTCAAAACCATTATATCCATCAATTGCTTAGTTTAGTGTGATGTTTGAGTTGTCCCTATGGTTCAAGGTTGATAACCACCAACAGATCTCATTTTAACTACTCAAAATAAGCATCATATCAGGTAACCCTCAATTTATATACCCCACTATGGGGTGGCATTGAAACAATGTCAGGAGATGAATTCTTGGGTCAACACTTCCCTAGAAAACCCATGAGGAGGTGATGAACTCTTTTTCACAAGCCAAAGTGCATACAAATAAAGACAAGTGAAAAGACTTTATGATCATTTTAAGATCACCCAAACCATATGGATTTAAGGAGGGACATAACAATTTTCTTTTCACATGTTTGGATAAGGTACCGAATATAAATAATGAGCATTTTTTATCACCTGAGTTCCCTAAAGGAGATCAGAGGATACATAGAACACTCATTTTTCTAAAATCAAACACTTCAATAAACAAACATAAAATTAAAACTCTTAAGAGTATTTTATCTAATGTGAGATTTTATTTTATGACACCAAAATTAATTATGAATGAAGTTTGTCTTTGACTTTTTTATGAAATGGAGACTGACTTAAAACCTGCAAATAAGATGTTAGAAGTCTGAAATCAGGGTGTGAAATTATTAAAAAAACTTTTATCTTGCTATTTTAAGACTATTTTCTTGTGTAGGTCGATCTAGTTATTACACAGAGCATTCCCATTGTTCTCAATGTCTTCCCTCCATTCAAAAAATTAATCTCACTGAAAGAAAAAACAATGAAAACACGGGTTCATGATCTCATTGATTGATAGGGTGATATCATTAATTAGTGAAGCCATCCTATCCATGTACATGGCATTCTTATCAAAATGATAAAAATTGATAAAAAATAAATAATAGCCACCTGCCAATTTTTGGTCCAATTCAATCTCACCATTTTATAGGTCAATATTTATAATATACAAAGTAATCTCATCTACCTAAAGAGCATTCCATTTATTATATAGAGTGATCCCTCTAATTTACAACACAATCTCACCAATTCTATAAAACACAGATGTAGATAGAGAGTGAATGAAATTTATCCCACCATTCATGGAGGAGTTCCTACCATTTCACAGGGTGATCTCATCAATGTTCAGGTCGATCTTACTAACTTCTAGAGTGATCCTTCCATTTTATAGGTCAATCCTCCCATTTGTCTCAAAAGATATAGAATCATAAAATGAAAGAAAAATAAGTACAAAATAGCCTCCAAAGAGGGTCTAAATGCAAAATTAGAAGGTATAAAAACTTGTGTGAGGTGTGAGTCCCATTGGGAATGCCAAAATGTAGAGTAGGATTTCAAGAAGTGTTATTCCATGCACTGGTAAAGAAAATCTCTATAAAAAAGAATATATAAAATAAAACATCAAGCCCATTCTCTCATGGGGTGTTGCTAATGAATTCTAAGAGATATTTAAAGAAGGAATACTACCAAACCTTCTAAATAACATCTCTCTTTCACAAAGTGGCAAAAAAGTGTGTTCCAAGTCTACTTCAATGATAAGTAGCATGCCCCTCCATAATTTACTAATGCACCAATGGCTTAGGCTCACAAGATTTGTTTGATTTGTGTAAATATGTGAAGATTTTTTATAGCAATTTTTGCATAGTAAGTTTGTATAACTGAAGCTTAAAAATGGTGGTGTTGGCTCACTTATTTATATATTTTTGAAAATATTTAGGATTAACCATGATTGTAGATCTCAAGATCAATAAGTGTGGCCATGAATACATTTTATTTTTGAGGGACAAGCCATAAATATTCCCATTAATATGTAGAAGAATGGGGCATTGATGAGGCATGGGAGAGATTAATCCTGATATTTGTTCCATTAATGGATTATGGATGCCACCTCATTAAATATGTCATTGGATGATGTCTACTTGAGGAATGAATTTCCAATTAATCAATTTTTAATAAATTCTATGGAATTTTCACTTAGGCTCTTGATTTGATTTAATTTGTATAAGTGGATTTAATTAATTTTCTATAATTCATTGGAAATCTATCACATGTTTAATCAGCATAGTCCAAAATGTCTTTTTATGAAGTCATAATTTGTATTAAGTTTAATCAAAAGAACGTTTTAGGTGAGTACAAAACAATACCCCAATTAGGGAATTATGGATGTAAAATAAGACATGCATGTAATGTGTGCTATCAAATTAGAAGAAGTCAGTGGTCCAGAGTGTCATTTTACATGGTTTTAATTTGATGCAATGTGGTTTGAGAAAATATAATAATCACATAAAATGCATTGCCCCATTTAGGGATATATTAGCCTAAATTGGCACCTGTACATGACAAAATTGAACCATTCAGTGCATTTTAGTGATTTTGGCCTAGATTGTGCATTATTGAATAATGTATCTTAGATTAATAATTGTAGCACAATAATAATAGGAATTGGATGTCTAAACCTTGATGTATAAATTAGGATCATAAAATAATATACCAAATTGCTAGGAAAAGAGAGAGAATCCTATTCTAATGGAGGTGATTCATCAAAATAGTTTAAGCCATACCAACTAGTTGTATATACACTTTAACCATGAGACTAACCTGAAATAAACACTACTCTTAATTTTCCTCTCTACATCAGCATTTCACATGAAGGTTGTGAAAGAATTCTTAGGCTAAGAGGACTAGTGAAGAGGTAATATAGTGACACTAATGAATAGACAACTCACTAAACCTTTAAAACTTCACTTAGACACTTCACAAGACTTTTAAAGAAGATTCAAACTAAATATGAATGCTAGAAAAGGATAAATATGCTAAGGAAACAAAGATAATCACTTGACAAGATTTACTAGTCATGTACACAAATTGAAATAGTCAAATGAGGAAAAAAATAGAATTCTATCATTGTTCAAAGGCTTGAAAATGTGTATGGCTTCTCCATACCTAGGTGGTGGATATAAACATAGCCTATCAAGGCTCAACTTATAAAGAAAGTGAGAGAAAAAAGAGAAAATGGGTGTATAAGAGCCCATTGACAAGTGTCACTCTTGATGGAGAAATTTAAAATAAAGATACATTACATATGAATAGTATTAATATTCTTATCAATATGTGTTCATCTAATCTGATGATGTTTTCATCTTCAGCATGGTGTAGGAGTTTACACCTTTGCTTGACACCTTGCTTTGTTCTTCAAAATTTCCCTTTTCCTTAGCTTGTGGTGGACAAATGGAATACTTGATCACTAAATCCTCTTTAAATGTCTCTTGATATGATCTTTGACACTTTTCATTATTTTATATTTCTTCATAACTGATGCTACCATGATGGTTACAACTCCTTAGGTGGCGTGAAGGTTAATTTGTCCTACTATGACAATTTTGCTTATAAGTGTCAAATATTGAGTTTGTCCTCATAAAAACAATATCTCTCCATGGATGTATTCTTAATATAATATTAGTCCTAGAAAAACTCATTTGGAGTCATCAAACTCTTTCCAAGACTCTATCTTTCACTAGAAGATCTCACTAGCACCCAATTCCTTATAACCCTGAAATGATGAAAAGCTCCTTGTGTAGGACATTATATAAATTATATTTTAAAAATAAATATTTTAGGACCTAATATCTCATTATATATTAATTCCAAGTTTCATGTCTTAAATCTAAGTGTAAGTGTCCTTTTTGTGATGTTTCCTTTCACCAATTAGGCTTCTAGGTATACAAGGTTGATATTTTATCTATACTGATCCTAAAAATGTGAAACTAACAAAAAGTGTGTGATTCACATTACCCAAAGTATACAAATAATCCATACCAAATTTGAGGTCCTGAGACCATGTGTATGTATGAAAACCATGAAATGGTCGAAGAAAGTAGCCCTTTCTTAAGCCTGCTTCACACTGCCCCCAAAACATAGATTTGTTTAAGAATTTACATGATGTATTATATGGTATTTTTGGAATTTTATATTTATAATTTAACCCAAGGCATCCTATTCAATAGTTTTCAACTTTCCATGATCTTCTATACCCTATTTGGAGGTCAAATCCTTACAAAATTATGACATTTATTGAATTTGTACAGGTTTAGGTACAATAAAATGTCATGTTATGGACATAAATATAGTTATATATGATTTTAATGTTGTTTCAAGTTCATTTATAGTCATTTTAGGGGCTTAATAGATCAATCTTTCTCAACTAGTCAAAATTGATCTTGTATGCAACCTGTGAGTGCCTTGCACTCTTCTAAATGATTCATAAATAAGAGGCCACTAAATTGAGAAAAATTTCCTATATTTTTGAGGTAAAATAACATAATAACCACCCATTATATATCTTGTCACCATTCATATTTTCAAGAAAGGCTGAAGCAAAAGTTAGGATCTTCTCAGGTTAGCAGACTGAGTGTATGAAGCCTAGAAGTGAAAATAGGTCTAAGAGTGATATTTTGATGTTTTATATAAGTTTAAAAGGAATTATTTAGGTATTTAAAATTAAAATTTAACTATTATAATTTTCATCTTAACAATTTTCCTCTACAGTCCTACTATATCTTTCATTTGCTCATGACCAGGGTTTATGAGCCTAATGCTACAAGAGACCCTAAAAATAGTGTTAACCTATTTTTCCATTACTTAGTGAGTTAGAAATCATGGAATAAAATTATAAGATATTTTTCATCCTAATTAATCTTATCACCTTCATAATATATTTAAAAACATGCAAATTTATATAATTTTCATACACATGCCTCTAGAACATGATTAGACTTCTTGGCTAAGTTCATAAGAGATTCTTTATTTTGAATGGTTTCTTAAAAATCCTATGTATATTCTTAAGAAATTTCTTGAGTGTATTCATAATATCTCTTTATATATATCAAAACAACTCTCTTCATATATTTACCTCAACACATAACTCTTTATCATTGAATACTTAGGCATGTGTGAGGAGGTTAAGGCTTACCAAGCCTAGATAGATATTTCAACCTTGGAGTTTATTTAATTAAAATTGAGGTTCATTTAAAATCATGATAAAACCATATAATAACATAAAATTTGTTTTATTCTCCCTTATACCTCATCTTGTCCTTAAAACCAATGAAATAACTTCATGTAAGCAAGCAAGCCTGTATGAGCACTTGACTGTGTGTAAATGTAAGAAGACATCTATATATGCTCTTAGTAGAAATAGTGATCCATTTTATCATATTGGAGATTTAAATTCATAATTAATATTTATTTTAATTCTTTACCATTTTCTTAGGGATCTTAGGTTTCCTCTCACTTTAAACAAACACCCTTCTTTTTCATAAATCACACACATGCCTGTGTGATTGCAAGGATTGAAGTGATTGTTTTTTATTAACCTATGAATTTATTCAAGTATTATTTCATATTTAATGAATTTTTAACTTGTATATTCACCTAAATTCAACACCAATGCATAACATAGTATCTTTTCCTCAATACTATAAATTTGAAAACCACCTAAGTCATTCAAGCAATCATGTAGTTGCCTATTTGAGATCTAGTGTTCTCATGAATGATTTTTGAAGATATACCTTGAATTCATGAATTATAAAAATAAGATATCCTTTAAAACCATTAAATATATCTTAAAAATCTTTTATTTTATCTTCCTACCAATTCACATCTTATCTTCAATGCATATCTTGTATATTCTTTCTCAATGTTTAAATATGCATGTAGGGTTGTGCTATTCAGGTATATATAATGTGATATAGGGATATATATTATTTATATAAATAAATTATATGTTTTAATTATATTAATCACTATATTTTAAATTTATAAACTTCTTTCTATCCATTGTATACTTCTTCAAAAATTCACATCTTCAAAATATACCCACTCTGTGTCATGTTCTGCATGTAGATGGTGATTAGATCTTGAGCATTGGTTTTAAATAATACTTATTAAATGATCATAAACCTCATATAAATTTATATACACTAAATTTACCTCAATTTTAGGTCTTAAACTTAGATTTGGTACATATTAAAACACAACATGCCATATAATGTAGATCTACAGGTCTGCAGACTTGTAGGTCTGCATTCCTCATGGTTTTGATCTATACTTGGTGTAAGGTTGATAATATGCACCTAAATAATTATTTTACATAACATAATTACAACTTAATTATTTCATTATGTTTATACACCTATGATAAGGTAGACTTGGACCCTTTTCAAGTCATTTATGTGCAGACAAACATATAACACAATCTCCAAAATGAGAAAACACTACATATTGCTTGGAGAGGATTGTGTTGGAGTGAATAAATGGAGAATCACTAATGGATATAAAATTTCATTTAAAATATTGTATAAATATCTAAAATCACTCATTTCATTCCTTAAACTATTGAAGACCTTAAAACAAACAAGAAACCATGACATATAACTTTGCACATTATGTACAATGGAGGTTTCTTGACAAATTGAGGCCACACAAGCCAAGTATAGATTATATAAGAACATTAAAACTTTTAATAGACCCTAAACATACCATATAATTTCTCTTATTCATATAAATCATCTAAAACTATCATTCAAGGAGAAGATTTGATCCTATGGGGTTGACTACATTTTTTAGACCACCATAGAGTCTTAGCAATTATTTATAAAGGAGAGGAGATAAATCTAAAAAAAATTCCACAAATTTAAATATTATTAGGACCCCCTCATGTTGAAAAAATATCAGACCCTAAAAATTGCCTTTACTAGCTTGTGAAGAGAGCAATGGAGAGAATGAAGTATTATTTTCCACTTTTAGGACCTATACCTGTAATCTAAGAATTGATTTAACATGTGTATGCCCAAGAGACACATAATCAATGTTTTCACCTAGAAGTGGATATGACAAGTGTATATAAGTAACTTAAAACTACCTCTTAAGCATTGAAATGTAAGAATCTGACCACTTTCTAACATCCTGACATATAGGAAAGTTTTATAACTAGTTCAAGAACTTCGAAATATGTATTTGTATGTATCATTCACTTTGGAATATTTGACACACATGGGAGTTAGACAAAATAATTTTTTTCTTTATAAAAATTTACCTTAATGTTTTTAAAAGAACCTTAATTTCTCCAAACCAACATAAAATATTTGTATAAGCTCATTAAGGTATGAAATTAATTTGATAAAAAACTAAGGACCTTATGCTACCATTTGGAAAATTTTAATTAAACCATAACATGACTAGACCATTACAAGATCAATATAAGACATAACCTTAATATTGTCATATAAACCTTTAACTTTTCTAATAAAGTTTTATAAAGACCTTTTAGAGACCACATAAGGCATGCCAAGATTAGGAACAAGGTCAATAAAACATGACAAACAAGTTTATACTTATAGGGGTTGACCTTTTGATCTTGGGGGTCAAAATTGGTCAAAAATAAAATAAAAAGGGTTATATATATTTATTATTAATCTTGGTAATGGCTAATTTAGACATTACATATTTCTTATTGAGGTAAAATAACTATTCATTATTTATTTGTAGTATGTTTTTTGGTTACATGGGCCTGTGAAAATACATAGGAATGTGTATAAAACTTAATTATGTTGAGTTATATTTCTTATTATTAATAAATTTAGTAGGGTTATTGGAATTTTGTGATTATAATAATGGTTCCTCTTAGATTTAACATTACAAATGTTGAGTATGTGCATTGTGAATCCATATTGGACTAATATCATTGTAGTTAGAAATTTTATTGAATCCTTTATTGCCTTAATACTTATAAATCATGTTAAGTTTATTTAAGTTTTACTAATTTGTTTGAATGTTAATGTTCATGTATAATTATGTGGACAATATAAATTAAAACCGTGTTTGAGTTAATGGGACTCTACAGTAATGTAATGAAGGTTATAAAATATTGATTCTAAATTAACATGTTATAGACATAGATTACCTTTTTAAAGTTGTTTTTAAAGGATTGTGGTGTTTTTAGAAATTAATTTTAGGTGCATTTTTTTAATTTCAAAATAGGGATTCCAAAGGATTTGTTTAATAAGCATGGTTGTTTTTATTTTTTGATTAATTGATTGTATTTTTATTAAGATTTTTGAGCTACCACATTTTAAGGGAAGTAATGGATTATGTAGTTTTATTTGGATCATGGTGAAATGTTATTGCTACTATAGAATATATTTTTTTTAATATGGAATGTATAATATAATTTATACAATATAATGTATTACCATGGATATAATGAAAGAGTCATTTAAATCCATGATATAAATGTGGTCTACATTACTTTGATAAAGATGCAACTTTGACTCAAAAAAAGAAAAAAGAGATATATAAGTTATCTAATGTTCGTAGGAGAGTCAATATTATACCTTATCACGTTTGGAATTAAGTTATGAATAATATTAAATAATTAAATACAGTAGGTTGTTAATGCATTTTCAATATTTAATTAATGTGGCTTTCATATATGGATAACCCATTTAGAACAAGTTAAACATAATGTTTTAAATGGAGGTTGATTTGATCATTAATCATTTGTTAGTGAGTGAATGTTTATAATTAAATTTTAGAAGTGATAATTTATATAGAATTAATCAATAATGTCATTATTACTTATTGGGAAAAATATACGTAAGTTATCCTAATGTCATGACCCTAAGAACACAGGATAAAATAACACTAGCTAGGTAGTATTGAGTACCACTTATTTGATTTATTTTATTATGGTATATTTTGGTTTGATAATGGACTTTAAACTTAATGTGTGCATTACTCTTGAATTAAATTATCAGGAAAAGTAACTTTTATGTTACTACATGTGTATAAGGAAATGAAGCTATGTTTGTGATCTTATATTATCATAGAAGGTATGACTTACATTATTATAAAAGTGATCAACACATGGATGATATATTTATGCAAATTGATAGAGTTAAATAATGATTATTTTTAAATGATTGTTCTTCACCTATGCTAGGAACGCTTACTAGTGTATCTGGTGAATATTTTATTCAGCTAGTGAAAGGAAGTTATGAAAAAATATATGTATAATATTGTGGTGAAAATATTTAATCATTTAGTAATAATTAATGTATCTATTTTATGTGGATTATATGTGTGATTGGATAAATGTATTATTTAAATAAAATTCATCTTATTAATATTATAATTTGATAAGAATGTTTTAATAGGGATATTAAATGAAGAATAGAACACATGAAACTCATATTCTTTTATTTGTCCTATGTAATATGTTCATAAAGGAAACTTAACTAAGTCTAAGTATCCTTAGTTTATTTTATTGGGAAGATGACCCTGAATAATATCTAGGCTAAAATTTATAAGGGTTTTATGGCACACTTATACATCCTAAGCTCTATATTCAATATGATATGAACCACTTCCTTATAGAGTCCACTCTAGGTCATTTAACCCTAGATGAGTAGTAAATAGTTACACTTTACCTATTTTATATTATTAGATGAATAAGTATGGATTAATTAAAGAATCTTCTGGTGTCATTTAGTAATAAGAGTGTGTTATTTCTATCTGTTTGACTCTACATACAGAAGAAGAAAAAATTGGGGTTCTTGCATTAATCCTTAATAAATACATAATTATTTTGACTATTCAAAGTTTCAAGGTTGAGTAAAATGATATGCACATGATATACTAGGTGCATGTCATGTGATTAATAATCCCGAGAGAGTTTAAATGTAAAATCCACATCAGCATGAGACAATCTTCTCTATAATGAATGAGGTTATAGATAATGACGCTTTTCATGACCTTAATGTGTTCACTAACACCCTCATTCTACATATAGATATGATTTCCCAAATTAATGCTAAAGAGTACAGACATGGAGATGCTCCATAGAGAATTGATGCTTGACCACAACATTGCATATTTGGTGGTTCTATGTTAACTACACATTTAAATGAGAATGGTGGCACTTTTGGGGCTATATGCCATGGTTACAACTAAGGAGTTTTTAGCATATACATTTTTATGGGAACATGTACTTCATAAATGAAAATGTATTATATATTTGATAGTTTGAAAAAAAATATTTGACATAATAAATTTTAGATATATCTAAATTTAAAAGGAAATACATAATTAACATAGAAAATTAAATAATATATATGTGTTTTTTTATTTTTCAAGAGGAGACAATCTCATCATTTTCACAGCCAAATTGTGGACCATATACTACTACATATATTATTGACACTCAACTAATGTATACATATACATAGGTAATATTTAATTAGTATTTTTGTTCATGTACTTTTATTTATTAATATATATTATAAACTAACAATCATATTTTGATTGTTTAGTTGATGACAACATTAGAGACTCCATCTATATGGGCATAAACAAACATAGGCATTATTTTTACAATTTCATCTACATATAAAATAATTGAGTTATGATAATTTATAATTTTAAATTGTAAAAATATATTTGTATTAACAAATTTTCTATGTGCTTGTGCAAATAAAAATGATGTGAATGTATTATCTACACAAGGTTATTTGATGATGCCTAATTGTCTCCTTGAAATAATTAACATGTCACCAAATCTTTGTTTTTATACCTTTCACACACTTTTACATGAGGCTCAACCTACCATTAACCTTTTTAATCTTCATAATAAAATTGAGTGTGACCACGATATTGCAGTAAGTGCATGTTTAAATAATTTTTATATAATTTTATAATTAACATATGAACTTGGTTTCATTTATTGTATGTAAGGGGGAGTTAGCTCAGTTGGTTCGTGGATTGAGGGCAATTGCGTCATGCTCCACAGGTCAGGTGTTCAAGTCCCCCTGCCCCGTGGTACCGAAGGGCGTGCCAACTCATCTGTGTCGCCGGTCACGTTAAAAAGTTTACCCAGTGGGCACCTGGGGGTTTTTCAGCAACGGTTTCCTCCTGGTCTAAGTAAAAAAAAATATATCTTGTATGTAAAATTTATAAACATATTTTCTTAGCTATAGGCAAGTTATGCATGAAAACATACATCCTATCATATCTTGGAGGAATTTAAGGCATTTGACATATCTTCATCTACAATAAGGCATATGAGGGAGATACTTTTATGTTAAAGGCCAAGAGGAGGTTTTTTAATGAGTAGGATAATATTTTTGGTAAATTTTGGACTATACTATTATTTTAAAACTAAAGTTTATTATTGCATGGCCATATTTAAATATGATCATATTTAATATTTCCCTCTAGTATAATGTTGAATTAATCACTATAAAAAAAATTAATTCTATAAAATAAGTGTACTCAATAAACTCCTAGATAAAAAACAATTATGCAAATAATAAAGGAAATATAATTAAATATATTACCAAATAAAAATGATATAAAACTAAATGTAATTATTCATCAAATAACAAATAAGTGAGTTACTTCTATAGACACCAATTGTGGTTGACAAAAAGGCCAACAAAGATACAGGTGAAAGAATTATTAAAATATATTAAAGGACCAAAGTGAATTCAAATAAATCCACTAAGGTAGGTTTTCACAACTAAAAAAGGGTATACCATTTGGTTTTAATATGGGTCCTATTAAGATAAGCACCCCAACTTAATAGTCCACTTAGTGTCGATGAACGGATAAAGTTACCATTAAAAAATTTAAAATTAATTTTGCCTCTTATTTTAACCTACATAGTGATAATTTGTTAAAATATTTGTAATCTCTTACTCTTGGACATCATAAAAAATGTTTATCCTAATCATATTTCCCATGCCATGTTCAACATAGAGTTCCATCTACATTGAATACAAAGCCCTTTGTTTTTACAAATTGTAAATTGTATTTAAACAACACAAGGTTTTTGTACATGTCACAATTTTTTCATAGAACATACCATACAAATATTTGTTATCGATATTAGAATTTCATAACCCTTATAATTAGAGTAAACCTATAGAATAAATTGTGTATGAATTATTTTAGGATTTATTTTTCCAATCACCCCATGGGATTCATCATTAAAACCAAACATTATTACATTATAAAAATGATGATGAATAACACATGGTAATTAAAAACATCAATCCTAAAATTCTTCATATACAAGTTATTCCAAAATTGTACTTCTAATTCAAACTAAATATTTTTTCTAGGATTTACCCCTACATAAAAGTTCAATTTTACATGATGAGGAGATTGAGGTAAATCTAGGAGTTAATAGGAAAAATATTTAATAAACTATTCATAGAATAGATATATAATGTTTTTTTAGTTCATGAAATTATATTGCACATATTATCACTAGCATCATTGTACATCGACTAGCATTTAAAATTACCTATTAACTAGTAATAGACCTAATTTCAGCCTTACCTAAGGTTTTATAATAATAAAATTCATATTGAATGTAAAAATGATTTAATTTAAGTGAATTGGTGGAATAAATATTTTATTTATCAATTTTATATGGGGGTTTACATTTCATGTTTTGTTGCATTACCAAATATATAAGAAAATTAAGATCTACATATGTAGAAATGGCCAAAATCTCATCTCTATGTTAAAACCATTGTCAGATATCTCAACCTCTAGTGCTTCATGGGTGAAAAATAGGATAAACACCATGTTGAGGGTAATTAATAAATTAAAGTAAAAATTTATTGGCCTTTGATAATGTCCGATCATGAGATAAAGTACCCACTCTAGCCTTAATAATGTCCTTCCCATTATGAGAAAATTAAAGTATTTTAGGCAAACTTTAGACATGCGTAAAATTAGAACCATAATTTGTTTACAAAAATAAAAATAAAAATAAAATGATATATCAAGACATGTATTATTACCCCAGATCATGTTGACCTAATAGAAGAGACAAACTTGTAGCTGATAATATATAGATCAATGTAAAAAATACAAATTTTATGCAATCAAAACATAAATTATTATCTTCCAAATGACATTTCAAATTTTACGACCTCCTATTAAAAATACATCACTTTGAGCATGTATATATAGGAAAATTACACATTTTACTATATCCATGACATATGAAGTCACTTGTATATGTGTTTTTAGAGCTACTCCTAAATATAAAAACACTAATAACAAATGGTGTTAACATTCAAACTATGATTGGAGATATCCACCTATAGTGATTCATGGATAAAACATGGAATTTACACCAAAATGATGTTGATGGATAAAATTTATGACTAATTTATTGTTATCTGATCATGCTTTTTTAGAATATAGACTACATGTTCTGGCCTTATGAACATCCTTCCTAATATGATAAAATTATAGCCTTTAAGGTCAACTTCAGACATGCATAAAAAAACCCATAATTAATTTTATTGAGAAAAAATAACCATAACATGAATGTAAAATACAAATAATTTCAATAAATTATATTGATGAAATATAAGAGAAAAATTCATGATAGATGCTATACTAATCAGTGTTAAAATGTAATTTTTATGTGGTCAAAAGACATGTTCTTATCCTCTAACTAACATTTATGATTTTTTAGACCTCCCATTGAGAATACATCCCTTTGAACATGTATATATAATAAAATAACATTTTTACTCATTACCATGGCCTTTAAAGTCACATGGATATGAATTTTAATAGGTATTCTAGATCATAAAAACACTGAAACCAAATGTTGTCAATGTTGAAGACACAATTGGAGATCTCCACCTCTAGTGTTTTGTGACTAAAAACTAGAGTTTAAATCAAATTAGGGATGGTTAATAAAATATATGACCCATTTATTTTCCTCCTATCATGCCTAGTCAGGAAACATAGTACCCATTTTGGAATCAATAACATCCTTTGTAATACGAGAAGATTATACATTTTTAAGTGAACATCAGATGTTCATAAAAATAAAATTGTAGGTTGTTTTCATGAACCAAAATAACCTTAACATGGATTTAAAATTTTTATACTTTCAGTAGAGCATGATGATCAAATTTAAGATATGAACATGTGGTAGATGATATATTGATTAGTGCTAAAATGCAAATTTTAAGCAATCAATAGACAAGCTCCTATTCTCCAACTAGAATTTCTAATTTCAGGACATCCCATTTCAATTAGATACCTTCAAACAAATATTAATAATATAATAACATTTTTATTATTACCATGACTTATGAATATACCTAGATATGAGTTTATACATCTACTCTGACATGCAGAAACACTAACAATAAATGTTGTCAATGTTCAAGCCTCAATTGAAGATATCCACCTCTAATACTTAATGGGTAAAAAACTGCATAAAAACCACTTTAGGTTTGGTTAATAATGTCTATGACCAATTTATTAACTTTTGATTCCTAGTTAGGAGACATAATACCTGTTCAGACCTTAAGAACACCCTTCCTAATACAAAAAATTGTTTTTTTGGCCAAAGTTAAACACACATAAAATGAGAACCATAATTCATTTACATGAATTTAATGAATATCCATGTGTGTTTTTAATACATATAATTACACCCTAGATCATGTGAATATATCATAAGATAATAATCTATGGTAGATAGTATACTGATCAAAACTAAAATGCATTTTTTATGCAATTAAGAGACAAGTTCATATCCTCCAATTGATTTTACACTTTTGATAAATCCCATAAAACATAAATTATAACACATATATGAAGTAAAATAACATGTTTTCATAGGGCCATGACATTTAAATCCACATATATACATGTTTTTACAACTACTCTAGCATACATAAATGTTGTCAAAACTCATGCCATAGTTGGAGATCTCCATCTCCAGTGATTCATGGCTGAAAATAGCATCACCAAAATCTATGGAGTGGTGGATAACATCTAGGAAAAAAATATTATCCTCTGATCACACTTTATTAAGAGACAAATTACTCATTTTGGCCTCAAGAACATCTTTCCCAATACAAAAAAAAGTATAGGTTTATAGGCAAACTTCAAATGTACATAAAGCTAGAAAATATAAGTAATTTGAAAGAATTATAATAACCTTAAATTTTATGTCATATCCATAAATTTTTTACTTAAGAGCATGAAAATTGAACATACGAGATAAATATGTGGCAAACGGTATACTAATCAATGCTAAAATGTATTTTTATGTAGTCAAGAGACATGTTTTTGTCCTCTAACTAATATTTATTCTTTCAAGGCTTACCCTTGAAAATTAATCAATTAAAAAATTAATATATATGAAAATCACACATTTTCCTTTGAATCCACATTGTCACGCATTTTTATAGCTAATGTGGTATCTAGAAACATTGACAACAAATGCTGTCAACATTCTAGCTGAAGTTGGAGATATCCACATCTAGTCTTTCTAAAATGAAAAATAGAATTTAAACCATGTTAGGGATTGGTAATAATGTATATGATTAAATTATTAGTCTTTGACCATGCTCAGTCAGGGGATAGATTACTCACTTTTACCTCAAGAATGTCCTTCCTAATAGGATAATTTTTTTTCCAACTTCAGACACATAAAATTAAAACTCTAAATTTTTGAAATAATTTAAATAAAATCCATGTCCATTTAAAATACTTCTACTTTAACCTTAGAGCACAAACACCAAACATAAATACAAACTTGTGGCAGATGTTATATTGATCATTAATTAAATGTAATTTAATATAGTCAAGAGACAAGTTCCTATCCCACAAATGAAATTTATACTTTCGATATCTCCCTTAAAAATACATACATTCCAAAAAATAGATATAGGAATATTAAATATATTCCCATGACCGAGACCTCCTAAGACACATAGTTGGGTGATGTGAAGACCAAAATTTTGGAGGACACAACTTCTTATTTGTAGCTATGATTGAGCTCTCATTTGGAACAAAATGACCATCTCAAAAAAATGAATTCACCCATAAACCACTATATATAATTAGGGATGTTTTCATAACTCTTTGGATACAATACATGACCACTTAAGGGTCCAAAAATGTATTTTAATAGTTCTTTTCGAGATTTTTCTATTTTTTTAAAAATATTTTTGTAACTGGACATGAATTAGAGTTGAATTTCATTCATTAAGTTAATTTTAGTGTTTATAATATATGTGGATATTTTTAGGCCCATCTGATATTGCACTTAAAACTTACTAAAATAGTAGTTTAAAATTTTCTAGAAGATGAAAGTTACTAAAAATAACATGGGTCAGTTAACTTTAGGTAACTTTTGATTTATTTATATTTTTTAATTATGCTTGTAAAATCCATTTTCAATTTGAGATTTATTTGACTACTTTATTTTAATATTATATTTATTCAGTGATAATTAGTAGATAATATTTATTTCATGTAATTTATGAGTTTTATGCCTATAGATATTTTGCTTAGCTAGTATGTGTTTTAAAAATCTAGCAACAGAGCAAGTTCAAATCTTGGACGTTAAATATTTGTGAATTTTCACTATATTTTGAAAATTATATTTTTGGAGAATATTATGTGATTGAATAAACATGTGTAATAAATATTGAGAGGACAAGGATGAGGAAGAATTGCTCAGATGAACATAACTATGAAAGAGATGCAGAGGCAAGTGGAAAAATTAATGTCAATTATTTTAAAGCAAGTATAAAGCTAAGTGGAATATGAAATAGAGGAAGAAACAAATAGTGAAGATTTAATTAATTAAGAGGATTAATGATAACAACCACCATAAATAAAATATGGGATATTTACGGCTCTAGAGGGAAGGAACGAACGAATAAAGGTTGACATTCCATATTATGGAAGAAGTTTAAAACCAGAGGAGTTGATAGATTAGATGAACAACATAGATATATTTTTTTTTAATGGATAACTCTAAGAGAATAAAAGAAATTAATTTTTTCATGTAAATTAAAGGGTCATGCCATGATTTTGTGGGATCACCTAAAAAATAGAAATAGAGAAAGGGTAAAGAGAAGATCAACATGTGGAGTAATATGGACAAGAAGTTGAGGGAGAAATTATTCCTTTTGATTATTCAATAAGACTATACATAATATTCTATAATTTATGGAAAAATTATCATATTATACATGAGTATAAAGAGAGTTTTACAAGATTTTTATACAATTCAATCATGGAAAAATAGAAGAATAGATGATTGCAAGGTATGTAAATGGTTTCAAGTTTTCTGTTCAAGATGAATTAAACATGCATATAATAAATTTCATGGAGGAGGATTATTAAATAGATTTGAAGGCATAATGAAAATATAGATATACTTTCAAAATATCAACTAGGCCATGAAGAGGACAATCTCATCCAATAAGGGAATTAGGTGGGTTCAATACCACTAGAGGTGGGTTTAATCCCACTAGAGGGGAGTCATCATGTGGTGGATAAAATAAATAATATAATAAACAAGGGTTTCAATACCAAAAAATAGGGACAATATTTCATAGAGGATGAGGCTATGGTGATATTAGAGGGTGGTTTCCTAATCAAGGTAGGTCTTTTATTTGTTAAAACTTTGGAGAAGGAAACAAAGTGTTTTAGTGTCTGCACTATCATGAATAAGAAATGAGGTAAGAGGATCACTTGAGTGTGAATTTAGCTGAGGTTGATATAGATGAAAAAATACTTAAGTTATATTAGCATTGGATAAAATCTCAAGATGAGAAGAACCATGATTTCCTCAAGGAGAAAACAAATGCAAAATGAGGAAGGTGGTGATTCATATCTATGAACAAATATTTTTTAAAGAATTTTCACATCAAGAGGTTAGATATGTAAAGTAATTATATATGGTGGTAGTTGTGAAAATATGGTTTCTAAAGAAATGGTAGAGAAACTAGGTTTGCAATGTGAAAAACATCCTTATCTTTATCAAATTTCATGGTTTAAGGAAAGGAATTGAACTATAGTAGAAAAATGTGCTCGATTAAACTCTCTATAATAAAAACATACAAGGATGAAATATGGTGTGATGTTATTCTAATGGATGCATGTCACGTGTTATTGGAAAGGCCATGACATTAGGAAATAAAATTAATTTATGATGGGGCAAAAAACACATTTCTTTTCGAAAGGTGGTACAAAGGTATTTCTATTGCCTTTAAAAGAAGAAGGGAAAGTAGAAAGTATGGTCTCCACAAATTTTTTTATCAAATACATGAAGATAATAGGTTATTCTTAGACATTAATAGAAAATAAATAAGACACATAAGTGGTATAAACACCATCATACGTATTTAAATAAGATGTATATGTTATACCTTATGAGTTACTAGATGTGTTACCAATAAAGTGAGACATTTAGTATCATATTGAATTTATTCTAGAATCAACTCTACCCAATTAATTAGTATATAAGATGTGTCATACAAAACATGCATAATTGAATAAATATTTTTTTGAGTTGGTGAGAAAGGGCTTAGTAAGGGAAAGCATAAGTCCATGTGTAACAAAAAAAATTTAAATACAAATAAATATGGGGGGTTGAGGATGTGTGTGCATAGTATAATAATCAATAAAATTACCATCAAATACAAATTTATGATACCTCATTTATATGATATGATGAATGTTATTTTAGAATCAAAATAATTTACTAAGATTGATCTAATGAGTGGTTACTGTTAAATTTGGATCCATGAATAAGATGAATATAAAACAACATTCAAGACTAGCGATGGATTATATGAGTGGATGGTGAAGTAATTTGAATTATATAATACACCCAACATATTTATGAGGGTGATGAACATAGTTCTAAAATATTAGGATGGTAAGTTTATGGTGGTTTATTTTATATTCAGTATGACTAAAGAAGAGAACTTAAGGAATTTTAGATTGGTATTAGAGTTGTTAAAAAAGGCTAAGATCTATGAAAATTTAAATAAGTGCATATTTATGCCAAATAATTTGGTATTTTTGGATTTGTAGTTTCAATAGATGGAGTAAGGATAGATGAAAAAAATTAATGGCAATTATTGAGTGGTTTATTCTAAAGAGAATCATAGAGGTAATAAGTTTCCATGGTTTAAAAATGTTTTATAAAAATTTCATTAAAAATTTAGTAGTATTATTGTAATAATAAAATATTACATGAGAGGAAAATGATTTGCGTGGATAAAGGCAACAATATAGAGCTTTCAATTTTTGAAGAAGAAGACTATGCAAAAAAACCTTGTTAGAATTACCATATTTAAACAAAGAATTTGAGGTGGATTTTGATGATTCACATCTGGGAATTGGTGTTGTGTTGAGTGAATAAGGAAGGCCAATAAAATATTTTAGTGAGAATTTGAATGAGGTAATAAATAATTATTCTACAAATGATGTTAAATTTTATGCCATTGTACAAGTATTAAGACATTAGAGGAATTACATGGTGACTTAGAGGTATGTGAACATTCAAGATAAATTAAATAGTAAGCATGAAAAGTGGGTGTCTTTATTGTAGGGATAAACTTTTTAAAAAAAATTAAATCAAGAAATCAAAATTAGGTAGTTGGTGGTTTGAGAAGGAGAGTGGCTTTATTAACTACTATAGTGAGTGAGGTAGGTAGATTTGAAGTTGTTGAGGAATTATATGATACCGATCAAAATTTTGGAAATATATATGATAAATGAAGGAATACATTAACATATAATATATTTACTACTCCTAATTAATATCTTATATAGGATGGTTATCTCCTCAAGGGAACATAATTAAGTATTCTAGTTGAGTCTCTAAGAGACAATATTATAAGATGACAACATAGTGGTGGTTTTGCTAGACATTTTAATAAGGATAAGATAATAGCCTTCATGAAGGATAAGTATTTTTGGATAAATATGAAAATATATGTGGAAATTTATGTTTCAATATCCAAGATATGTCAATTTCTTATGGACAATGATTATAATATAGGGTTGTGTATGTTATTACCAGTTCTAAGAGAACCATGGACAAATTTTAGTATGGACTTTGTGTTGGGTTTGTCAAACACATAGAGATGTAAGGATTAAATATTATTTTGTTTTAGATAGAATTTATACTATGGATCATTTTATTTCATGTAATAAAACCAATGATGCCACTATAATTGCATAGCTATTTTTTAAGGACATTATGAGATTGCATGGTGTTTCAAAAACCATTTCATCAGATAGGGACACAAAATTTCTAAATTATTTTTTGAGGACTCTATGAAATAATTTAGAAAATAATATAAAATTAATTGGTGCATACCACCCAAAAATATATGGACAAATAGAAATTTTAAATAGGAGGTTGGGAAATTAGTAGAGATGCATAGTTGGAGAGAATCCCAAATAATGGGACTTGGCTTTATCACAAGCTAAGTTTGCATATAATAGTTTAGTGAGTAGATCAATATGAAAATAACCATTTAATATTATTTATGTGAAAAATATTATGGGTGTTTTAGATTTGGTATAGTTACCAATTGTAAAATGAGTACATGATGACGTAGAAGCATTTACAAATCATGTACAACATTTACAAGAAGAAATAAGAAGAAAGCTATAGGAAAGTAATGAGAAGTATAAAGTATTAGTAGATGTAAAAATAATGTTAAATATATTTTAATAAGGATATTTAGTGATGGTTTAATTTAGGAAGGAAATATTTTCAACAAGCACATAAAATAAGTTGACGTAAAAGAAAATTGGACTATACAAAATTGTGAAGAAAATTCAATGTCAATGCTAATGAGTTGTCTTTACCATAGAATTTAGATATCTATAAAGTATTTAATGTTTCATGTTTACATAAATTCCATGGATGAGATGGTGGAGGGGAAGAATATGAAGATTTAGATTGGTAGGAATAAGTACTATTAACCAAATTTCACATTAGGTCAAAGTTGGTCAAAAACTCTTGCATATTCAAACTTGTCATAGGGTCCTTCTTGTAATCACACTTCTCATAACCCTACTCATCAATATGATTACACATCAGCTCACATGTAGAATATAAATATTGGTTATCTTGATTCAAGGAATTTTACAGTTGAATTGACCTTTCCCACATCATACATCCATCCCTTATACATCTTTAACACATCTCTAACCTTGTATGCACTAGACAAGCCCTCTAGACACCTCTTGGGGCCCTTTTAGAGGTATGTTGACTACCTAATGTGGAATTTTAACCTAAGAAATGGATTATATAGGAAAATTTTGGCCTAGGCCACACTTTTACTTCACAAAAGCCACATCCAATGCTATGGTTGGGGTAAAACATGCAAAAAAGGGCCTAGATTTGCCCAAATAGCTAGAAATGGCTATTTTTGGCCTTTAAGGTGATTAGAGTTGAGATATGTCACTTTCTCATTAATTTTAACTTATTTATCCTACATTTTTGTTTTGATCTTCCCACTTGATCATCACACTCAAAGGTCGGTTGCCTTCTTGAATCTCATCAGTTTCTTGCTTGGCACACTTAGCTTTCATTGTGATAGGGGATGCCCTACTATAATGTAGCTTATCTTGTTGATTCACATTACTCTCTACAATGTTAGAAAAGATTGTGGGTTTCTCCTAGCTCCATCAAAACTCCATTTCACATGTTTTTATGCTCTTTTCATTGGCTCTCTCTTAGTTAGCATATTCTCTTTCACCTCTTCCATAACTTTTGGCTCTTGGTTTAGACTCAACCTACACACAACTTGATCCTCCTCCTTCATTTCTTATTATCTTAGACAATTGGTTGGTCGAATGTTTGCACACTTTTTTTGATTTTGATAAAAGTATGCAAAGTGAGATTATTATTTGTTTTCAATAGGATACAGGCTAGGTTTTGATAATTTTAGTGATTTAGCTTGTTTAGGTCATTATCTAGGATAGTTTTTAAATGTTTTATGCATTTTTATGTGGCTAGGGATATCTTTCATTGCATAAAATATCTTCCATTATATTTCATGCTTTCTTTTGAAACATTTTTCATTACATAGTAGAATCCTACATGCAAAAAAAAAAATTATACAATTTGCATAAATGTTTTATTATTTTTAAAATAATGGGATTTTATTCCTAATTAAATAAATAAATAGGTTTGAACAAAGTAAATCAATAAATAATATGAAATAATTAAGATACCGATTTATGTAAATAGATTTTTATTTTTGCCTTTATAAATATAGTAATAAATAATATAAATCTAACTTAGCTTATTATGAATGATGAAAACTAAGATAGGGTCTGATACTAGAGGAGTAATACTAGGAAAATATCAGAAACTATATCTTGAGGTTTATTTATGGATTGGATAGGAGCCCCTTCATTTATAGATTAGACAAGAGCACCAAAAGTGGGACACCCTAGTATCTGGTGTTGTATTCCTTTTATAATGCTATTATATAGGTGGTCTATGATTTTTGGGTTCTATTTGGTAGGCCTATGTTACCTTATCAATGAAATATCAAAGCCTAGAATCCTATGAAGCTCATTGTGCATCTATTTTTAATCTTCAAATCCCTAGGAGATCTTTGTTCTTAAACTTGAATAGAAACTTAAAAATATAGAGAAGGGGTTAGTGTTTAAAGGATACACTTGATTCACTTCACACCCTGTGTGTGGGCATGCTATTTACATACTAATACTTTGAGGAGGGATCAAGATAATGTAGTCCTCCCATTAATGTTTTTGGTTTAATTGTGTATGATAAATGCAACTAGATGTGAAATTGGATGTAATTCAAATGGCTAGGGAATGATGTAAAGGTTTCAATAAGCTTGAAATTATCTTGGAAGGTTGTATGCATAGAATAGGGAAGAGTGCTTGAGTGTACTTGTATTATTACTTATTTTCTATCAATGAGTGATAACCCTTTTAAATAGACTTTGAATGTCATTTTATAGGGAAATTAATGATCATGGGTTAAATGAATTCATGTTAGGTCAATAATAAAAAGGATAAGGATCTAAAATAATCTGACCATTAGGAACAATTTTACACTTAGACAACAATGCCAAAATCATAACACCCTAGGTTTAAACACTCCTATCCAAGTTGGGCACTATTGTCTAGAGGGAATGAGACCTAGGGGGATGGATCTAAGCCTAAAATATCTACTTGGGTCTGCAAGGGTTAATTCCAAAAGGCTATGGATGATTTGGAATTAGTGAAACAATAACTTAGAAGGGTTGTGTAAGCAAGTAGGAAGACGTATGTATTGGGTGTCATTATCCATGCTTAAGTAATCTAATTTCATATTTTATATGACTTAATTTACCCCCCCCCCCACTTCATTATATTATTGCAACAAAGAAAAATACTAGGATAAAAGAAAGTTAAAAGCATACCTAAACATACTTGTAAGGGAGAATCTCATGAAGCTATGTGATGCTAGATGTGCATAAAGAAAGAAAGATGTGAAGTTTAAATCTATAATGAAAACATAAAATTAGATCAATTCTTACTAGATACACTATATCTAAAATAATAACATACAAAAGCTGAGTAAGAGGAAGAAAAAGGAATGAATACACCTCACCAGGTACATGAACCAATACAAAACCTATTGTGGTGCTAGATTGTGTTGGGTGTGTTTTATATGATAATTAATATCATGAATGGAGTCAAGTGCTCAATTCCATAGAAGTGGCTCAAGAATGCAAAGGAAATCCATTTGGGTTGATCATCACCAACTAAGTGAAGTTAATGAATCATGCATATGCTAATTGATGTTTGGGCTATGTGTTTAATCTATCTAAATAGCTGGCTCAAGAATACAAAGGATGTCCCTTTGGATCCATAGTTACTCCATAAATTGAAGATATGAAGTGATACTAATATAGAATAGATGTCATATGAGATGGATCATAGAGCTAATGGATGTTTTGGAAATATAACAATGTGGTGTGGATAGCCTAAATGTATGCTGGAAACTAGGCCACTCTTGGCCATTTCAAAAGATGGAAGTTAGGCTTGTATGAAATCCATTATGAAATTGATGTACTAGGCTTATATAAAAGCCAACTCAAAAACTTAAGTGCTTAGAAATTTAAACTTGTATGAAATTTCAACTTGAAAGTGATGCCAACCACTTGTAGATGGAGTAAGACATGCAATGGTTGAGAATGCCTGGATAATAAACTAAACTTAGAAATAAAAGAAGACCAATGTGTTATGCACATTGCCCCTAATCACTAGTGTCTAGAATATATATTCTAATTTATAAGTTATGTCATCTACCTAATATAAAACTAAAAGTGAGAATCATCATGTCATGCATGATAACCCCCTATATCTAGATTCTCTAAGAAAATTGTACTAAACTACTAATTCTAACTAATCTAGATGTATAAAAACTATATATGAACTAAACGTTTTGCCTATTTCTAAGAAACTTGAGTTTTTTCTACCTGGATAGGAGCACTAAAATGAGGACACCCCTATGTTTGGTGCTACTATCCATTTCTAATGCTATTTTCCTATGCTATAATTGGTTACTAATTTAAAACTATCACTATTTTTCTGCTATGTTCTGACTGGTTTGACCTCTAGATTTTGAACTGGGTGATTTGAATGTTGTTTTTTTAACTATTAGGAGCTTTGATCTCTATGAAAAAACCAATATTTGTTTCCCCCTGTTTAGAGGGTAGGAATAATGAACTTACAATGACTACCCTCAGAAGAAAGAGTCCTACAAGTATGTTAAGCTATATAGATATATGATATAACAATGATATTTGATAAGATATTTGTAGATATAGAAATGTTTTTATTGATAGATTTTTCGATCAATAGGGGTATGCCTAGATGGATTTAACAATGTAAAATCATGTACAATGTACTGAACTAGAACTAGAAATGTTAGATTTTAGTTGTTAGTTGTTAAGAAGGGATGGAGCATGATGTCCATCATGGCATCTAAGAAAATAAGGAAAATGCATGATATAGATCATGACATTACAACAATCGAAAAATCAAACAAACAAACACACACATAGAACAAGAAGCAAGAAATAAGAAGCATATAAGGCTAGCCAAGGGGCCACATAAATAAGGGACATGGGAACATGTCACTCAAATTTGAAAGCAAGCATGTAAGGCATGTTCAAATTCCACATACACATACAAGTGAAACAAGCAAAGTTTGCATAAGGGCTACAAGCACATGTAAGAGTACGAGCAAAGGACATTGGAAAATTTTTAAGGAACAAATAGAAACTATAAATGCAATTAGACAAGTTATTCTAAGATAGAGGAGAAAGCATGTAATAATTGGAAAGGTATAATTACATCTAACTAATCAAAGCAAATGTGAAAGTATGCAAGACATGTGTAGTACAATACTAGGTATATGCTAAAAAATATACAAGTGCTATATATTAGTGAAATGTTGATATAGTAATCTATGTAATTTGGTAAGTAATGTATATTAGTATGGTAATTAGAGTATGTAGTGTAGTATTGGCATAACCTAGATGGTGTTGTGATGTAAAATATACCCTTAGTGGGTATGTATATCAATGTGTGTCTCAAATGTATAAGAAGGAATGCCCCCTAAATGGGTAGAGTGAAGCAATCAAATAATTGAATGTCACTACACACACTCAAAGGAGATCAAGTGAAGCATGGTAATGTATATAAATTGAGATATGATAGCATGAAACAAAAAATGTAAGTCCTAACATGATAGTAGTAATGTAAAGCATGGATGATGCATATAATCAAAATGTTTTTGGTATTTTTGACATATTTGAATGTTTTTATATTTTGAGTTTTTTGTATTGTTTTTGTACTTTGATATAAGCTATGTATAGGTAAAATTGGGAAGAAATGATACTAATCAATGAGTATTGGATAAGACTCCCTTTATTGGTGTCATGTATTAAACAACTGAATCATGCGTGATCATGAGGAATGATTGAATGTATGATATTGTGAAGATAAAATTTGTGTACATTGTAACTGCTCTAAAATATTTGAGGTGAAAATTTAATGTGGGGTCCCCTTGTAAATCTAAGAAGTAGATTAAATTGTAGGGTTCTTAAGGACCCATCTAGAAGTAGAAGAAGGTCTTTGAATAGGTGCTCTCTATATAGCTGTATGTGACCTTAATGTTACTACTATAGGTGTGAACACTATAGATAGAAGCTATTTATAATCCTAAAATTATGGAGGTGTGTGAACCCTCTATACTAGTGATGGATGTTATAACTTTGGTTGGATCTAAAGTGGAAGTGGAACTAAAACTAGGGGAGAAACTTAAATAGGTGGAAGAACTAGAGCTGATGTTTATAAGCTAGTAGATGGCTCTAAAGTGGGGAGTGGTGACTCATAAGGAACTCCAATAACTATAATAACCTAATTAGCATGAATGAATTTCATGCATATATTAACTATAGAGGGTACTACCCTGAGTTTTTGAATCTATGGTCAACTAAGTAATATGTCAAAAACTCCTACACTAGGAACTATAGTGAATGGTGTTGTGAAATATATATGCCCAAATTGTATTATAAGTACTATCTCACCCAATGAACTATGTATATGCCTAATAAAACAACTAATAACTATGTCTATTAGAGTGATATCCTACTCTAAGTAACCCAAATGCTATAGTAGTGTTAAGGTGCACATGTTAAGGTGGGAACCATTTTCAATAAGCACACTATAAATAGGTTGATTATGAATATGAACTATAATAAAAAGTGCATTATAACCTATATTATTCTCCATAATCTCCTTATCTAAAAAATATATCAAAGGTATGGCTAGAACTCTAGACTCAAACACACCTATCATACCTCTCAAAGGATGTGCCTCAATTGAAGGTGCCTCGTATGTAGTTGGTGGAGGATGTGCATGGTATGTATGGTGAACACCTGAGGTGTCCTATTTCTCCTATTTAGAATGCTATGTAAATATATCTAAGAAGATTTTCAAAGCTTTATCTTGTGTTGGCTTTGCCTTTGGAGGCTCAACTAAAGTGCCCAGATCAAGTAGATTGTCATCTATCAAGTCATATATCTTATGTATCAAACTAATGTATATATTTATTGTGTGGCCTAGTTCCCTATGAGAATCATAAAATGTATGCTAATCATATCCCCATGGAAGAGGATTTTTTGGGTCAGCTTCCTAGATAGGAGGGAGAGTGATGATGTTATATTCCAATAACTGTTGTAAAACCCTGGGTGGAGAAATTGGTAGATTGATAAATGTACGATGAGGAGGTGCTGATAAAACTACACATTGATTAGGCTCTAAAGCCACATTGACTATTGGTTAATTCTAATTCTTATGTTCATTTATTTTGACCTTGTATGAGACATTGCTATTACTCTTGTTTGTTGTGTCTAAGATAATTTAGTACTTAAGTTTGACCATTGAAATTAGCTTGACTTCTCTTTCCTTGAATATATGATGAAATTCAGTGAAGGAAGAGAATATTTTAAACATAATAGATTCATGTAATGATAGTAGAAGTCTCCATTTAAAGATGTCTTGTAACTCTTGATTAGCCATGGGGCTTGTTAGCTTAGCTAGAATAGTCTTGTATCTAGGAACATAATTTGTGAGGGGCTCATTTGACCTTTGTTTCTATTGAGAAATTTATGCATAAGAAACCTTATCACCAATGTTGATAGTAAAATGTGCTAGGAACATATTTGCTAAAGGATTCAATGCTGTGATCAACTGATTTGGTAGACTATAAAACTATTATAAATAATAATCCTTTAAAATCCATGGAAATAGCTTGGTAAGTAGCCAGTCATTAGGTACATAATCCAAACATGATGCATGAAAAGATCTCAAATGTGTCTTTAGATCACCCTTTCCATCATATAAAGTCAACTTGGGTTAAAAAAAGCCTAATGGTAAGGGTGTAGAAGTAATGTGGCATGCCAATGGTGTATGCAGTAAAGCAAAAAACTTGAAAGCTTGCATAGGTCTAGTGGTACCTTGCTCAATATGTTACACCTTGGATTGAAGAGATCTTATCTCTTGCACAAGTGCTACCACATCAGGAGATATAGATGTACTAGCTATATCTTATGGCATAAAAGAAGGTTGGGCTGCTATAGGAGGTGGTTGAGACATAGTTTCCCTGATAGTGTCATTTGTAACTGGCTATTATATTGTTTGAGAAGATTTCCAATTAGTCACTTTTTGTTTTTCTTCTTGTATAATTCTAAGCATGTCATCTTTCATATCTAAATGTTTAGTTAAGAGTTCTTGAAGTTCTCTTTTATCAGTTTCATCAAAAATGGTATATTAAGTTATTGGTAAAGTAGAGAAACAATTTGAAATGTGTTTGAATGTTTTAAAATAAGTTTTAATAGGCAATGTGACATAAATGGAAAGTACTAAATATAAAAAACACAAAGTCCAAAAACTAGTGAATTAGAATTTGCGTAAAAAGGATACTAAGTTGCCAAACATGTAAGGTGATACCTCAAAAAGCAAATAGGTGATAGTATATGAAAATATGATTTTTAAAAAATATTTATACAAAATAATATTAATTTGTTAATTTTAAATTGATATTATGAGTTTGATATGCAACTAAAAATTCAAAAAATGATTTGAAAAGTATTGAAAAGTAACTGGGAGTTTAGTTGATACAATCTAGGGATTATTTGAATGATTTTTTTAAAAAAATTAGTACGATAATTTTAAAAATTTGATATGAATTTATAGAATTATTCTTGAAAAATTTAGGAAAAATTAGAAAATATTTTTAAAATTAGCAATATATTTTTCCTAGTGTTTGAAATGTGTTTGTATGTAAGGAGGACCTAGTATGTGCAAATTAGGGTTTTAACAAAATATGTGATATTTTGAAATTAATTTATATATTTTTTATTTTTAAATATGTGAAAAATAAATAAATTATGGTAAAAAATTATAAATATTTATCCCTAGGGTTTATAGGGTTTTTGTCCAAAATTTGAAGTAAGTCAGGTTCACCAAATGTTTTATTGTTTCTAGAATAATGGGTTTTTATTCCTAATTAAATAAATAGGTCTAAGCAAAGTAAATTAATAAATAATATTTAGGAATTATGATACATATTTTTGTAAATATATTTGTATTTTTTCCTTTTCTAAATATAATAATAAATAAGATAAATCTAACTTAGCTTATTCTGAATGATTTGGATTGAGACAAGGTCTGATACTAGAGGAGCAAGATTGGGAGATTATCAAAAACTAGATCTTAAGGTTAATTTTTGGATTGGATAAGAGAATAAAATGTGGGACACCCTACTATCTATTATTTTAGTCCTTTTTTGGCACTTTTTTTACGTGGTGTGATATTTTTGGGTTATGTTACCCTATTAATGAAATATTAAAGCTTAGAAGCCTACAGAGCTCATTGTGTGTCTATTTTTAATATTCAAATCCCTAGGATCTCTTTTTGCTTGAAATTGATTGGAAAATTTGAAAATATAGATAAGGATTTGGTGTGCAAATGATACACTAGATGCACTTTGTACCACATGTGTGGGCACACTACTTACATACCAATATTGTGTGGAGGGATCAAGCTAATGTAGTTCTCCCATTGAAGTTTTTGGTGAAATTGTGTATGATAAATGCAACTAGATGATAAATTTTATTTAATTTATATGGCTATGGATTGATTAAAATCTTATAATAAACTTTAAATGATCTTGGAAGGCTATATGTAGAGAATAGGGAGGAGTTCTTGAGTGTACTTGCTTGTATTCTTGCTTCTTTTTTGTTAATGAGTGCCAACCCTTATAAATGGAATTTGAATGTAATTTTATAGGGAAATTAATGATCATGGGTTAAATTAATCCATTTTAGGTTGACAATAAAAAGGATAAGGATCTTAAATAATCTAACCAATAGGACCAATTTTTCACTTGGACAACACCAAAATTAGGACACACTAGGTTTCAGTTCTCTTGTCTAAGCTAGGTGCTATTGTCCAGGGGAAATGAGACTTGGGAGAATGTATCTAGGCTTGAAAGAGCTACCTAGGTTTATAAGGGTTAAGTCTAAAACATTGTGGATGATTGGGAATCAATGAAAGAATAGACTAGAAGGGTTGTGTAAGCAAGTAGGAAGACTTATGGATTGGGTGTCATTTGCCATTATTAAGTCATCCAATTTTTAATTTTATATGACTATAATAAATAATATTTCCTCTTTTTAAACTATAAAATTGCATTTTTGGGGAATAATAGTGTTGAAAGTAAAGATTTAGCTCAAAATTAAATTAGGCATGCTCTTACACCCTTGCTTGAAAACATCTCTACTTCTTAAAATGTCTTTCATTTGGCTTGAGAGTTTCTTTTCTCCAAATTTTATGCATTGATTGTAGCTCTCTTTGTTGAGAATTATTATTTATTAAATTTTTATGAAAATATTCTTCTAGTCTTAGTTACTTTATTTACTTTAGTTATATCCATTAGAGATACCTGCATCCTTTGTGTACTTGATCGTGTTAGCCCTAACTTGGTTTACATGTCTATCTATAATTTGGTGTAAGCCATAAAACTAGATAACCTATATATATCTCTTGTATCCCATAGAGGCCTTGAGACCTCTAGCCTTCTAGTTGTTTGTTTAAGTACCCTATGTACCTCCTACCAAACATTAATGGTTCCATTCAAATTATTAGAGATACATTCTGGCATGCTCAATGGGACAACACATACGGTCTCATACTATTTATATCCTATTTAGAGACATTATAGAAAACTCCCCTTTGTGGTTGTTAGGATTTGCTTTTAGTTGTGTTTTGGCTCTCACCTTGACTATTTTATTTTTATTTGGTTTTGTGTTATTCTCCCTACTAGTTCTTTATCTATTTGCCTTTTTTGTTGCCTCCCAAGTTTGTCTTGCTTCATTACATCCGTCTCTAGCCTCCCAACCTTGGGATTACAATACTATTGGATTTAGGCTCTTATCTCTAATCTTATTCATGATTAATCCATGGTTGCAGTAAAACACCATAGACTTCATAGGATCTAAGAGGTTCCCTCGACCTAGCATGGTGATTTAGACCCTCTCACATTCTGTAGGGAACAAGATTGGTAGGTTTATAACCAATGAAATTGATCTCTTTTTCACCAATCCTAACTTCATTCATCTGAGGATGTTTCCCCTCAACCTCATGCCATGACTCATTCACCCATTTGATGTTATGAGGATACCCTTACATGATTGAGACCTAATGAGTTATGTGGGATCTTTTATGATTATTGTAGATGCCTTTAGGTGAATGAAATTCACCCTTATTCCCTATGAGTAGGTGGCATGATTCCTATAGAGATAAAGATTACACATATTAAGTTTTGATTCACTCAATCAGTTCTCATGTGAGTTTTTCACCTCTTTCATGTCAGGAGAATATACATCAAGAACCCCCTCATGTCCATATTTCAGGTCATAAGTATTCCAAATTAGAAAGGCATCTCCATCATGAGGAGTCACCCCATCCCCCTAGACCTTCCTTTAGAGTTTTAGATGAGTGTGTTAATTTAAATTACCACTTGGAGACTAGAGATCTATGGGATGCCTATCCTGAGCATCAGCACCCTTAGGTTAACCCTCATATGATGGCCTATATTTAGTATCATGGAGACCTAGGTCACCATGACTATTTCCATGAGTATGTCACATCATCCCATAATCTTGATAGGAAATGGTACCCTTCTTATGGTCATTCTCCACCTTATGGTAGAGATGATTTATAACATGAGTGTCTCCCATATCAGGATCTACTTCAGCATCATCCCCTTAAGATTAGGGTTATTATGAGGTCTATTAGAATAGATAACATCATAACCATCATGATCCCTATCTTGGATATTCTCACCAACCTATTATTAACCATGCCTACAAGGATATCCATAGGAATCTTATATCTCATTGGGTGCATGATATTTCCCTTCCTACCCCTATCCCTGAATTGCCTAAGTTCAATGGGACTCAGGACTCCAGTCCCAAAAAGCATATTATGACATTCATGATGGTGTGTATGTATTGGGAATAGGATGAAGGCATGGTGTTAAATCTATTTTCTTATTATCTATGAGATAAATCTCTTATTTGGTTTTATAATCTACCTCCAGACTCTCTCTATTTTCTAGCTCCTTCTAGATGACTTCCTCTAGTACTTTGATATCTCTAGACATTTTAACCTTGGCATCTAATCACTCACCTCCATATTACAGACCAAAATTTTAACATTGATTTTTTGTGTAGATGGTGTTTAGTAATCCATACATCTATAACAAGGTTCTTAAATTATCAACATTATGACATGTTCATGCAAGTATTGAGGTAGGAGGTTCACCTTGAGATCCTCAACCATGAGGACACCCTGTATGATGAAGATATTAATGAGTGTCTAAAGATTGAAGTCTTTAAGGTGTATGTGGGCATGTAGCTCATGCCAACCCAAAAGTCATCCTCTTCATGTGATCATAACCAAAACACTACTGATGATGGTGTCACTAATTCTCATCCTAAGAATAAGGAAAAGAATGATAGCCATGAGGTGAATGCTTTGATCAATAATCTAGTTGAAAAGAAGGCTTCTGACTCAAGCATAGAAAAATAATGGATGGTGTTTCCTTATGACCTCACCATGTTTTGTAATTTCCATTGGATGTAGGGGCATGATGATGCCAATTGTGCTATCAAAAATTCTAGTGCATAAGTCTCACCTTTGTCTCAGAGTTCTCCTCTTGCATAACCCAACAAAAAGTTGAATGTGTTCAAGGAGCCTCTACATAGCCATGATAAGGAAAAGAAGAAGAAGAATAAAAGGAATAAATCCAAGGCTTAGGCCCATCATTCCCCTTCTTACTCTTATACCTCTTCTAATTCCTCTTCCCAAGCTAACCTAAGAAGGAAAACTAAATTCAAGAGTAGCAAGGTCATTAATACAATTAACATAACTGCTATTAGGTATTATTAATTTGTCAACATGCACTTGGGTTAGGTCATCAAACCTATTGGAGAGACTAGTGATGCTAGTCCTCTTATCTATCCCATGGGGTTAGGGAACCCCAAATTTAGATTTGAATTTTTGCATAACATCCCTCCCTAGGCTTGAAAACATTCTTACGCTATCATAGAGGAGTTACAAGGCCTCTTAGCTGAATCTCCATTTGGTACCTTCTTTGGCCTTGGATTGAGCAAAGGGGTCTCATCTTTGATGAGCATAGTATTTCTCACAAGGGCCTATTATAGGATGATGTTGAAGTTTTTTTCAACTTTGATGCATTTATTCACCCTCATCCCCCCATTTTATCTTTCAACCCTAACTCTTTACTAGATGCTTTGGTTATGGCCAAGAGTGATTGATTCCCCCTCTATATTGAGACCTCCATTGATTCTTATTGGGTTAAGAGATGCATCATTGATGAAGGATGTATGTTGAATATCATAACTCTATGTGTGTTTAATGAGCTTGGGATCAATCAAAAGAAGCTCTCTGATTCTCACCAAAACTATGTTGGTTTTAATAATGATATAGTTGCACTGGTGGGAAACATGAAAATTTGGGTCAAGTTTAGCCTCAAGATAGTTACAATTGATTTTTGTGTGTTTAAATTGGATATTTCATATAATATTATTCTTGGTCATCATGAGACTGATTCCATGTAGTTCATTACATCGACCATGTTTTGTATGGTTTAGTCCATGCATGAAGGTGAGCTTCATACCATGGAGTCTAACATAGATCCCTGAGCATTACTTTACATAAAGATAAATCCTTCAAGATAGGATTTATATATCTCTTCATGGGACTATGTGGACTCCCACACACCCCCTACTTTTGAGTCTCATTTTCTTTAGGATTAACATTATGATCTAGTTGAGTATCGATTAGTGTTCATTCCTTCTAAGTCTGCCATGCATTGGCCAACTCCCTCTTCTATTCCAAAAATCTAGGTTGGTTCTTCTCTTCTTAGAGACCTATTTTAATATGTATCCTAGGACATTGAGTTTCTCCTTGAATTATGCTTTTACCATTAGATTATAGGCTCTCTTGATGCATCTCCCATTGAGACTGCTAAACTAGCTAAGTTTGATAATAATTAGAGAACTAAGGATATGAATTCACCATTTATTTTTCCCCACCTTTTCCCTATTATTTATCCTTTTTTAAGTCTAAATACTGGCCTACCTCAGGGGTTGGCCTTTAGTTAGGGTGATGTGTTGACTAGGCCTAGGCCTGTGGTGTTTTGATGAGCCCTAAAGCTTACTAGAACACCCTCCATAGGCCCTTATTTGATGGATTACCCCTCTCATGGCATCCATTATCAAACATTTTAGGTTTCCATAGCCATTTAGCTTGTGAACTCTTCCTTGGATACACCTTGGGATAAAATCAAAGTCTTTTAGTTCTGTCAGTTGGTCATGTTACTAATTTATTATCATTAACCCTCTGCCAACTACCTCTCTCCTTTTCTATAGTTATTGTAGGTGATATGGATTAATGGTTGTGGTTGCTTACAACTTGATTAAACCTTCCATAACTATTATTTATCTATGAATAACTTCCTAAAACCATTCTTTGCCTCTCATTATAATTAGAATTGAGACACTCTCTCTCAATTGGTCCTTACATAATGGTAATGACTCTCTCATTGAGATATCTTTCTTGCCTATGGCACTCTGACTCCTCCTCGCATCTATATGAAAGAGAAACATGACCATAGATCAGTTATACATGTATTAGAATGAGATAAACATGTTTAACAAACATGTTTTTATTATTTCCCCCATCTTGTTCCTTTCTAGGTAAGTTCTAGGCCCTACCAAGCTCCCTGTACCTATTTTTAGCCCTTTTTGGCCTAAGCCATAGGTTTTTGAGCTAAGTATTGGAATGGTAGTGGGCTAAGATGAGGCATCCATGGATTTTTAGTGCTTTAGGCCATGGTTTTTCCTAGTTAGGATACATCTTTAGTTCATATCCTTGTTTCTGCCCTATCTTGACCTCTATTTCATCCTGTTATTGCTCCTTGAACTGCCAAACATTCATTATAGGATTTTTCTCCCATTATAAACATAATGGTGGGGTTTTTTTTCTATCTTTAAGGCCTATTTAGGTGTGTTTTAGGATCATTTTAGTCTCTTGGACCCCTAGGTCCTCTAGCTTATTTGTCTCATGAAATTCTCACTGGGGTACACCTTAGAATATAAGTTAATCTCTCTTCTTATTTCAACTAGTAGTTTCTTGGATCATTCATAATTGATCCTACTAACTCCCTCTCCCTCTTTCAATATGGTTATTATATGTGTGGGTTCATAGTTTTGGTTACTCTAGGACTTAATCTAGTCTTCACCAACCAATATTCATCCCTTCATGGACATCTTATCACCATTCATCACGTCATCCCACAGTTAGTATTGTTCTTTGCCTATTAATTGTGACTTGGTTGTGTTCTTTATCTCCCTTGTGTAACTTTTTATTCTTACTCTATGTCAATACAATCCTTTCAAAATATCCCATTACATCCTTGACCCACATCATGGTTTACTTCTTAGCGATGATTCACATGGATGCTAATAATTGAGACAACCTAGGACCCACCACTACCACTTGGATTATCAATGACACATGGAGTTGTGAGCTTGTTATAGCTGGATACCTCCTTAACAGTGAGATGAATAATGTAATCAAGTATCATGTAATCATTGGTTCTTTTATTGACACTCATGTACTATGTATGTGTTATGTGCAGTTGTTCTTTGATTCACTCTTAGCCATGTTTCATCTCACCAAGGCCTAGTCCATCCTTAGCTCTGAGTTACTCCCCCTCTTCAAGGTGGTGCATGTTTTTCTCTCTTTCTTCAAGGATGTCCATGTTACCCATATCCCTTATAGGGAGAACAATAGGGCTTAAAACCTTAGTGAATGTCATTCTAGATTATACTATTTGATTTGAAATCACTTCTGTCACTTTTTTGTAAGAGCTAGAATTATAATTGTATTACATAGCATTGTCACTCTCACCTATGGATTGTACCATCAAATTATTCTATCACCATCCTCATCTGGTAAGTGAAGGTAATGCTCTCTTTTATCTTTTTTGTTCTTACTTTCCTTTGATTTTGTATGGCTTTTAGGTACTACACATCACTCCTTGCTCATTTGAATATAGACTTCTTGTACCTTGGGGTATATGTAATCGTACTTATCATGGCCCTACTCCTCTTTATGATTACACATTAGCTTGTGTATATAATACCAACCTTGGTTATCCCATTTCAAGTCATTTTCCATTTTTATTAACCTTTATTTCATCATACATCAAACCCCTATACATCCTTAGCACATCTCTAACCTTTTGTGCACCAGACAAGCCCTCTAGATGCCTCTTGGGGCCCTTTCAAAGGCCTATTGACCACATAAAGTGGAATTTTTACCCAATACATCACTTAAGGATTAAACCCATAGCCTAGGCCACACATTTAATTCAAAAAATCCATGGTCTCAATAATAACCCTGATAGAACATGTAAAGAATGGCCTAGATTTATCCAAACAACTAGAAATGGCTATTTGTTATCATTTTGGTTGATTAGGGTTGAGATATATGTCACTTTATCATAAATTTAAACATCTCTCTCCTAATTTTTTTCTCTAATATTCCCACTTGATCATCACACTCAAAGTTTGTCTACCTTCATGAATCTCATTGGGTTCTTTCTTGGCACACTTAGCTTTCATTATGATAAGGGATGCCCTACTATACTATAGCTTATCTTGGTGATTCACATTTTTATCTATAATTTTCTTGAAGCTTGTGGGTTTATCCTAGCTCCCTCAAGACTAAATTTCATATACTCTTTTGCTTCTTGCATTGGATCTCTCTCAATTGCCATATTTTCCTTCATCTCTTCCATAGCTTTTAGCTTTTGGTTTAGACTCAGCCTACACATAGATTGATCCTCCTCCTTCATTGCTTACTAGCTTAGATAATCTATCAATAGAAAATTTTCACACTTATTTTGATTTTTATAAGATGGAAATTTGATATGTAGAGTGAAAGTATTATTTGTTTGAAATAGTAAACATGCTAGGTTTTGATTGTTTTAGTGAGTTTGCTTGTTTAGTACATTTTCTAGGATGGTTTCTGAATGTTTTATGCATTTGTATGTGTTTAGAAATATATTTAGTTTATTGAAATATATTTCATTATATGTCATTATCTCTTTGGAAACATTTCTCATTACATAATAGAATCCTACATGATCAAAATAATTTATACAATTTTCATAAACAATCTCTCCTCTTGCCAAACCAAAAAATTGAATTATTAGGAAATAATAGTGTTAAAAGTAAATATTTAGCTCAAAAATATATTAAGAATGATCTTGTAACCTTGTTTTAAAACATATTTAATTCTTAAAACATCTTTCATTTGTCCTGAAAAGTGCCTTTACTCCTAAGTTTATGTAATGCTTGTTAGCTCTCTTTGTTCAACATTGTTATTTCCATAATTTGTATGCAAATAGTCTTCTAGTATTAGTTACTTTATTTACTATGGTTATAACCACTAGAGATATATGCATCATTTGTGAACTTGATCATGCTATCCCTAACCTAGTTTACAAGTTTATCTATAGCTTTGTTTAATTTGGCAAACTGGATAGCCTCTATATATCTACTGTAGCCCATAGAAACCTTGAGCCTTCTAGCCTTCTAATTATTTGTTTAAGTACCCTTTTCACCCCCTAAAAAAACCTAATGGTTCAATTCATATTCTTGGAGCTAAACTTATATGTTTGAATTAATCACCAAGGTCCTCTATGAAGTCAAAACATAAAATTTGGTGCACATAATGTGTTTTTATCTTTATCACATTTGTCTAGTTTGTCTTATGTCAATTTATGCCACCTTTTGGAAATTTTAATGAAATGTATGGTTTCAAATAAAAATAAAAATATTTAAATATGTATTATAATATACCATATGTTAGGGAATGCCATAAAATAGGTTTGAAATTGAAAAGTGATACATTCAACATACAACACAAGAATATCATTACAAAAAAGGGAGTTTCAGGTAGTTGTATGGACTGAGGTGACTCACCTAACATGTGTGGGGACTCAAAAATATGTTTTGACATGCATACAAATATTTTAAAAGATTAGGTGGCTTTAATAGCTCCATATTTATTAAAAATTGGTTTTTCTCTCTTATCACTCCCTTAGGCCAAGAATGCCAAATGGTTTTCTATTGGTATGGAAAAGAGAAGGAGAGTTGAAGTGAATGCACTAAGTGAATGTTAGGGGCCCCTGTGTACTTACATTCCATTGAAATAGTTATAGGATTAGTGGTTTATTATTAATTAACAATCACTAAGATTATTAACAACTCTAAACTACCTATGCATCCCTAATACCTCGATTTTCTCATCTGTTTACAATGGTCCTTATGAACCAAGTGGTATATGTGGACTTGAAAAGTATATTATTTATTTTCACATGTATTTAAAATTTATTTTCACATGTGGATATGAAAGGATAGGTATAATTACCTCCTTGTGTTAGGAATGAGCACCATTGAGAGATGTAGATAATGTTTTCATAGTTACAGTGTTGATCTTCTATGAATGGATTTAGGCTAAGTTAATGCATTGGTTTTCATCCCCTCAGAGCATGGATTATTCATATTATCAATTAAAATATCTAGATTTTGATTGAGATAGGGCCCTAATATACTTTTTAAAGACTAACTAGAGTCCTAATGTACATAGTCACCTATAGTCACCTAAAGGTATGCACAGAGAATTGTAAGACTATTCAAAACCCAAAATATATGTTATGTATAATATCAAGACTTGAATTGAGTTATCAAGTCATTAAAGGTTAATTATGTTGATACTATAGTCAATTCAAGACCTACAGTTAAAAAAGAGTTATAAACTTTCTTAATGGGATGAATTACCTTAACTTCTTTGAAATGGTTTCTACTCATATAGAGTGGCATCTTGTGGTGAATGTTTAGGAGTTCTATGTAAGCCTATAGTTTCCTTATTAAAGCCTATACCTAGATGTCACATATTGACACAAGAAGGAGGTTGTTTGATCAAGAGGGGCTGATGGTTGAGTGAGGTTTTAAGTTAATCAAGTTTCTAATGAAACACTTAGACAACTACAATACCATTGAAGAGAAAATGAACTTAGAGCAACTTCCAGACCTATATGGTACATTGATGATAGTGGGATGATGTATGGTCTCAAGGTATAAGATGAGATAATTAAAATATGATATGGATCTAGTGACTTGAATAGAAACAAGGATATGAAACATAGTTCTCTAACATGAATAAACACCTACATGAACCTCTTAACTTTCATAATATGCACACCTATAGTTTGACACAATCATATACCAGTGTAAGCTAATGGGGATGTAATTTGGAAGGTTGATAGGGGTGTAAAGTGGGTGAAAATATTGAAATTAATATCATAGTGATGATACTATACATTTAATGAGATTATCAAAAGTAATAAATAGAGAAGGTTGAGCAAACTAGGTTTTGACCCCATGCTCAGTCAACCTTGCACACAATCACAACCTAGTCTTAAGGATTTGATGCGTTAAGGTCTCTTCAAGTTTGATCAAGTTTTGAGACTTGGTAAAAAATATAATCATGACCTAAACGATCTCCCCATGGTCTTATTTAGGTTAAAAAATTAGGAGAAGTGTCCTCCATTTTGTCATAGACATGAGGTACTTCACAGTCAGTGTGATCTTGTAAACTTAATACATGGGTGATGAAAAGGTGAAATGATATATTATTAATTTTTGTAGGATGTTTTTTATGTTTGAATTTAAGGTGAACATAGATTGAGAAGGACCTATGGCAAATGAGACTACTTAAAAGGGTTAAATACTTAAGAAACACAATCCATGCCTATTAGGCCTAAGAACTATACATGAACCCTCATGAATTATAAATTAACTCTCATGACCATATGATGTTAAAGAAAATGTAATATCCTTTATGTGAGAGTTTATAGTTTATTTGATTCAATGGTTTATGAAAAATAATTCAAAATTCATCATTTTAACTTAATTATCTCTAAGGGGTGTCCAAAATGCATAGTAAGAGTTAGAGAGGCAACTTATCTCAGTCATATCTATATGAAAAATGTGAATGATACCTCAAGCACATAGTGGTAGTTAATTAGTGTCCTTTAATCAAACTTAGTTGAATTGGTTTGAGGGTTAAGCATCTAAATTTTATGAATCATCACTAAGAACCTAACTAACCTAAAACCCTCTCAAGAATATGATAAAGAAGATATGGTGGAAAATTCATCTATAAGGGTTCAATTATCCTTAAAAATTATTGGGATTCTCTCAATATCCTTGACATTTAGTTTTTATATACCATAACTTTTACCAATAGGCCAAAATCTAGGTTTTCTACAAGTTTTGAGGTAATCTAAAGGTATAGAAGGGAATGGATAGTTGAGGGATATATTGGAAGATATGTGGAGATGTTTTCTAATTACTAATACCTAACTATCACCTTTTTCATTTATGAAAACACCTATGTTAAGTTGCACATTGCAGATAGTCTTAAATAAGATAGTGAAAAATAGGGTGACTATCAAAATTAGAAGTGATAAGTGTGTTGTTGAGTTATTTTGAGGTATACCTAATGGAAAATAAGATAAATAGGTATTAAAAATGTGTCTTACATCCCTAAAATGAAATTTATTTAACATCTACAAGTCACCATAGTGAAAAGTGTGAAGACTCAGGCCTAAAGGGCTAATGAGTGACTACAAGAGAGTGAATGACAAGTGGTGTAGAAAATATCATTAGTTGAAGGGCACATATGAATATAAAAATATTTTTTTCACCTTCCTAAGATAGGTCATATGTGTCAACATACTTATAAGGATGTTTCAAATAATTAAGTTGACTACTCATCAATAAGGTAGTTTCAAGAAAGACATGGAGTGTCTCTATACCAACCTAAAGAAAATGCTATGGTTTAGATTGATAAATATTCAAGAGGAATTCATGAACTATTTTCTAGATATTTTTATTGTATTGTAACTAGCTTCCAATTCTTGACACTTGGCATTGTGACTTTTCAACTTCACTCCTCTCTCCTCTCCTATGCTCTATATATTAAAGCTATTTTGGCCTTATAAACATCCACTATTGGTATGGTCAATACCTACTAATTTTTACATCTTGTTTTACCTTTTAATAAACTTTTTAAGTTGATTTAGTCTTGACAACACTTTCATAAGTATTCCAAGTAGTGTGTTTTTATGATAAGTGATGAATTGCTTTTCATTACTTCCATTCTACTTGTGTATGCATTGTGTGAGTAGTAAAATTTATTTTAACAAGTCTCATGAAGTGTAACTAATTTTTATGGTGTATTTTAAGTGTGAGAGATATTAGTAGTGTCTAGGATAAGACCTCCTTTTCACCCACCTTTGGATATTCATAGCAATTTTATTCCTAGTAGAAACTCTTATACTATAATAACATTGAGTTGAGGTCAATTTTAGCAATCTTCTTTCTTATTAGAAATGTAGGTGTGTTTTTGGAGTTATCTTTGGTGTATCACATTAATTAGTATATGTTTATTTTATGTTTCCTTTTTCCCTTTTTACCCCCAATAGTGATTAGTCTAGTCTATTGTGTGAGCCCAAAATATAGATCAAGGGGCTAGCCCTTCCAAGTCTAGAGATCTATATATTGTAGTATCTTATATGTATGGAGAGATAGTTTTGTGTTATCCCAAACATGAGGTCTCCTTGACTTCTCTAGGGTAAAAATTTGTGCTATTATAGTTTTGACATGCCTAGTGGGATATGAAGTACAATAAGGTTATTTAAGGTGGATGTTGGTCTTGACAACAAGGAGGCTATAACATTCCACTTCCTATAGTATCTAGTGACTCCAACATTTAAAATCTTAGTTGCAGACTAGTGTACTCTTTCATGCCTAAGGTAAACACAAGATCTCTCACTAAAGGCATTAGTTTTGAGTTTCAAGTGCTTCTTCATATTTCATACAAATAAATCATATTTACTACTACACATCCTTACCCAAAGAAGTCATTCCTTACTCACAAACATATTATAAAGTTTGTTATTGGCCCATTATTACAAAGTACTAAAGTTACCATGGAAATAAACATACCTTTTTTTGCCTTCAATGGATATAGTCCTCTAAGAATTTCCCACTATGATGACATCCCCATATCTTGCCTCAAAAGTGTTCCATCATACACCGATGAGAGTACCATTATCCCTATTAGAAACATTGTTAACTTCTACAACATATAAACATCATTGAGAAGAACATATCAATAATATTTTTGGCCATCTCTTTCAAAGGGTAAGATATTGAATGGTATGGTACATTATATCCTGAATAAATCATCACATGGGATGAGTTGGGAGATGATCTTATGAGAATATTTGAGGACAAGAGTGACAACTTGTAATTGACTAAACAACTGACTAGCATTAGGAGTAAAAATCAATAAGTCATTAAAGACTTCAACAAAAGATTTTAGAAGAGATTGAATAGAATCCAAATATTAATAAGACCTATAACTCATCATTATTTCATTCACTATCTTAAAGGTTTTAAAAACATTGCTAAATTTTACAACATGCATCATATCATTGAGGAGAACATATCAATCAAATTGTTGGCTATCTCTTTCAAAGGGAAAGCTCTTGAATGGTATGGTACATTAGCCCCTGAATCAATCACCACATTAGATGAGTTAGGATATGATTTGAGGACAAGAGTGACAAATTGTAATTGACAAAAAAACTAGATATCATAAGGATAATACCTCAAGAAGTCATTCAAAACTTCAACACAAGATTTTAGAAGACATGGGATAGGATCCCAATCTTGGTAAGATCCACATCTCAAAATTAATTCCTTTAATATCTTAAATATTTTAGAAATATTGATAACTTCTAAAACATATATCACATCATTTAGGAGAACATATCAATCAGATTTTTGGCTATTTGTTTCAAAGGGAAAGCTCTTGAATGGTATGGTACATGAGCCTGTGAATCAATCACCACATGGGATTAGTTGGGAGATGATTTGAGGACAAGAGTGACAACTTGTCCTTGAATAAAAAACTAACTAGAATAAGGAGGACACCTCAAGAAGTCATTAAATACTTCAACATAATATTTTAGAAGACATGGGATAGGATTCAAATCTTGGTAAGACCCACAATTCACCATGCTTTCCTTTACTATCTTAAATATTTTGATAGTGATATTTTTATGATGATAAAATCTATGAGGGGATCACATTACCTAATGACTATAAAGTGTACATAAAGGTAAAGAATTATTTGATTTAGGTTGGGAAGATTTTCCTAAGATTCCTCACACCTCTATTCCCTTATTTTCAAATCCCTACACCTATTGTTTCTCCCATTCATAAACCTAAACATAAGGTTGTTTCCTCTAGTCAACCAAGTAAGTCTAATGAGGTAGAAATAATGAGAGATATAGAGAAAGAGAACTTAAGTATCAAGAGGATCATATAAAAACAATAATCAAGGCCTTTCTAAATCTACTATCAACCTAATCAATCCTACCCTAACTATTAAGGAAATAGACCACCTTTCCAATGTCATCCTCAAAATCAAGGATAGCTAATGAAATAAAAAGCCTATAATGGTTACAAAACCAATGATCCCTCAACCTAAAGAGAATGAGTGCCTAATAAAAATAACCTTTCCCAAGAGCATGATGATCAGTGTTTATGGGATCAATCTCTTGATCCATCTACCTATGTTAATGAGTTCTTCAATCAAGTCTTCATGGAAAGTTTGGTAACTATGCCAACTACGAATTAAGATAAGGTACAAAATAGAGGAGAGACCAATGGGAAGAGTGATCAAATGTCATGTCCCCTTTTTCATGGACATTGACAGATTTGATGATTGGCCTATTATACGACCTTCGTAGGCTAATAGGATGGATAGAGGGTCATAATGGAGCTTGGATTGACTTTGATTCACAGGATTTCTACATTTGATTTTCATTCGGGCTCTTTCAGACACATTTGGCCTGAGCTCCTACTTTTTAGGGATATTTGACATGCAGCGGAGCGGCCTTATTTTGGTATGGTCATGTGCAGAATCACTCCCTGATTCACCTGCTTCGATCGGTTCGAGGATCTGACGTATATTGAGGGAGATATTAATATTTGATTGATTTAATCGAATATTAATTATTTGGTCTCATTAATAATTAATTATTAATTATTAATTATTTGCTCTAATTTTAAATTAGAAACCCTAATGCTAATTTAAGAAAACCCTAATTAGGGCAAGCATATCTTTTGAGGGTATAAGGGTTTCACATGGAGGCCATTATTGATTATGTATGCATAGATTATTGATTATTGAAAATTGAAGTAATTCTTCTGTGAAGACTGAGCCAAGGGTTCCAGGATTCCATTGCAGTGAAGAACGTTCCCTCTTCATTGTGTGTGATTTAGAGGCTGTGAGATATCAGCTGATTTATTGCCAAATTGAGAGATAGCTTCATCCAGAAGTTATCACAGAGATATAGATATGAGAGATAGCTTCACCCAGAAGTTATCACAGAGTTCCAGGGTTGAGAGATAACTTCACACAGAAGTTTATCACAGAGCTTTCCAGGTATTTTCTTTATTTAGTTTTGATCTAATAAGTTATACAGAGATAGATCTTGTGTTAGAATCTATATTCATGAGATCAGGCTATTCAGTTATCAGGGGTTAAGAAGAGACAGGTTGGCAGCCGTACCAAGTCCGTACAGGTCCGTACAGATCCGCATCAGGCACCGACCTTGGCAGATATAGGGCTTCCAGTGACCGACATCGGTCGACTGAAAACCGACGTCGGCAGAAAGCCGACCAACAGAGACCGACATCGGTGAGATATCGACCGACGACGGCGACTGTGTGCCGACACAGAAAGGCCGAGACCCTTCCAGATCCAGTTTTCATTGCCAAATTTTGCTAAGTCAGGGTTTTAAGATCAGATTTTAGTATTCTTTATTTTGTATAACAGAGACTCAATTGTGTAATTGTCCAGAAGAACAAGTAATGAGATCTTTATTTGCTATTGAGAGATTATACTGTGATTTGTGTATGCTTATTTTGAATCTATTCTGCAAGTTTGTATCTGTGATCAGAGCTTTATGAGTTTATATATTCCCTGTTTGAAGGGGATATTGCAGTGGTATCAGAGCTTTGGTCTTTGGTATCATAGTTTTGTGTCTTTCATATATCTCTATTGGTAGGGGATATCACAGTGGTATCAGAGCTTTGGTCTTTGGTATCATAGTTTTGTGTCTTTCATATATCTCTATTGACAGGGGATATCACAGTGGTATCAGAGCTAAATTCCTGCCATCCTGTTGGGCACATCAGAACTAATGTCTTGCCATCCTGTTGGGTAGTTCCAGGTTCAATTCGATTATCAGTATGGCTCTAAGAGGGGTCAAAGATTTGGAAGAAAGCATGCACAATGCAAAGAAGAAATTAGATCATCCATTTCAGCAAGCAGATGACACTCTAAAAATTTTGGAGGAGTTGGACACTTATTTAGGCAAGGTTGAGCATTCAAATACTTATGAGATGCAAACAGTGTTATTTCCAATGTTTGATTCGTTGGTGAAGCCCCGATTATTGAGACATCATGATGAGGTGGTAAGACTTGTAACTCTCTCTTGCATTAGTGAAATGATGAGGATCATAGCTGGCTTTGATTTTCATGATGATCAGATTATGAGAGAGGTACTTTATGCCATGGTAAAAAGCTTCAAAAAGTTGGATAACATTAGAGACCCTCATTTCTCAAGGAGGGCAAGATTACTTGAAACATTTGCAAGGTATGGATTTGAAAACATTATGATGTTAGTAGGTTGTATTGGTGAAATTCGCATGATGTTTAAAATATTCTGGAATATTTTAGATGAGTTTCATTCTAGCAATATATTGGCATCAATGCACTCTATTATGTTCACAATCTTGTTTGAGGAGGAGTGTGGGAGACAATCTAGCCAGTGCCATCATGTGTCTAATCAGCTGAGAGTTAGTGAGCGAGACATTGCCACCGCTTGTAAGCATTTCGATGATGCTCGTCAGTTGTTAGCAGTTTATGGATGGGGTTCTCCTACTAGCATCGAGCAGGGAGGCAGTTATTTGTCCTTGACAGAGATCCACTCTTTATGGGAGGCTATCCAGATTCTGAGACATGATTATATGCAGTTGGTCGCCGACAGAGATTATCTTATGGAGTGGGGTAGCACAGCATATGATGCATTGTTGGTCGAGGAAGATAAGGTGAGTGAGCTTACTCAACAGCTCGAGGTGACTTCTGAGATTCTTGAGAGTACGCAGTTGGCTTTCAAGGAGTCACAGTTTCATTTGGCTAAGGTGACTGCAGAGTTGGAGCATTTACGGTCTTCACCGGTACCAGGCCCAGTCCATTTATATATTGAGATGGTTGGTGGTGAGTACATTCCTGCAGGGGTCGCTGAGGAGCATGTTATTGACGCTGACACCCATGTTCAGGTTTTGGGAGTTCCTGATTCTGATGAGTTGGAGATACCAGTGGAGTCGAGTCTCCAGATTGATTCTCCTCATGCATATGACAGTGTGGTACTGTTCGTTGTGCCGCCTTTACAGAGAGATTAGTTAGGGGATGGATTGGCACCATCTTTTGTAGATGGAATTTGCAGTTGCCAAGTACACAGTCTACAGTATCGACACATCCAGGGCAGTCATGATTTCAGAGATTGGTTGAGTTGTGTTCGCCAATTTGATTATGGGTTCCTCTTTGTTTTACTTCTGATGATGTTGCAGGTACTTGCATTGATTCACAGCAGTGCAGAACATAACTACATTTGGGATCCAGGTGGATCGAGTAGTTCATTGTTTCGAGATTGCTTGGGGACAAGCAATTTTCGGAGGGGCGGATTGTCATGTCCCCTTTTTCATGGACATTGACAGATTTGATGATTGGCCTATTATACGACCTTCGTAGGCTAATAGGATGGATAGAGGGTCATAATGGAGCTTGGATTGACTTTGATTCACAGGATTTCTACATTTGATTTTCATTCGGGCTCTTTCAGACACATTTGGCCTGAGCTCCTACTTTTTAGGGATATTTGACATGCAGCGGAGCGGCCTTATTTTGGTATGGTCATGTGCAGAATCACTCCCTGATTCACCTGCTTCGATCGGTTCGAGGATCTGACGTATATTGAGGGAGATATTAATATTTGATTGATTTAATCAAATATTAATTATTTGGTCTCATTAATAATTAATTATTAATTATTAATTATTTGCTCTAATTTTAAATTAGAAACCCTAATGCTAATTTAAGAAAACCCTAATTAGGGAAAGCATATCTTTTGAGGGTATAAGGGTTTCACATGGAGGCCATTATTGATTATGTATGCATAGATTATTGATTATTGAAAATTGAAGTAATTCTTCTGTGAAGACTGAGCCAAGGGTTCCAGGATTCCATTGCAGTGAAGAACGTTCCCTCTTCATTGTGTGTGATTTAGAGGCTGTGAGATATCAGCTGATTTATTGCCAAATTGAGAGATAGCTTCATCCAGAAGTTATCACAGAGATATAGATATGAGAGATAGCTTCACCCAGAAGTTATCACAGAGTTCCAGGGTTGAGAGATAACTTCACACAGAAGTTTATCACAGAGCTTTCCAGGTATTTTCTTTATTTAGTTTTGATCTAATAAGTTATACAGAGATAGATCTTGTGTTAGAATCTATATTCGTGAGATCAGGCTATTCAGTTATCAGGGGTTAAGAAGAGACAGGTTGGCGGCCGTACCAAGTCCGTACAGGTCCGTACAGATCCGCATCAGGCACCGACCTTGGCAGATATAGGGCTTCCAGTGACCGACATCGGTCGACTGAAAATCGACGTCGGCAGAAAGCCGACCAACAGAGACCGACATCGGCGAGATATCGACCGACGACGGCGACTGTGTGCCGACACAGAAAGGCCGAGACCCTTCCAGATCCAGTTTTCATTGCCAGATTTTGCTAAGTCAGGGTTTTAAGATCAGATTTTAGTATTCTTTATTTTGTATAACAGAGACTCAATTGTGTAATTGTCCAGAAGAACAAGTAATGAGATCTTTATTTGCTATTGAGAGATTATACTGTGATTTGTGTATGCTTATTTTGAATCTATTCTGCAAGTTTGTATCTGTGATCAGAGCTTTATGAGTTTATATATTCCCTGTTTGAAGGGGATATTGCAGTGGTATCAGAGCTTTGGTCTTTGGTATCATAGTTTTATGTCTTTCATATATCTCTATTGGTAGGGGATATCACAGTGGTATCAGAGCTTTGGTCTTTGGTATCATAGTTTTGTGTCTTTCATATATCTCTATTGACAGGGGATATTACATCAAATGGGGTATACATTGGTAAATTGGTATCAAGATGACTCATGTGCTATAAATTATCAAGGGAAACCAAGCAAGGATTCAAGTCCTATAGTTGCAAACACAAGGGCAAAGAAAAAGGTAATTGAAAAGGTTTAAGGGGATGTTAATGATCAATCATTAAATGTTAAAACATCCCAAATGGAAGGTATTTATAATATATTTCTAAATACATAAGTAGATCAAAGAGATCAAAATTTTAGGAGTTTTTTCATACCTGAAAATTCTTAAGGTATAGGCAATACTACTCCCATTAGTGAAAAATAAAAAGTTAGTAGCTCTTTCACTAACATTGTAGAGAAGATGAAGAAGGCTCATGTGAATGCGTCAATGTGGGATACACTTGAAATACCTAGAAAAATAAACCAAATCCAAGAATATCTATCTAAATTTATTTTAACAACCAAGTAGCCTAGTGGGAGAGAGGTAGCCCTGACAAACACATTAAAACCTAATGAGTGATAGCTAAGCAAAGTGGAAAAGGTAGAAAAACATCCTCAAATCTATCTCTCCATCATCATTGGAGATGATTTGGTAAATCATTATATTATTTATAGTGGATTTAGTACTTGTGTCATACCTAAGAAAGTAGCTAATAAATTGAACTTGAAGTATGAGTCTCATGCCAAAGGAGTGTTAAAATTAGATGGGTCAATTTCCAAGACCATTATCATAATCAAAGGTTTGCAAATTATTCTCCATGATTGTCCTAATTTCACTATTTATCAATATGTTGTGGTTTTGGATGTGATTCATCATTTCACACTTTGTTTGTTAAGAGAGTTCACTTCTAATATTGGAGGACACCTAACTTTGGATTGGTCCTACATGGTATTTAGAGCTAGGTATGGTTTAAAGGTGTCAATTAAATATGAACCTCTATCTAGTTTTCATGTATATCCATATGTGATTTATACCTATAACATGATTTTCAATGCTAGTGATGAAGATGAGCACTCTATTGATCAAGAACCTATAACACTCCTTGATGGCATATCTAACTTGTACCTTGATGAATGGATAGCAAAGAAATATGAGATTGAAGAAATAGGACTTGGTACTTACATCCTACATGAGGAATGGTATTGAATTATTAAGGAAAATTATGATGACATTATAGATAAATTTCTGTGGGGTAACTACCTTATGCATATGGATGATGATGTTCATACCCAAATATGACAAAGCATAAAAGTATTAGTTATCACTAAATTCTACTTGTCAAAGAAGATAATGTTCATTAGCATTAACCTTAAGAAGAGGTGGATGATTTATGGAAATAATTCAATGCCATAGTGTAGTAGTTTGAGGAGCTAATTAGTATTATAAATTTTCAAAATGAGTACAGACCTAATGTTAAAGACAAACATGTACCTAATGAGCATAAAGAAGAGCTTGGTGTCTCTACCAATAAAAAAACAATATTGGTAGAAAATGAAGTTTTTGATGATCAAAAAGAAGATTGCCTTAATGACTCCCAATAATAAATTTTTTTGGATTCAAATGAATTTGAAGTTGGGAAGTGTTTCATGACTCCTAATGATCAAATTGAGGAGTGTCAAGTGAACATGTTAGATTTCAATCAAGATGAAAGGATAAACAAGACTCTAGGAGGGATAGATGGAGTGTTCATGATAGCTCCAATTAATACACTTGTAGTCCATATAGGATCCATCAATAGTAAGTCATTTGACTATCTCCATAAACAAGTGTTCATTGATAAATATGCATCATATGATAGTTCATTTTCATAGAGAAACAATGATTATAGAAGCATTATATTTGACCTTTGTTGAATAAATGAGGAATTTTTATTTACCTCAAGTGTTTTAAGGTCTTGTACATATTAGGATAGGTGTGCTTTTACTTTGAGTTGTTTGTGTATTTTCCTTAAGTGTTCATGAGAGAACATGTGTATTTTGTGTCTTATTTTGTGTGTCTATTTTATATTATGTTTGGTGTGGTTTTGGTGTCTATTAAGAGGCATATTAGTGTCAAATGTAGCATATGGGTGATGTTATTTTCCAAATATAGGAGAATTAAATTGGTGCTTAGTATAATAGGCATGCTACCCCCTAAAAATCGCTAAAATGTTGACCAAATTTCACCTTAGGTCAAAGTTGGTCAAACACCCATGCATATTCAAAATTTTCATAGGGTCCTTCTAGGTTAGAATTAATAAACAAGGTCTTATATGAAGTCATGACATTAAATTAGGTCACATAATGTGTTTTTATCTTTGTCACATTTGTTTGGTTGGTCTTATGTCATCTTATGCCACCTTTTGGCCTTTGAATAAAATGTATGATTTCTAATCAAAATACAAATGTTTTGAGATTTATTATAATGTACCATATCTTAGGGAATGTAATAGAAAAGTTTTTAAAATAAAAATTGATAGGTTCAATGTACAAACAAGAAGATCACTACAAAAAGAGAGTTTTAGGTAGTTGTATAGACTTAGGTGATTCACCTGGTATGTGTGGGAATTAAATAATATGTTATGACATGAATATAAGTATTTTATAGGATTAGGTGGATTTAAAATCTCCAAATTTTATGAAAAATAGTTTCTCTCTCCTATCACTCCCTTAGATAGGCCAATAAGGTCAAATGGTTTTCTATTGGTATGGATAGGAAAATGAGAGTTGAAGTAAATGTACTTGGTAGATGTTAGGGGTCCTTGTGTACTTATATTCCATGTCCATAGTTGTAATATTTGTGGTCCAATATTAATGAAAAATCACTAAGATTGTTAACACCTCCAAACTATCTGTGCATCCCCAACACCTTAGTTTTATCATATATTTTTAGTGATCCATATGAACCAAGTGGTGTATGTGTATTTGAAGAGTATATTATAAATTTTCATGTGGATTTAAAGCTACTTTATATGTGTGGAGATGAAATAGTTGGTAGAAGTATTTTTTTATGTTAGGAGAGAGCACCATTGAGAGCTGTAAATAGTGTTTTTATAGTTATAGTGTTGATATTCTATGAATGGCTTCAAGTTAGGTTAATACATTAGTTTTCATCCCCTTTTAGCATTTATTATTAATATTATCCATTAAAATATATGGAGGCTAATTGAAATAGGGCCCTAAGATACTAAATAAGGACTAATTAGAGTCTTAATGTACACAGTCACATGTAGGTATGTACACAAAATTTTAAGACTATTCAAAACCCAAGAGATAGGTTGTGTACAATCTTAAGACTTGAATGGAGTTTATATACACATAATATTTTCACATTTTATCAAATATTGACACTTTACATCTAGTAAGAACCCATCGAGACTCAATCTCTCTAAGTGCATGCCTTAAAGGGTACACCAAGAAAGGGGTGGCTAGACCTTTGGTGTTTCAAAATATTGGTATCCTTTATTTTGAAATTATCACTAATAAAAATATCTATTAAAACCATTCCCTAAGATATTAATCCTCACTTACACACTCATCTAGTCATTTTCTCTCTTTTCATCCTCATTTTCTTGCCTTAATTCCCTTTTGGACTATCGATTGTACTAGGTCGACCATGGTCAAACCTATACAATTTAGGGGTATTTTATACTTTTGAATTGTTATCATTTTGTCTGACCTATCTCATACCTAGTGAATTATCCCTGAAAATGTATAGGGTCGACCATGGCTGACCTTGTACAACTGAGATTTTTGGGAGGATTTTGGGCAAGATCTACCTATATATAAAAGATAATTTTAGTCATTATTAGAATATGAAATCAAGACTTATTATTCACTCATGCTTATTCATAATTTCCTCTTCCACCATTCTACTTGAGGAGTCTTAGCTTTGGGTTTCTACTTGAAGAATCTAGTCTTGTGGATAAGTCTTGGATGATTTGGCCTTTCTTAGTGATCTTTATAAACCATAGCAACCTCTTGCAAAACCCCTTTGGCCAATAGAGAGATTGAATCTCGATGGGTTCACATTTAGGTAAGTGTATTATAACATTTTTATCCTCTCTTTAGTAGACATAAGTATCATAATTTTTGGATTCAATAATATTACTCTTCATATTCCATGTATTAGGGTCTTACTCATACTTATCTTTATTAGAATTATCTTATACATGTTTTTATTAATTCTAACCCCTTTATTGTGCCAAAAGCTTTGGTATGCACTATATTATATTTACTTTCTTATTTGTTAGAATAACTAAAATATCAAACCTTAAGACTCTTTTAGTGTTATTGCATGATTGTGTTAGACTATAGGATTTGGAACCCTACCTCACATAATTTATTGTGGCAAGTGATCCCATGATCGGGTCTACCATATTGGTCATGCTCTTTCTTAAAAAATGGATCCCCAATTGGAAGTGTAGGTATGCTCTATCTTTTCCAATCCAATATTGATTTATAGACATGATGCATTTATAATTTCATACATTACAGTGAAACCAATGTGAAACTAACCCCTAAAATATGTGTTTCACTTTATTTCATTCATTTTATCATTATTTTAATCATATATCTATCATACTAGATCGACTTTATCGACCTAGCTATAATCTCTGTGCATAAGCTTTCAAGAGTAGAAAATTGCATCAACTCAGATGACCCAATATAGGTTTCTATATTTCCAAATTTCTAATTTAGACTACTAGGTTGACCAAGTTCACCCTGTACACTTTTAGGTATGTAAAGAACATACTACGTCAACCCTGGTTTACCCTGTACATTTTTAGGCTTCTAGAATAGGTCCTTGCATAGCTTGATCGATCTAGTAAACCTATTTAACAAGTTTTAACATCATTATTCAAGGTTATTCATTATAAATATTCATCTTTTACATCTCTAACTCACCAAAGTTTCTTTATATCTCTCTATCTCTTTATTTTACTATCTTTCCTTTCACAGTTTGTAGTCTTCAAATTTTACCCTACATAATCAACTAGATCGACCATGTCAACCTAGTTATATGTTTTGTATGATATCTAAAATAACGAGGTTAACCCTGGCCAACCCTATTCATTTTCAGACCTTGCTTTCATTAACTTTGTCAACCATGTTCTATATTTTGTGCATATAGTGTCAACACTAAACCTTATTTCAAGTTGGAATTAATTTATATATGTTATTAATTAGTTCACACCTTTATTTTCTTGTTACATACATGCTTAGAATATTTTATATGGTATAATTAGTGGGGTTTTATTTAAAAATTTAGTTTAAATATTTCTATTGTGTACACACACAACCAAATCACATAATTTAAATAAGCACTTTAATATTTATTTACCAAAGGCCAACCTACTTGGATTTCATTACAAAGGGGGAAGCCAAATTGATAATTTGATCAAGTATAAAGCATGGTTAATGGTATATTCTAGCTAACCACCTAACACCTTTATTGTTGTGGTGTGTGAAGTGAGGGGGTAGGCCCCAATACCAATCCTGTATCATTTCCACATAGTCCCTTTCAACCTAAACTACCTAAATCCATCCATATATTTCTATCTAGTTATTTGCTTTACAACTAACTTCCCATCACTCTCAAAATCATTTTTTAAAATAATCTAATAAACATCTTAGGTTGACTAATTAACTAGATCTTTACTTTTTAATTTGATTGCTTTCTCTTTTCTCAATTATGTGTGCAAAAAATTGGACTATCCATCATTAGTACAAGGTTTTATTTTGTGTGTCTCAATTAGATTGGCCACCATTGATCCAATTGACTGTTTGTTTCCCTTAATGTTTTTATTTCCTATATTAGCTACAAAAAATGTCTTATTTTAGCTCACAATTTTTTATCAACCTTTTCTTTTTCCCTATCTACTATACTAGGTCAACCCTGTGCCTTTTTCATCCCCTATGCACTATACAAGATCGACCTAGTCAAACCTATATTATTTATAACCCCTTTTACCTCTTTTGCTTGCCTCTATTTATTGTAATAGACTGATCTAGTTGACTCTATATTATTTTTAGGCCCTTTTTATATGTTAGGTTGACCCAATTAACATTGTATTATTTTTTGCTTTCCCTATTCATCAATCTAGTTTCTTATTTCTCTAATTTTGCATTCTATTCATCTCCTTTTAGTCAAAATGGAGTATATTATTATAAACTTCCTGGATAGTCTAAATCTATTTAGATACTATATGGGACGTTCATTTCTCCCTCTCTTTTCCTCCCAAGAGCACCATCATTCTTTGGGCACCTCTTCTGCTTCTTCATCCATGAACTGTAAGATGGTGAAAATAACACTTGAAGATGATGTTTATAGATCTAATCCTTTCTACACATACCAATAAACTTATCATCTTAAAAATATTCAAACTAATCTTGGAGTGATTGATACAAGTTTATTTAATAATCCCCCTAGTAATCCTTCTTCTAGAAATCCTCCCCCTAACAACAATTTGTGGAGTTCTCCTACAAACACTAACTCACTTCCTAATACAACTCAAATTTTAGGCCAAGTAATTCAACAAGTGAAAATTATGCAAACTTATAACACCAACCAAGTGATTCAACTTCAAAAACATCTAATCAATGTGGTTAATCAACTTCCAACAATGCATCCTCAAGCTAATCCTAATTTCCTTCCTACACCTATTTAAGATGCCTCAGGTAATGTTATTCCTCAACCCATAATGAATAACAAAATGCTTCAAACCATTCAAAATGAGATGTTATCCCAATTTATTATATCCATTAATATTTGTAACATATCTCTAACTATCAAATAATATGGGACTAAAGATCCCACCTCATTTCTTAAAGCCTTTGGCAACCTTTACAAGGAGTGGATCAAAACTAATACCTTTACCAAAAATAAAATCTTAGTCAAAAGTTTTATTGGTGATGTATTATAATGGTATAATCAACTTCCCAAACATTCTATTTGGTAACTCGAATATTTAGTTAATCCTTTGGTTAAAGAGTTTCAACATAGTGATCTTCCTAAAAATTGTCTTAGCCACTTCATCATTGCTAAACAATATCCCACTTAATTAGCTCATGACTTTATCAAAATATGGGAATTATTGGCCCATAAAAATGATCATAACATGACTAATGATTACTCATTCTAACTCTTTATCATTGCTTTGACTCCCACTCTTCAATATAAGGCTCGAACCTTTGCACCCCAAACACTAAATGAAGCTCTTGATCAATCTAAACATCAAGACTTTCTCATGAAGAAATTCAAACCTAAAACTAAAATTATTAAAGGATCTTTCCAAAAATATAATGATATCATTAGTAATGCTCTACAAACCAAACAAGGAGTTTCCAAAATTGATATTTGTTCACCTTCTCATAAACCTCTCTTATTTAAGAAAATAAAATAATTTTTACCACCCTCAAAGCCTTTCATCTATCCTAATTCTCCTCCTAAGTGGTATGACACATATATATTTTTTCAATTTCATGCCAACATTGGGCTTATATTGAATTTTGTAGAGGACTCACCAATTTTTTTGTGTCTTATGTGTTTGGTTATTCATTCAATCATGAAGCTATGATCAATCTTTGTTATCAAGATTACATTTCTACATTTACAAAATGAAAAACTTATTAAGCCTCTACTTAAAATAACCAAAAAATTTATCCCAGTAATTAATCAATTTATAAGGATGTTTGTACCATTAACACTGATTTTGACCAATGCTTTAATAATTATCAATATATCAACACTACTAAGGTGAATTATAATCATAAACTAGTTCAAAAATATCCTATTACCAAGCCTAAAAATCCATCTTTAGAGGAACAACTTATTAAAGATACTAACACTACAAATCCTAATTTGAAATCACCTGAGGAATAACTTCCTCCTTCTGATCCCCCAACCATATCTATTCTTCCAAAATCTAATCTACCTCCCAAACCTCATGCTGGTTCTTCTAAATCTCATTGGAATTTATTGAATAACTTAACTCTATGCCTTATAATATTCCACTTATGAATTTGGTTTTCACTTCACCCTATCATCATAAATTCCTTATGAAACAGCTTCAAAATATTGAAGATCCATCTTCCATAGATGAAGATCCACCATCTATTGAATCTCAACCTACCAACATCAATACCATTGAAACTATGTGTCCTTCCAAGTGATCTATTAAATTCCTTGAAGAGGACATGATCAATGATGAAATCATCTTCCATGTTGATGATCAACCACTCTTTATCAAAGTATCCATTAATACCACTCTTATTCAAAAAGTTCTTGTCAATGAAGGTTCTAGTGTTAATGTCACATCTTTATGTCTTATACAATAACTTTGTTATAACAAAGATCATCTTAAGTAAACCCATCTAACCTATTGTGGTTTTGATAAGACCAATCAAAATCTACTTCATTGTATTTGGCTTCCATTAACCATTGAACCTAAAATAATTCAGACCAAGCTTATGGTCCTTGATCTACCTTTATCCTATAACATACTCCTTGGTCATCCATGCACTCATAGAATACAGGCCATTAATTATTATGGTAGTCAATGTATTAAATTATTACATAATGGAAAATGGTATAAGTATGAAGCTAATCCCAATTCATGGAGAATCTAACTTCTTAATCCTAAATCATAATATCATGTTCCTATGATTCCTAAGATCAATAGTGATCCTTTACTTGAGTTCATCAACATGAATCTTGATTTATAAGTTACTCTTATGGATTCAAATGATGATGATCCAAATGAGTTGAAACATACTTAAAATACTACCAAGTTACCTCCCTACATTTCACAATGGCTTCCTCCTTGGTAAGCCAATTGTGAGAGGCAAGGCTAGATTACCAATTTTCCCCTTCCATGCAATGATCATGAGCCTTCTCTACTATAATATGCCTTCAGTTGCAATTATTTTGGAATTTAAAAATTATTTCAAGATCCTCTCATCATGTCTCCTCATAAATTTAGTAATATTAGGATCTCATCCTTTAAAATTCCCTTAGATTCTCAAGCATGTACTATCTCTCCAACATATGATGATAACTATATCATGACCCAAGCTCAATCTAGAGACTTGGATGTCTAGCATTATCATAAAAATTTATCCCAAATTCATTCTTTTAATCAAGATATTCATACCATTATTGTGTATCACACCTTAGGTCTTGAGGGTCATATACCTCCTATGAATCTTCCTCTTATTGATACTTGAGTGGTAGACCAAATTATGTCTTATGAATTTCTAGAAATTTATACATCTCCTTTACCACCTATCGATCCAATAATTATATATGATCCTTCTCCCATAATAAAATCCACCAACACACCTATCTCTTCTACTCCATCTACTCCTTTTACTCCCAAAATTACACTTGATTCTAATGTAACCGATGTTCATTAGATACATTCTGAGTATGATTTCCATGGCAATCAAAATTTAGATCTTGAAGTATATGTTGAGTATTATGGTCCTCTTCCTACCGTTCTTAGTGAAAAATTTATATTTGAGTTACTTTAGTCCCAATAACATCAACTTCCTTGAAAGCATCATAAACTTGTAAATTTAAAGACTAAAATTCCTTGCTTCAATAACTTCGTTGCTAGTATTGATCCTAAAGAAAATCCAATTTCAGCCTTACCTAATGCACCATACCATTTTAAAGATGGAAATGTCATGCTTATCAAAGAAACCATTTGCATAAAATATCGTACTCCATTTTTTCCTAAACTAATTACATTTTATTTAGAACTCTCACATTTTGAACATGAAAATTTTAGCTTATTCTTTGACAAATATCATGAAGATTTCACTTCATCTTATGAGGATATGCCTAGAATTGACCCTAGAATTATGGTGCGTTACATCATTACTTATCATGATTTCAATTCTATGCATCAAAAGTAACAAATATTTATAGCTAAAGTGTCCACTTATGTCATAAGGAAATCATCAAATTACTTGATGTTAAATTTATCAAACCAGTGGTATATTCTAAATGGGTTTCCAACATTGTCTTGATTTAGAATGAGATCACTATGGTCATTTTTATTTGAATTGATTTTTGAAATTTAAATATTTCTTCTCCCAAGGATAACTTCTCTTTACCATCAATATATTCCATCATTGATTCCATTATTGGTTACAAAATGTTTTCTCTTATGGACAGTTTCTCAGGATACAATTAGATTCATATCACTCCTAAGGACAACAAAATATTACTTTCACCATAGAATGGGTCACTTATTGTTATGTAAAAATTCCCTTCAACCTAAAAAATTCCAAAGCCACTTACCAATGAGTGATAACTCACATATTTCATGACATCATTCACAAAATTGTTGAATCCTATGTGGATGATCTTATTTCTAAATCCAAACATTGTAAGAATAATCTTTCTAATATTACTATCATATTTGACCATATTCTTAAATATAAAGTTAGACTTAATCCTTTCAAATGTGTCTTTGGAGTCACATCTCAAAAAAAATTAGGATTATTAGTCTCTCTCCTTGACATTGATGTTGACCCTACCAAAATTAGTGTTATTATCAACATGCCCATTCCTCATTCTATTCTTGACATTCATACTTATTTTTAAAAACCTGGGGAAATTAGATGATTTATCCCCAAAATGGCATATTTAATTCACTCTGTCAATTTCCTTTTCAAAAAAGGTACTACTTTAGAATAGATGGATCCATGTCAAAAATCCTTTGATAACATTTAAGAGTCATTGCTTTATCCACCTACACTTCATCCTTCTTTAAATGATAAAAATTTGATTTTATATACTTCTTCCATACCTATTTCATTTGGGGAAATTATTTCCCAACATTATGATATGAGAGAGAGTATTTTATCTACTATATTAGCTAAGGCCTCATCGACTATGAGACACGTTATATAAAAATTAAACGTGATTGCTTCACCATCTATTTTGTAGCTAAAAAGATTTACCACTACATGATTTACCAAACTAATTTTGTCATCATTCATTCCTACCCCCTTCATCACTTCTTCTCTAAATCCTTTCTTCTTGGAGATAGAATTGGCAAATTTATGGTTCTACTTATGGAATTTGATCTTTGCATTATCACTAAAAAGCTATTAAAATTCAAGTCATAACTGATAAACTTGTTGTAGCTCCTATACTAACCACTTATTCTCTTTAATTTGATCTTTTAGATGATAATATACTTTAAAATAAATGTCTTAATCAAGATATCTCTCTTAAATATCACTTTCATATATTTAATACTGATCTTGGAGCCAATCAACTTGATGAATCTTCCACACCCTTTAGTACTACTAAACCAAAAATAGTTATCAAGGAGATTCCTAAAATTAATTTTGACTTGCATGAGGATACTGGGACCCTTCACTTTGATGGTGATAAATCCATTCAAAGATCTTGGGTAGGTTATATTCTCATTAGTACTCTTGACAAGATCATTCCTTTAGCTTTTTGCTTTACCTTTGATGTCACCAATAATATGGCTGGATACAAAGCTTTTATCTTAGGCATGAGAGTTTCTCTTGATTTATTAATTAAATACATTCATAATTTAGGTGATTCTAAAATTATTTACCATTAATTTAGTGGTTATTATCAATGTAAAAATGATAACCTCATTACCTATCATCAAATTGCAACCACTCTTGCTAAGTATTTTATCTCTTTCACTATTGAGCCTATTCCTAGAGATCAAAATTTCATTGTTGATTTTCTTGCCTCTTCAACTTATCTATTTCATCCACATCAAGTTATTTTTGATACTTATTTTCTTATACAAATAATAAAATATCCATCTTCAACTCAACCACTATATTCTTTTATCTATCATATTGAGGTTGTTACCATTAGATAAAGCCCATGGTAATAGAACATCATTCAATTCTTAGAACATCAAAATTTTCCTCTTAATTCAAACTCTCATGAAAAGACACTTATTCGTAAACAAGATTTAAAGTATGTATTTTGACACAAAATCCTTTATTATTGAAATGCTAAAGGTACCTTCCTCCATTGTGCTATGCAAAATGAGGTCCCTCCTCTTCTTAAACAAGCACATGGGGGTATTTGTAGTGGTCACTATTACAGACATACTATAACACATAAATGCTTGTATATGGGTTACTTTTGGCCTAATATTTAAAAGGATGTAATTTAATAAGTTAAAAAATATAATCCTTGTTAGATTCATGTTGATGTAATCCATTCACCTTTAACTAAAATTTAAACTATCAAATCTCCTTAACAATTTTACACATACAGATTTGATCTCATTGGTAAACTTCCTTGATCCCACAATGGACATGTCTTTATCATTACTACTACCAAATACTTTACCAAGTGGGTAGAATCCATGCCACATGTTAACATCACTAGTCCTACCATTTATAAATTTATTCTTAATCAAATCATTTACCACTTTCATGTTCCTGATACCATCATTTTCGATAATGATGGTAAATGCAAAAATAAAATGTTCAAAAACTTTGCACTAAATTCAAGATCAATCACAATTTTTCCACATCTTATCATCCACAATGAAATGGAAAAGCTGAGGCCATTAATAAAATTCTCAATAAAATTCTCCCAAAGATAATTCATGAAACCCTCACATATTGGCATCTTCATCTTTACCTCACACTTTGGGCCTATCAAACTATAATATGTACTATTACTAGGGAAACTCCATTCTTTCTAGTCTATGGTTTCAAGTTGGTTCTTTGTTTAGAGGTTGAGATTACCTCTCTTCATATATCTTTTCATGGTATTATTCCTGATGAATAATTAAGTGAAGCTCAACTTCATGCCCTTAATCTACTTGATGAACATCATCTTTCTGATTTACAACATAACCACCAATACAAGGATTGTGTTTCTAGACAATATAATAAATGTTTTAAATTTCATACTTTTAATGTTGGTGATATTGTCCTTAAGTTAGACTACACTCATGATAAAGAAGGTAAATATGCTCAAAAATGGTGGGGCCCATATTTAGTTAAATATATTTTTGGTCCAAGCACCTATCATCCTCAAACTAATGAAGGTCATGTTTTCAAAGATCCCACCAATGCTCAATTCCTCAAAAAGTACCTTTCATAAACATTTCATTCTTGTCATGCTTTCTATATACATCTATCTAACACTTTTTTAAGGTTACTTAATCATGGGTCTCTCCCTCTACATCAAGTTCCTTCCTTTTAAAAACCTTTAGTCCTTCTTTTTGTTCTTTTGGTTTCATGATATACCATAGTATTCTTTATCTTCTTAAATTTTCTCTAGTTTTTTTCACCCCTTGGGTTTTTATTTTATGAGTTGATTCATAAGACCATGGATAAGACCTGACATTCCTCACAAAACTACCATCTTTTACTTAGTTTTCACATACTTTTTTCTTGTCATTGTTGTTTTGGCATCCCTTGGGTTTTTCTTTTGTGAGTTTCTTTATAAGACCGTAGATAGGACCCAACATCCCTCACTATCCTACCATCATTTTACTTATCTCATTTTATCTTTCACTTACTTGTTGGCACCCTCGTGGGTTTCTCTTTTATGAAGTTGTAGTGTAAGACCATGGATAGGACCTAACCTTCCTCATAAAATTACCATCTTTTTATTTTCCTTTTACATCTTTGTTCTCAAACTTTAGATTTTGCTTATTTTGATAGATGAAATTTTCTCAACAATCTATGCCAACATGTTTTCCTCCATTTCCATCATTCTCATGATAAGGAATCACACTTTACTATTATTGTATCCCTTTTTTGCCCTTTGTCACATTTTTTGTGATTTAAAGTAATTTAATTTTTTCCATGTGTCACTCCTCTTGATTTCCCCTTTCTTCCACTTTGAATTGGATAAAACAAGGTTGAAGTCAAGATAGCACTTTTATTTCACCTATATTTATGAGACTCATAGACCCCATGCTCTTTAAAGTTATCTCTCTTATCAAACTTGTCCCAAGTATTCAAATGAAAGTCATATTTAACACCCATGTTTAGTTTTCCAAATCTATATGGAGGAGGAATCTTAAAAATACATCAAGTTAAAATCCAAATCATTTTAATGAAATATAAATGATATCTAAAAGGGAACATATAAATTTCAAAATTCAAATTCACACCAAAAGATGTGATTCTAGGCACATCTCCTATCTCTAATCAAAGCTCAAACTCTATAGTTGGCCTCACATGGAGCCAAGGTCCTTTGGGGTGTAGTAGGCTAGTAGATTGGAATAAGGGAATTCAACAAAATCTATGGTGCTACCACTTTCTAATGCAAGTACCTAATCTTCACAGTAGATCAATAGCTCAATAAGGGGTCCTAAGGAATGTGAAATACTTTGTGGGAAGGTAAGTCCATTTTACTTTTCATACATATATCCTTCATGTGATAATATATATGTATGCAATCATAAATGCATCATGTTTATAAATAAATCCTAGTTTAGAGAAGATAGGGAATACCTACACTTCTAATTGGGGATACATTTGTTAAGTGAGATAATGACCAATACGGGGATCTGTTAGACCTGATTAGGGTATCTCTTACCATAATAAACCATGTGAGGCAGGGTTCCAAAGCCTATAGTCTAACACAATCACACAACAAACCTCAAAGAGTCATAAGGTTTTATATTTCATTTATTCTAAAAAATAAGAAAGGAAATTTAAGATAGTTCTCACCAAAGCTTATGGCACAAAGTGAGGGTTAGAAACCAAAAAAAAAAAAAAAAAAAAAACTAAACTAAACTAAACTAAACATGTATATAAGACACATAATCATTTCAATGTATATGAAATTGTAATTCATGGAAGAAATAAGCACAAATACATTTCCTACCTAATTTTATAAAGGAGAACTAAAGTTAAGGATACTTACCTTGAAGATGAACCTGTCGAGCCTCGATCTCTACCTTGGTCAAGGTGATTAGCAAGAGATTATTATGGTATGTAAGGATAATAAACAAAAATAATCTCTAGGATACATAACCTATCTATGCATCCAAAATACTTATCCATAAGACAAGATTTGTATTTCCAAAGAAAGTATGAAACACTAGGATTTATTCCTCAAGTAGGATGGTCAATAAATAGATGTTCATTCACACTTATTCTTCTTTGCTTGTCTTCTTATAAATGGTTGGAAATGAAATTGTATAGAGGTAGATATTTCCCTAAATCCTCATATAAACATTAAATATATAGGGTTAGCCATGGTAGACCTAATGTGTTTTCTAGGATAATTCACTAGGTTTGAGCTAGGTCGACTAAAAGGCTAAAAAACCCAAAAATTGACAAATACCTATAAACTGTACAAGATCAACCATGGTCAACCTAGTAAAATTAACACTCAAAAAGGTAATTCAAGTAATAAAAGTAGGATGGATAGATGAAAATTATTGGAATGGGTAGGACTGAGAATAATAAGCTTGGGGTTAATGGTTTTTAAGAGATAAGTGTGTAGATAGAAAGTGGCAAAAGGAATAACAATCCTATGAAGCACCAATGATCTGCCCACCCCTTTATAAATTCACCCTTAAGGCATTCACTTAGAGATATTGAGACACAATAGGTTCTTAAAAAATAGAAATTTTTAGTAATCAATAAAAGTTTTAAAATAATATGTGTATACATATGCCCCACTCGAAGCTCATCACATGTCATGTAAGTACACGATGGGAAGGTGCTTCAAGAAAAGAATATGATAACACATAATATTGATGCTAATTAAAGTATAATAAGTATAAAATAAGGTAAATGAAAGGATATAATTTAATAACACATACCTTTACTTCCCTTAATGCTTTAGATAAAGAAGTAAATTGCAAGAAATGTGAAGGCATCCAATGTAAAGAACACTAGGCAAACCTATAGAAGTTAGTGAAAAAAATAGCCAAAATTAAAAGTATTTGGAATATACGCATATGAAAATGGAAAATAATATCTATGTGATCATGAATTTAATGCATTTTATGGTTTAAAAAAATATGAGTAAAAATAAAGATTTAGGCAAAATAAGTAATCTACAGGATAATAATTAAAGAATTGGACTTTTGAAAAGTGTTTTTAAATAGGGGAAAGACAAATAATTTTTTATTTTGAATTGTGAAGGAGAGAAAAAGAGATATCTAGAGACCAAATGAGCTAGGATGTCAAGGAGATGATAGGATAAATAGGGAGAGGCTCTAGAGGTAACAACAGGTGCACAACAGGTATGCAGTTATGAATCTCAAACCAATTTTTGAAATTTGTATTAAATTAAGTGAATTTTTAGTAATTTTGAATTTTAAGCATTTATAAATGTTATATTGAGGCAAAATTAGATTATAAGGGTAGAAAATAGTAATATGGGAAATGGGTTTAGAGGAATTACGAAGAAAGCAAGAAAAATGCATTTTTTTCAAGAAAATGCAAGGGGTTAGTGGTCAAAATGAATTGGGTCGACCCAATCAACCCAGTAGGGTGAAATTATGTAGAATCCATAGTGTAAACATAGTAGGTATGGGTTGACCCTATAAATTCTATAGGATACCAACCAAATTTAGTTTTCCAACTAATTTGAAAGGTCTAGAATGACAATGTAACACTAAGAAGGGGACAATAAGAGGGTTGACTAAGATTTTGGAGTCAACCAGAGCAAAAATAAAGAAATTTTGGTCAAACTAATTTGACTAAATAACTATAATAAGCATGAAAAAGTGTGCAAAATATATAAAGAGGGATAGAATGGCCTAAAATGACCAAAAGAGGGAAAGAATGATTGATTAGGATAGAAATAGGGTAAAATGAATAAGTTATTAGGCTTATTTTCGATGTAAAAATCCAAAAAGAATGTATTTTGACTATTCATGACATGAAATAACTAATACATCATACATATTTTATTGTTTCTTGGTTGTAAATATAATGAAGGTTCTGGAGATTGCTGGATGTGTCTTAATTACCAACATTATTGGAGTGATTGTTAGATGGAGATAGGGCTATACTAGTATCCATAGTCTAAGAGGCATAGCTGATATGTGTAAGATCCTCATGAAATCAAATATATTATTCATGCTCCTTAATTGATGGAAATGATTGACTAACACCTTTAGATGAGAGGTGGATGGGGATGTGATATAGGTGGCCATCACATTAGAGTATGTCCATGCCATCCTTGGGCTACCCATAATAGGAGCACCAGTGACCATAAGGATACCAGATAACATAGATGAGAGGAGACCCTTAGCTATGTGGTCTATAGGCTCAAATATGATTTTGGGAGGCCAAAGAGATGGACAATATATATACATCATAGATTCTAGATATTCAAAAAGCTATGATAAGACTTGTGACATAGTGGGTGTTATGTCACAAGTTAGATGGTAAGGTACCAATGTTTGTGGTAGCCTTGAGTAAGATGATACTATAGGAGAAATTTATATATGATCTAGGATCTATCATATAGGTCTATTTCATACTTAATCTATGTGAGATGCTGGTCATAGGGTAGAGTACAATGGTACTGATCATATTGATGACAACTTGGATATATGACAGGTTTCTTATGTATCAACCAACTGGGTTACCCCATGTCATTGATGATAGTTCACCTTGAGTATATAGATGGAGAGAGGACTAGGTATCATAGGTCATGCACCATGTGTTAGTGCTATAGTCAGTGAGATCTATAAACATAGTGTGGTATCCATGTGGAGACATAATGACTACATGGGTGAGTTGACACACAGTTACACCAATGAAAGCTAGGACAAAGGTTATTAGACACTACACATGGTGGATAGACCCACATATATTATTAAAGGTGTTATAATAAATGGTCTTACCTCATTTAATGACACTGATATTGATGCCTAAATAGCAGGCTCAGAATGTGAGAGAGCCATGAGGGAGGAGAGGGATAGGACCATAGATAGTGAGATCAATCTGAGACCACATTATGAGTGACCATGGACTGGTCGATCATGATGGGGAGTAGAGCAAGAGGATAGAGAGGTGGAGGTAGAGATACCATATGTACCACTACTAGATATACAATAGGAGGAGCTACAACTATTGAGGACATGATGGAAATGGAGGTACCAAGAGATAGCAAAAATTGATGTCATCCCTGATAGCCAGTAAAGGAGCTAAAGGGAGGATGAATGATAGAGAGACCATTCAAGTGTAGACTAAGATAGACATAAGCCATGATAGAGTGATTTAAGCTGAGGAGGTAGCCTAAAGAGGAGGTACTATGAGGCTATGCAAATAGGGAGATTGTGTTAGGTGGTCCCATAGATGGTAAGACCATAGCAGCTAAAACATATATAGGTAATAAAATGTGGTTAAATTATTAATTTAAATTTTTATTTGGAAGTAGATATAGATATAAATTTTGAGATATAACAATGATCTAATATACATCTAGTTTGATTTTTTAGGTGTAGCTAAGGATGCAGAGGAGATATGGGGGTCCTTAGTGAGGGGAACAATCCATGATGTCCTAGATGAGACTCTGTATCCATGTGATAATAATGTATTGGAGGATCCCAATGTACCATCTACCCTAGCTCAAGTGAACTAGTTTAGACTAGGTAGGGAGGTAGCAAGATAGCTAGAAAATATTAATGTAGGTGAGATGCAGACATGGTAGGCCTTGGCTGAGGAGAGAGATATGAATTTGGACATAGTATCATAGATGATAGAGATCCAAATTTAGTTGATGTAGTCATAGGTGCAAGTAGTGCACTTATAGGGATAGATAGAGGGATTGAGATCCTAAATGGCCTCCTTATAGAATACTATTTATAAGAGTCAAATTGAGGCCTTAACAAGTAGTGTGGCTAGGCCATGAGATAGATAAGATGGGACCTAGCCATAGAGCTGGAGCATTGTAGATGGTTTTATTTGTTTGATCAAAATCATGATATGTACACACACACACACACATATATAAAATATACATATATATAGATATACATACACACACACATATATGTATATATGTATACACACACACACACACACACAAATGTATATGTATATGTATATATGTATATATATATGTATATATGTATATATATATATATATATATATATATATATATATATATATATATATATATAGATATACATACACACACACATATATGTATATATGTATACACACACACACACACACACACATGTATATATATATGTTTATATGTATATGTATATATATATATATATATATATATATATATATATATATATATATATATATATATATATGTATGTGTGTGTGTGTGTGTGTGTGTGTGTGTGTGTGTGTGTGTGTGTGTCTATATATATATATACATACACACACACATATTTATATATATATATATATATATATATATATATATATATATATATAGACATATACATACACACACACACATATATGTATATATATATATATATATATATATATATATATAATCATTGTATCATATTTGTTGTTGGTTGTGTATGTTATCATTATGGTTGATTTTGGTTGTTCATTTTGGTTATGGCTATGAATGCTTTGGATATATTTCTTTCTATCACATGTATATATCTTTTGATGTATATGCTATAGGAAATATATGAGATGTGGTTTATTTTCTAGCATTATGAAAAACATATGCAGTTTTAAAAAGAAATAGGTAAAAAGGACTTTGAAAAATATAATCAATCAAGAAAATGTATTACACACTATTTAAAGCTAGGAAATGTGTAATAAAAATAAATGACTAACTATAAAGAACCAAGAAAAGGTAAATAAGATGGTAAAAAGGGATTTGTTTTTAAACCAAAGTGAAAAAATTTTCACCAATTTAAAACAAGTAAAATCATACTAATTCATGTTGGGAAGAATGAAAACAATGTAATAAAATGGAAGGTATGTAAAAGGGCACCAATGGTATAAAAATAAAATAAAATAAGTTATTAAATTATACTAAATCATGCTAGGAAGTATAAAATAAAAACAAAATTGGTAAAATATTTGTCTTAAATTGATCACACTAATTCAAGCTGGGAAGTATGAAAATTTTCAAGAAATGGTTGAATTCTTACATGCACTTAGAAAATTAGAAGATAAAAAGTGAAAGAGAAATGAAGTAAGCATAAAACACACTAAATAAAGATGGGAAGCATGCCAATTACATGTAAATTCATAATCAATTTAATCTTATCTCATATTTGACACATAATTTTCAATTATGAATTGGGTATAAGAAAATTTTATGAGGATGGTCTGTTAGTATTGGTCATGCTGTAAACAACAGAGATATTCAAAGCTGCATATTTGAATTATCCAAACATATCAAGACAAAATAATGAAGTAAATAAACCCCAACAATCTAAGAAAATCTACCATATGCCCGTAGATTGAGTGGTACTATGCAATTACAAAAAGGCCATATTGAATCTATAGAAATCCCTTCTGCATGGAAACTAGACTGGCTAAAGAATGTTTCCCCTAAGATGAAAGGCCAATCCACAATCCATCAAAGTGATGGTATAACTATCAATATTCTACCAAGATCCTTGTCCATGTCCTCTTCAGCAGTATCTCCTTCCTGACCATCCACAGCTTCATCCCGTAAATCTGTTAAAACCGGTCATATATTGATAGAGGATGAAGAAATTAATCAAGGATCTGATTTTCCAAGTACACTAATGAGTCTTCCAAGAGAAGACAGTCTTGAATTCTATACAGAAGATCAGGTTACTCTATATAGAGGCAGCAGATGGCCACCCCCTAAAGGTGTACATAAGCAACCAGCTGGAACTATGCAGTATTTCTCTACTGCATACCAAGGAGAAAAAGAACTCTCAAATGAGTTCAAACAGCGTAATTACACTGCTAGATTTACATCTCATTTAATAGAAAATTTTGATGATTTATGCCGAGATGTATTGTATATAAAAGAAAAGGTTGAGAAAATAGAGATAAAGGTATCTGCTATAGATACTAAGATTGACATTTTAGACGATAGTCTAACCTGGTTATCAAAACAAGACCAGGAAGAAGAATCATCTTCTGCCAAGAAACATTTTTGTTCAGTCAATTTTGGCTCCAGTTTTAGATCTGTCAAAAAATCCCCTAGTCATAGCCATACTCTAATGCAAAGAACCCATGTCCATTTGCAACGATGGTATTTAAACATCGATGACCTCCTAAACCCTCTAAATGAAATCACTGCCTGGTGCAATGCCATGAGAGTCATGACTATCAATGCCCATCTTGATCAGATTGGCACTACTTTGTTTGCTACCAAATATTTATGGGGAATTACCAGCCAATGGTGGAGATCTATGACTGAAGCTAAACAATATGAGTGTGTACATAACCATACTGATTCTTTAGGTACTCTGTTTAATTTGTTGATTAGTGAATTTGTGCCTCCGGTTGGCAACCATGAGCTTGAAACAAAGAAATGGCTATTAAAAATGGAGTTATGTGATCTCAAGCAGTTTGATGCCTTTGCTAAGAAATTTTGGCAACTAGCCTATGAATGTAGAAGTCATACTTCTACTGAGATCAAAGTCAAATTTCTGCATGCTCTTCCATATAATTTAATTGATCGAGTCATTGGTTATCTTGATCTCAAAGGTTTAACTATTGAAGATCTTTCACTCTCTGATGTGATCAATTTTGCCAAACAACAAGTCCTGACATTTGTTTCTAAGACTCATTCTATGTAGAAGTTGTCTAAGCATCAAGCCTCTAATATTGCTCCAGTCTTTCCTGAAACAACCCCTTTTGGCTGTCGGCCATTTGTCCAGCCTAAAAAGCAACAGAAGCAGCGTCACCACCGTGTTTCATTTAAGCGCCACTCTTTTCCTTGCTGACATTCATATGCACCTCCTCAGCATTTTCTCCGTAAATGCCACACTGCTCACCCTCCATCTAAGCAACCTATTTGCTATATCTGTCGCAAGCTTGGTCACATTGCCCCGTAATGCTCCTATAAAAACTCTGCTGTTAAAGCTATTTTTTCTTCCACCGCAGCAGCGTGGTGGGATGTAGTCAATACCAAAGAAGACCTTTATCTCTAGGATGACATCTATGAACCAGTCTTAGATGATCTCCCCGAAGGTGACTTCAATGACGATGATGATGTCGCTGATCTTGAATCATTAGCTGATGATTTAGAACAGCCCATGACAAATATGCAGTGATCACAACGGCCTTACAGACCATGACATCATGACTGGTCTATGTTGCTGAATGAAGCTTTTGGAGCATGGTCTCGACACCATCACAAAATTCTAGAATGACTAGAAAGACCAAGAGGTTATTCCAGAGGAGCCAAACCATCTAGAGGAAGACAACCCTCTATGTCAAGAACACCACCCACACTACAAAGAGCACATCAACCTCCTGTGCAGTAGCCTAGCTCATTCAAGCCAAGAGAATCGTGGATCAAGAACAATTTTTCCAGTAGAGAACCTCCACGAGAAATTAAATTATTGCCTGATGAGCCAAAGTGGGATGTGCTACTTCCAAGAGAAGAAGAAGACGAAGAAGAAGAAGTCAGAAGTATCTTCTACTCTGACCAAGATTATTGTCCTGGAGAATGCAGTAATCTCTATGAAGAAGAAGCTGAACCAAAAGAATATGAACCGGTAGAACCTGTCTACACACAAGAAGAAGAATTCGCAGTCCAAGATCTAGGAAGACAGAAACTGGTATATACCAATATACCTCCTGTAGAACTGCCTATGCCAGCATATTTAAATTCTTTGATTAATGGATGATTTGCTCAGTTCTTCACTTTAGAAATTAATGGTAGATTGGTTGATGCACAAGTAGACACTGGTGCTTCTCTTTCTTTTGCTAAACTCAGCTTATCCAAGATTGGGAGACCTTGGATGAACGATTTGCTTATAAGAGCATTGATGTTCAGGGGAATAGTTTTACCTGTACCAGATATAAACACCAACAGCCCCTGAGAATACAGAATAAAGTCTTCCATGCAGATTTATTTTCCCTAGAAAAGATGCCCATAGACATCTTATTAGGAGGATCATTCATAGACAAATACTCTCCATATGGCTCCACTGTTAAGAGTATTATGTTAACAATTGAAAATGAAAGTCTTAGAATCCCTCGTCTGATATATGCTACTGAGAAATTTCCTAGCTCTATGACTCAGTCACCAGACATAATCCCAACCGATATTCAAGCAATAGGAGACCAAATCAAACAGACCATCTGTTCAAATAATCCTCAAAAGTTTTGGTCCAAAAGTATGCCTGAGATGGAGATCAACCTCATCGAAGGAAAGCACATGAAAATTGGGAAGAAAATCCAAATACCGGCGCACAATTATGCAGATATGGAAACCCAAATAAAAGAATTAGAATCCAATGGTTTTATAGAAAAATCCACCTCCTCTTTCTGCTGTTACACCTTCATGGTGAATAAGCATTCTGAGAAAAAACATGGAAAGAAAAGAATGGTAATAAATTATAAACCATTGAATGCTATAACAAAGCCATTTCCATATCCGATCCCTGATAAAAGCTATCTCTTAGAAAAGGTTGCAAACTGTAAATACTTTTCTCAGTTTGATTGCAAATCTGGCTTTTATCAAATTCGAGTCAAAGAAGCAGACATAGAGAAAACATCATTCAGTTGCCCATTTGGCCACTTCCAGTGGACTATCATGCTTTTTGACCTAATGAATGCCCCTGCTTATTATCAAGCACACATGGACAAGATCTCCTAGGGCACGTCAGACTTCCTTTGTGTGTATATAGATGACATATTGATTTTTAGTAATAGTTTGACTGATCATCATACTCACCTCTCCAAGTTTCTCCAGATAGCACAAGATGCAGGCATAGTCTTATCAGAGACTAAAATTCAGTTATGCAAGACTGAATGCAACTTCCTTGGAATGATAGTGAAAAACTCTAAATTACAGCTGCAGTCACATATCAAAGAAAAAGTCTTAAGCTTCCCTAAAAAGCTGGACAAACCTAAGCTCCAAGCATTTTTGGGTTTGTTGAATTACTTAAATAGATTTTATCCTAACTCTGGTGAAGACAGGTACATCTTGCAAGAGCTTCTCCAGAAGAAAAGAACTTTCTCTTAGGAAGAGAAACATACTGCAGCCATCCAAAAGATAAAGTCCAAAGTTGCAGCATTACCAGACCTGCACATTCCAAAGTCTGATGATATGAAAGTCTACACAGATGCTTCTGATGTAGCATGGGGTGGATTATTAGTTTGTATATATGATAGCAAGGAATTTTTTTGTGAATTTGATAGTGGTGTGTTTAGCCCTGATGTATTAAAATGGATTTCTTCTGACAAGGAAATTTATGCTGTGAAGAAATGTTTAGAAAAGTTTATGTTGAAACTTCTGCACTTGCCACACTTTGTTGTAATTACCGATTGCACCAGATTCCTAACCTTTAGAGAAAAAGATCATGATAGGAAAGATGGTCGCAGTAAGTATGTTCGATGGAAAACTTTCTTCAATCAGTTTAATTTCTCTGTTGAACATATAAAGGGCACTAATAATATTATTCGAGATTGGCTCAGTCGAAATCCTGCAACAACACTAATGCACCAGCCTGCTCCGGGATTCAACCTCACCAGAATTCTTAACCAAGGATTTGATTCTTTTAACATCCTTGTGTAAGAACAAATCTTACGAGAAGGCCTACATCCTCATTTTACTAGGATTTCATATGCAGCAGGACAAGACCTGCAAATGTCTGCAACAGCTACAATCCAAGCTACGCATCGGCAAAATTTAGGCGTCATCATTATTGAAAGGCTAAATAGTGAATTTATGTACCATCAATTCACTGATCTGTTAAAGTGACCATTATGGACATGGCACATCAGGATCAGATCTGCTTTTAATGAACATCTGTACAGATGGATTGCTCAGCATGGCCCACACCGCATTCATGAAGAAGAGAACCATGACCAGGATACTATCATACACACAATTATCCGACGATAGCTAGAGTGGGAATATTATTTCCACTACACTCCATGACATACTCCATGTGAAGTAGGACCACCTAATTGTCGACATTGGCATCTCCAAAGCACATTTCAAATCAGATGCCTTTTTGATCTTATCTCTGAAGATGACCTTGTGACCAAAGTGGAAGACATGTTGGGCCCACAACCTCAAGTACCATCCTCACCATCATCATCATGTGGATCCAATGCATCAAATAACATCTCACTGTAGCACTACTTTTTTGCTGTAAAGCATGATGGGATAGACACCGCCTTGCTAGTGCGTAGGCAGGACTGCCCAAATATTGCTATATATAGACCATTCTGCTAGTAGTAGATCATCAAAAAAATTTCATTGAGAAAATCTAGTAGCTTGCTTCTAAGAGTATTCTCTTCTCTTGCCCTTTTAGAAGGATCCTGAGAATTAGAAATTGAAACAAGCATTGTATACAGTTTGTAAGGTTTGAGATTTAGTAATAGAGTGAAGCCGTAGCCATTCGGCCCCTACCTACTACACAGGGTTCTTTCTCAATCAAGAGTAATTTTCAAGGACAAAGGAGGCGTCTACTAACGTAAATGGGTCCTATCCCCAATCTTACACTAAAAATCACAAAGAGAACACCACTAGGGTGGAATATTCTATAAAAATTGGGTAATCAAATGATGTTGGTAATAGGAAGGAAAAGATGGTAATTTGTGAGGATGGCTAGGTCCTATTCATGATCTTATAATGCAACTCACAAATGAAATCCCAAGGGGAGTGATCAGTAGACAAAATAATATTTCTCAAGAATAAATAAGAGGGATATAGGGAATGAAAAAGGGAATGTAAAAAAAAAGACTTAGGCATCTTATGAAAAGACCTTAGGATTTAGGGGGCATACTAAGGACATAATAATATACTAAGTGACTAGTGGTTGTCTATGTACAAAGGAAACTTGTTCATTAAAGAAACAAAGCTTTGTAGGCAAATATGTGTGCTACTAAGATCAACTCATGATGGTATATTTTTACAAGAAAAATTAAAATGGACCTACCTTCCCATTATGTGTTCCCCATTCTTCATGACCACTTATAGAGGCATCAATCTACTATGAAGATTGGGTACTTGTGTGAGAAATTAGGTAGCACTAAAATATTTTTTTATTTTCCTCTTCTAATCTACTAGATTACCACACCTTGAAGGACTTCGACTCTATCATGAGGATAAATGTGGAGTTTGAGCTTCGATGAGAAGAAAGAGATGTGCTTTGAATCATGTCTTTTAGTGTGATTATACTTTTAAGAATATGTTTGCCTTTTGATATCATTTCCTTTTATTTAAATTATTTGGCTTTTAACTTTTATGGCTTTTTAATATTCCTCCTTCATATGAACTTGGAATGACCAATCATCAGAGGTGAAGAGATACACATGAATGAGTTGTAGGCTAAGGCTAAATGAAGTTAAGTAACCAAAGACAAAGACTGATTAGGATACTTAGGATTGACAATGAACTAACATGTGATTTCAAGTCTCAATTATGTATATGTTTAATTTGTAGAAGATTAATAAGGGAAAAATGAGATACAAAAAATGGATCAGTGTAAGGAGATAGTAATGAGTATGATTTTTTATTGACTGATCACATGGTAGAATGGAGATAATGACCAAAGGGAACATGGTTTTTATAACCAAATCACAATGAGAATTATCTATGAAAAATGGAGATAAGAAAGCAAAAAATGATGAAGAGGAAAGAAAAGAGATTTAAGAAAAACTAAAGCAAAACATCCAAAGAAATGATAAATAAAGATAGTTATAGGTGAAAATATAAATGATAGGATAAACAAGATATAATACAAGCAATAAAACACCATATATTATAAATAAAAAATTTGACATAGTGTCAAACGATATAATAGATAGATAGATAAAGATTAAATTGGAACACACATCCAATAAAAATGAGAATGTGAAAGCACCATGTATGTTCTCATAAGTACTGATAAATATGTCCACACACATTATCTAAGACATCAGATAAATCTCTATGAAGCTATAATTAAACTAATACTAATGTCTCATCAATCTTTAATGAATACTAGGAAAATATTTCTTTTTTAATCTCCTCCATAGAAAAGGTAACAATGCTCGATGGATCATGCTAAGGAGGGAAATTAGGCAAGGGATGGTTAGGATAATACAGGGGAGTAGGTTCTAAGGGAGATGTAGGAATCAATAGTAGAGAAGGATCCATGGGTGGAGAAAGATCCACAGGTGAGGGAAGGTCCATAGGTGAATGAATCATAGGTAGAGGCATAGAAGATGGTGAAGGGACCATAAGAGGTGATGGAACCATATGATGTGGAGCCATGGGATAAAAATGAGGAGCCTTCTTTTAGGTACAACCTGTGGGAATATTGGTTCAAGGTTTGATAATGGATATAAGGTGATCCTTAAGATGTTATTTAAGGATGCTACAATGATCGGTATAATGGGTGCCACATAGATGACATAGGCAATATACCTCACCATACTTGGGTAAATATTCAAGAAGTACCTTTATGGGAGGTATATATTTATCTGATGATGGGGAAGAAGGATGAAAGGTATCGATATATTATCATAACTTGTGATAATGGGTGGAAGAATGATTATCTATCTCGTGGAAGCAATAGATGAACTTATGAGTTGTTTTAGTAGAAACAATCAGAAAAGGAAGTATAAAAGGAGTGGAAGAAGCTAAAGAATACTCATTATCCCATTTAGTGGGTAGAGGATCCATCTTAGGCAAAAGAATCAAACCATCACCAAGGGAGGGTGATGATGAGGAAGGAATGGAATTAGAAACATGGGTAGGCTCAATAATAGTATTAGCAAGAATAGGATCAACTATAGTAGGAGTGAGAAGTGGCTTAAATATAGTGGGATCTACTAAGTGATGATTTGGATATAAAAAAGGTCTAAGGAGAGTTTCTTGAACCTCAAGGGTGAACTAGCTATAAGGGCTAGGGTGTCTAGAAAAATTATAAGGCTCAGTCATTACATGATCCATGAGCATAGTCCTACATGGATCCTTAGAAACTAGAAGTGTTAGTACCATATCTACCCTATGATAAAGGGGAAAAATACAAAAATTAGGAACATAAGTGAAGGAAAATTATTAGATGCATGAAAAGACTCAAGTAAAGAAGAATGATAATAGACAATCATGGCATCATGAGCTTGTATAATACTTCTTAACAATAGATCATCTAAGGAATAACCATCATCATAATTTGAGGTGTGAAGATTAATGGCATATGTAGGGATAACATTTTCATCTAATGAATTATGGTGAATATAATTCCTAGTCTTGGTCAAGAATATGAGAATGTCATCATAAAGAGGTTTACGAGAGTGAGGTTATAAGGAAGAAAGAAGTTATGAGATGAGATGAGATAAGAGATTGGAAGTTTTGATCTTTAATTTAATCTCATCAGTCTCATCATCATTAAAATTTATGAGATTAGGAAAAATTTTACCAATGAGCTCAAGATGCCCATTTTAACCTTGGGTTGAGTTAACAAGAAAGTTGAGACATTGAGACTCACAAAATGGACCACTTGGTAAAGTATCAAGAGTAAGAATCTTGAATACATCATGATCTTGGAATTATTTGAAATTTTGAGGGTTAGTATCACCTTTAATCTTATAAATGGCTCCATTATGATCTAATTTAATGCATTGATAGGTATAAGAAGTAATATGTTTCATGAAGTGAGTCTATGTCCTACCAATCAAGATGTTATAGGAAATGTGGAAGTTAAAGATAATCACCTTCACATGGATGGTGACAAGTGGGACGGTAATGGGAAGCCAAATTAAACCTAGAGGAGTCATTTTCCTTCTATCATATCCTTAACATGTGCTACGTGTAGACTTGAGATTGCATTTTAAATACCTAGGATTCTTAATGAAATTGAGAGAAGTAATGCACATGCTATAACCCTCATCAATCAATGCATGATTAAATTATATATAACCTATTTGAACTCTAATAAATAAGGGAATATCATTTTCACAAAGTATAATCTCATCGAGAATCATAGAAGATATGGGAAATTTTAAGGAAAGAGAAGTGTCTATAGTTTCATCAACATTGATAGACATCTCTTCATATTGTTGTAAATTACTATCTTTGAAACTAGAAAAACCTTCCTCCCATCATGATAGGGGAGGGTGAGGGACATTCATCTCAAATAATAATTTCATAATATGGTTTATATGATGGGGATAAGTCCTCATAATCTCAAAAAATAGAATTTGGGATGGGAGATTAGTGAGCTCCGCTATGGGATCCCACTCATCATAACCCATAAGAAGGTTGTTAGAAATAGGTACATAATGGTTAAGGAGGTCCTTGGAAAGAGGAACTAAAGTATATTGTATTTTTTATTCATAAGAAGAAGAAGGTTTAGAACAAGGTTAAAAATCATGTTGAGATGATGAAGGAGTTAGTTGAAATTGATTTGGATGATTGGTAGAAGATGTGTTAGTATAATTTTGAGTACTATTAGTATTAGAAGATGATGGAAGAGTGGTAGAAATAAAATGGGAAGTTTTATCCAAGGGAGAATTGTAAATTGGATCAACAAAAATAATAAGTTCATCTTGACCCAACTCATTTAAATGAGTTGGAGAAAAATCCAAGATAACACTTTTGACATTGTTGGTGGAAGGGGTGGGCTTGTCTTGGGTGTCTTGAATTGGTTGATGATTAGGAAGAGGGTATTTTTAGATATCTAAATGAGTGTTTTCTTCATTTAAGGCTTGAGTTTTTTCATGTGATTTATAGTCCTTAAAAAAATTTCATAAGCTTGTTGATGCTTGTGAATGATGGAATCATGATGAAAATTAGGTACAAGAAGAAAATACATAGCTAAATTATGAATTTGCTTATATGTCTCATTAGAATAACCCCAACTAGCATGAAACCAAAAAAAAATTTAGGATCATACTAGGATTTCATAAGATGAGTAGGGTCAAGATCTCATAGAAGAGACCTAGGTAGACTCTTAAGAAATTTAGCTAAGGATAGAGTTTTGTGAATGCTAATGTTATTTCGTGAAGAGAAATAATGATTATTATATTGTTGAGAAGGTGGAGTTGGTTCTAAATATTGGTTAGGAATGACAACTTGAACATTGTGAATGGTGTCATAAGAATATATAACACCATAATTGGTAATATTGTGGTTTTTGTTCTTTAGTAATAAACAAGGAACCGTAAAAGGTTTGGGTGGCTCAAATTGATGTATTAGGAAATCTTGAAATTTAGCTTGGTCAATAACCTTTTCCAATGTGTGTGGAGAGAGAGAGTGTGGACTTGATATTATAGTTTAGGAAAGAGGGCATTGGTAAAGAGATGGAATATATTGTCATCAGCCATGTTATGTTCACATTTATTTGACATAGTCTTCCATATTTTAATAAAGGCTTGAGTGGTTTCATTTTTGTTTTTTTTGTAATTTATGAAATGGGCTAAAGTTTTTTCAAGAAGATCACTAGTTTAGAATTCTTGCACTAAAGCATTGACTAAATCCTCCAAATTAGTAATGAAATGTGGTCTAAGTTGATTGTACCAATCCAAGGCATCACTTGTGAGGGTTTTGGCAAGGTGCTTGGTAGTAGAAAAGTTGTTTAATTTAACCCAATCCTTATAAAGATTGAAAAATGTCTTAAGATGAATAGCAGTATCAATTGATCCATTATAATAAATTGTAGGTGTTATACCTCCTATATCAATGTTAATAATTTGAGTAATGAGAGGTTAATTTTGAAGATGCTTGATGGTTTTGTTGACCAAAGGAGGTTGAGGAATGATATTGCCTTGATAATATCTAAAAGGAAGAGGTGGAAAGTTTTGGTTATGTGTGCCTCAAGCCATTGGTTGAGGATGATATTAAAGGTGAAGAAGGTGTTTTTTCATTCTCATCATTTGATTTTTGTTATGAGCTTGAAATGTATTCATTTGATTGAGAGTTTGCAAAAAAACTTGATGTATTTGATTAGGATTAGTAGAAGCATTAGGGTTGACATTAGTGGCTTAGGTGTCACTATTGGTGTTTATAAGAGCTTGAGAATAATTTTAAGAATGTGATGCACCAGTGGAAAAATTTGCTTGTGTAGAAAAAGATGGAATGGTGAATGGTTGAGAGGAAGAAGCACTAAAATCATGATTGTCTTGGGTAATAAACAAATCACTAGTGGAAGGATTAAGGATAGTGGATCTTAAGAGAGGCCCACTAGATGTATAACCTATCGTGTTAGTTGAGATACTAGGTATGGAGGTGGAAAACATTTGAGAAAAAGAAGTCATGGTATGAGAAAGGGTCATAATCAAAATAAGAGGTAAGAATCAAATAAAGTGGTAATCCCAAATCTAGTTGAGAATGTAGGAGTAGGTGAATGAGGGTATTCAACTTGACCACTAATCATAAGATTTTAAATGGTAAAAGGATCCATTCCTTGATGTTGAGGAAATTCAAAAATAAAGAAGAGAATTTTGGGAGTATACTCTAACTCAGGTTGATATTCTAATGAGAGAATAGGATTATTTTATAAAGAGGTATTAGGAGGGGTCCCATAGTTCATTGTGTGAGTGGAAATATGAACATTACTAGAATCCAAGAGAGGATACCTACTCTATCTATGGGAGACCCTATGAGGATTGGTAAAGTTCATCATAGTTGTTGACTGCAACTCATTGTCACTATCAAAAAGAAAGTTCATGATGAAGGGAAAGGAAGAAAGATGAGAAGGCAAATAACCAAGAAGTGACTAAAATAGTACAGGGTTGACTGGGTCAACCTAACACAAACCTAAGGACTATAAAACTATACAAGGTTGACTGGGTCAATCCAGTACAATGTATAGAGACAACCAAAAGAGGTAAAAGAGTCTAAAAATAGTACAAGGTCAATTCGGTCAATATTGTATAGTGTATAGGGGATAAAAAGGGTACAGGGTTAATTGGGTCAACCTAATACAATAGATAGGGAAAAAGAAAAGTTTGATAGCAAATCATGAGCTAAAATAAGATATTTTTTTAGCTAATATAGGAAAGAAAGAGTTGAAGGGAAATAAATAATCAATTGGATTAACACTAGCCAATCTAATTGAGGCACACAAAATAAAACCTTGCACTAATGCTAGATAATGTCAATTTTTTCACATACAATTGAGTAAATAACAAGAAATCAACTTGAAAAGTAAAGAACTAACTAATTGTTCAATAGAAGATGTTTTAGTAGATTATTTAGAAATGATTTTAAATGTGATGGGAATTTGGTTGTAAAGCAAGGAACTAGAGAGCAATCTCAGGATGGTTTCAGGTAGCTTAGGCAAAATAGAATTTAGTGGTAATAATATAGGATTGGTAGTGGGGCCTACCCCCTCACTTCACACACCACAATGATAAGGGTGTTGAGTGGTTAGCCAGAATATAACATTAAGCAAACTTTATACTTGACCAAATTATCAAGTTGGCTTCCCCCTTAGTGATAAAATCTAAGTACGTTGGCCTTGGGTAAATAAATGCTAAAGTTATTGTTAATATTATGTGAATTGGATGTGTGTGCATAAAATAAAAATAGTGAAACTAAATGATTAATTTAAAAACCCATATTTAAACTATGTGAATTATTCTAAGCATGCAAGAAACAAGAAAATAAATGTGTGAACTAATTACTAGCATGTAGAGATTAATTACAACTTGAAACACGGTATAGTTTTGACACTATATGCATAACATATAGAATAGGGTCAAACTTGTACTATAGAAGTAAGGCCTTAAAATGTACAGAGTTGACCTAATTATTTTAGACAACATACAAAACATAAAATTGGGTTGACAGGGTTGATCTAGTGGGCTATGCAGGGGTAGTTTAAAAGACTACAAACTATGAAAGGAAAGATATTAAAAGAAAGATACAAAGAGATAAAAAGGAACCTTAGTGGATTAAATATGCAAAAGAGAAAGATTTATAATAAAAAACCTTAAAGAATGCTGTTAAAACCTGTTAACTAGGTCGACTGGGTCAATCAAGCTATGCATGGACCTATTGTAGAAGCTTAAAAATGTATGGGGTCAACCAGGGTTGACCTAGTATGTTTTTTAAATCCATAAAAGTGTACAAAGTTTACTGGGTCAACCTAGTAGTTTGAAATGGAAGTCTAGAAGTATGGAAACCTATACTGGGTCATCTAAGTCAATCTGATTGTGTATTCCTAAAAACCTACACATATATATTAGAACTGGGTTGACATAGTCAATCCAATATGATAGATATATGATAAAAATAATGCTAAAAAGAATGAAAGAAAGTGAAATAAATCTTGAAAGTGTTAGTTTCATGTTAATTTCACCAGAATGTATGTAATTAGAAATGCATCATGTTTATAAATCAATCCTAGCTTAGATAATATAGAACATACCTACACTTCTGATTGGGGATACATTTTTTAAGAGGGAGCATGATCAATATGGGGATTTACTAGACCCTATTAGGGGATCTCTTACCATAATACACCATGTGAGGTAGGTTTACAAAGCCTACAATCTAAGACAATCATACAACAACCATAAAAGAGTCCTAAGGTTTGATATTTCACTTATTCTAAAAAATAAGAAAGTAAATCTAATCTAGTGCTCACCAAAACTTGTAGCACAAAGTGGGGCTTAGAAACAAAATAAAACAACTAAACTAAACATGCATAAAAAAAATATACTCATGTCAATGTATATATAATCCTAATGTATGGTATAGAGAAGCACAAATACATTATCTATCTACTCTTACAAGGGATATATAAAGTTAGGAATACATACCTTGAAGATGAACCTACCGAGCCTCAATCTCTCCCTTGGCCAAGGTGCTATGCAAGAGATTATTGTGATATGTAAGGATAACAAAGACAAACCAGCTCTAGGATACACAACCTATCTATGCATTTAAAAGACTTATCCACAAGACAAGATCCATATCTCCAAATAAATTATGTAACCCTAATATTTATTCCTCAAGTAAAATGGTAAATAAGTAGATGCTCATTCACACTTATTATTCTTCACTTCTCTTCTTACAAATGGTTGGAAATAAACTTGTATATATAGGAAAATGTTACCCTAAATCCACCTAGAAATATCAATGGTATAGGGTTGGCCATGGTCAACCCAGTATGTTTTTAGGGATAATTCACTAGGTCTAAACTAGGTCAGCTGAAAGGATAACAAACCCAAAAATGAAAAATACCTTTAAACTGTATAGGGTCAACCATGGTCGACCTCGTATAGATGATAGTCCAAAGGGGAATTAAGACAAGAAAAGGAGGATGGAAAGAGGAAAATGACTAGAATGGGTATGAATGAGAAGAATAATATTAAGGTTAATGGTTTTTAGGAGATAAGTGTTTTTATGGAAAGTGGTAAAAGGGACAACAATCTTACTAAGCACCAATGGTTTACCCACCCCTTTCCTAGTGTACCCCTTAAGGCATGCACTCAAAGAGATTAATACTCAATAGGTTCCTACAAGATACAAAATGTCAATAATCAATAAAAGTTTTAAAATATTATGTGTATACACTATATACTCAATGTGTTGACCTAATAATTATGTAGCTAAGACAAGTTCTTTCTAGTCCTTGAGGTCAAAATTCCTCTTGTTTTGACAAAATTAATTTGAGTGTCTTGACTTCGATAAAGAGTTCCTTTACCTAAGTTTTTTCTTTATTCTCCCTTCCACCCATTTCATTTTCCCCCTTGATATTCAAATTATGATTCCAAATTTGTTTTCCCTTATTCTTTAATTCCTTCTTCTTCATCTTTTAAAAACATGCTAACACTACTTTGTTTCAATTTTATCTATCCTTAGAGCAAAATAACATGTTTGAGCAACTATGGATTATTTTTTTCTTTATACCATCAAATTAAATCCCTATAATTACTTTACTTTTCTTTTACCATTTGTTATATTTTTAATTTCCTACTATTATAGACACCTGAGTTCAGACCCTTTTTTTCATTATTGAGTGATTTTAGCTTGTTACTTCTCACTCATCAATGTTGTTTTCCCTTTTTATGCTTTTTTTTCCATTATTGTGTGAGATGTGGATTGTTACTACTCTCTCATCAATGTTGTTTTACCATTTTATTTTGTCTTTAACATCTAATTCATTTATTACCATCTTATTTGACATGTATCCTTGGTTTGACTTGGTGAGTTTGCCTTTCTTACTTAAGGATAGCTTTTTTGAGTTTTTAGATATTTAGTAGCCTTGTATTTTTGGTTACTCGATTTACTCTTTTTTTTTACTTAGTATTTTGGTCTAAAATAACACATATCACCCTAACTTACCAAAATTTCCAAGTACATCTTTTCCTCATAGCACCAACTATCTTGGATTTTATTATGTTGGTTTGTTTTTGCTCTTTAGTTTTGTATTTTTGGGTTTGTTGAAAGTAGTCTTTTCACCCTATGCAATAAAAAATAATAAAATAGTAGACAACCATCCCATGATAAAGGTAAGTCAAGGTACACATTGAATTTGATTTTTAGTTATTTAACTTTTTAGTCATTTACTTTCAGTTATTTTTATTTAAAATACTACATATTTGTTTATAGCATCAATGTTGTGTGTTACTATGTTATTTCTTCAAACACCATCCCCTGTTGCACCTTATTGACATGTGATGAGCTTTGAGTGGGGCATATGTATACACATAATATTTTAAAATTTTATTAAATATTGATGCTTTACATATTGTAGGAACCCATCAAGACTCAATCTCTTTGAGTGCATGCCTCAAAAGGTATACTAGAAAAGGGGTGGGCAAACCTTTGGTGATTTTCATGATTTTTGTTTTTTATTAACACATTATCACCAATACAACCAAATATTAAAACCATTCCCTAATGTATTAATCCTCACTTGCACACTCCTTTAGTCATTTTCTCTCTTTCCATCCTTCTTTTATTTCCTTAATTCCCTTTTGTACTCTCATCTGTACTAGGTTGACCATGATAGACCCTATACAGTTTAGAGGTATTTTTCACTTTTGAGTTTGTTATCCTTTTGGCTGACCTAGCTCAGACCTAGTGAATTATCCATGAAAATGTATAAGGTTGACCATGGTTGAACCTATACAACTGGCATTTCTATGAGGATTAAGGTTAAGATCCACCTATATATACAAGATCATTTCCATCATTATTAGAATATGCAATCAAGAGTTATTATTCACTTGTGCTTCTTCACAATCCACTCTTCTACCATTCTATTTGAGGAGTCTTATCTTAGGGTTTCTACTTAAATAATCTATTCTTATGGATAATTCTTGGATGCTTTGGCCTTTATTAGTGATCCTTACAAACCATAAAAATATCTTAAAAAGCCCCTTTGGCCAAGGGAGAGATTGAGTCTCAATGGGTTCACATTTAAGTAAGTATATTCTAACTTTGTTCTCTTCTCTTTAGTAGATAGAAGTAGCATAAGTGTTGGCTTGAATACTATTACTCTTGATATTCTATGTATTACGGTCTTTCTCATACTTGGCTTAATTAAGATTATCTGATCCATGTTTTGATTTATTTTAATCCCTTTATTGTGTCATAAGATTTGGTGTGCACTAGATTAGATTTACTTTCTTGTTTGTTAGAATAAGTGAAATATAAAACCTTGGGACTCTTTTAGGGTGTTGCATGATTATGTTAGACTGTAGGCTTTGTAACCCTACCTCACATGGTGTATTTTTTTAAGTGATCCCCTAATCAGGTCTAGTGGATCCCCATATTTGTTATGCTCCTACTTAATAAATGTATCCCCAATTAGAAGCGTAGGTATTCTCTATCTTATCTGAGTGAGGATTGATTTATAGACATGGTGCATTTTTGATTGCATTCAGAGTTCTCAAGTCATTTAGGGTTAATTTTGTTGATCCTATAGTTAGTTCAAGGCCTACAATCAGTCAAGAGTTAGAAAATTTCTTAATGGGATTTATTACCTTATCCCAAAAAGTTTCTACTCATATATAATAACATCTTATGGTGAATGTTTAAGAGGTCTTTATAAGCTTGATGTTTTATTTATTGCATCCTAGGCCTAGATGTCACATCTTGACACAATAAGGAGGTTATTTGATCAATACATGTTAATGGTTGTGTGAGGTTTCAAGTTAGTCAAGTTTTTATTGAAACACTCAAATAACTATAGTACCATTGAAGCCAAAATGAACTTTGATAAAATTTTAGACCTATATGGTGCATTGATGATAATGGAATGATGTATGGTCTCTATAAACACTCTAACCCCCCTCAACTAGTTTTTGATGTATCTTCATCATGGACCTATTCCTGACCTTAATCAACTATTCACCTAGTTAACTCACCCTTTAAATTTGATAACACACCTAAGCACCCCTTAATAAACATTTTCAACATATTAATTAGAACCATTTCAACCCCATTTTAACTTATGGGTCAACCATTTATGGTTGACCAACCATCGATGGTTAGCCTAACCGTCAACGGTTAGGTATTTACTCTTGCAAAACTAAAAATCATCCAACTATAAGACAAACATGCATAGACAAAATATAAACTTTACCTTACACACCTCACAGTTTTACCTCTCTTTGAATTGGCATATTTATCCTTACTCAACTTAGCAACTTCCCTTTCCTCACTTAATAAGTTTGTGCTACAAATACAAGGCTCTTAAAGGAATTATGGATCCAAAAAATTACATCTAGGATCTCTTGTCTTCTTTCTATAGGCATTTAACACCTTGAAACTTTATTCATGTGACTTTTAAAGGTTGGAGTACTATTATGCTACCAATTTCATTCAACTAGTCATTGTTTTCTACTTTACATCATTCAGATATTATTTCTCTTATTTTTAGCATTCTCTTTTCCCACTATTTCTTTCTAACTCAACTTGGTCACCTGCACATCATCCCTCACCCCAATAGTCCACACTCTACCTTCTACCCATCAATTATTTCATCCCCAGATCCATTTCATTTCTCCATAGACCAACCATAGGCAACTATCTCCAGTTGTTGTAATCCTTGTTGGTCACCAAAACCATTATCGGTTACCTAACCATCACTGATCATACCCAATAGTCATCGGTCACCCTAACTGTTAATGATCATTGTCAAGGAAAATAAAAAATTGTTGTTTTCTCCCCCTTTCACCTAATAAGACTCATATTTTTGTTTTTGACCTATTTTTAGACCCTATTCATACCTTATTGGACTTAACCTTGATATATTTGTGCATGGTATTGACCCATCATGCTACATCTTCTACCGAATAGGTATGCTATTTTGTTTCTTTTATAAGAACTTATGTTCTTGTCCATTTTTCATCCTTTATTTCTATTCCCAGAACATTTTTATCATTAGGGGAGTGGATTGACCACTGTCCAAGGGAGATTTTACTTCTTAGATCTAGCATTATTAGGTATTTCACCCTTCATACTCATCTAACAAAGAATTTGGTTTAGTGCATTCTTATTATAGGTAGTCCTTCCTCACCAAAAAGGAATTTTCACTTTGGCTGGTCATAAATGAGTGCAACATTTTCCAGGTACACAACCCTCATCTATTTTTTCTCTCCTTTTTTCATAAAAGAAAAAAATAGAGTAAGAAATAGTAGGAAGCATTCTGGCATGCCTAGTGGGACCCCTTCTAGGTTCATAGTTATTTTAGTCATATAGTTGCATTAGTTAAAATTCATGCTCTTGCATTTATGTTATTTATAAAATTTCAAAATATAGAAATTTTATCTCTTTTTCTTCCTAATTTTTTTCCATCCTAGGGATAGGTTGCATTTTCATCTTGCATTAAGTGCATTTTTGGCTATTCCTTGTTTGCATGAAAATACCCCAAAAATTTATTTTGGGTTAAAATAAAGTGTATCCATTATTTTGTCTACTTAATTATTAGCTCACCTATATTAGTTAAACACATTTTGAATTAATCATAACACACATATGTTACACCACCAAACCACTTGCACAAAATAAACATCAAAACTTACTTGAGACAAGGCCTATTGGGATTTCATCACCCTTTGGATCACCTTGCCATACCCAATGATCCCACCTAGATTTAATCACCAAGGGAAAGACCCAATCCATTCTCTAGTAGAGTATAAACTCTAGAAAAATGGTATATATTAGCTAAGTGGTCTGGCTCAGGTTTTTGTTTGTGAAGTGCAGGGAGTAAGCCCCTAGTATTAGGCCATGCACCTTGTCTAGTATTGATTCTTTAAACACCAAAACTTAACCCAAAACCATCCTTAAATGGATCTTCTAGTACCTAACTCATAAGCAAATTTACCCTTTCATACTCTTTAAGGCATAATCCAAAAGTGATTTAAAAAAAATCCTAATAGTTATTGCACTTTTAGTGTGTGTTTTGTTTACTTTGGGCTTTTCTTTTTTTGCTAATTATTTGAGGTGAGAGGTTTGTTATCCATTTATAAATTTTTCATATGGTCTTAACTAAAAAACAAGTGAGAAAACAAAACAACCAACAACCATCTTCTTCTTCATTCTCATCCATGGATTATACCTCACACATTAATAGATCCCCCATGCTTCACTGCACCATTCTCCCCCACCTATGGTGCCTTCAATAGTCCCTAGAGGTGATAAATATTTTATTACCTTTATAGACAACAATATAGTTTATTTACAACACTATCTTAATAACTTATCCTACCTTACTTTGATGGCTTTGGTTCTTCCCATGGATCTACCCTATGGTATGCCACACCACATCATGGTTGGTGTTACATCATCCCACCCTTATATTATCCAAGCTTCATCTTCTATCATTGGTACATCTACGACCACCACTCAAACACTTATTACCCCAACAAATACCTCTAATGTACAACTCAACTTTACCCCTTGTCACTTTTACCCCTTTTTCTAGTGCGGTGTCTTCTACACCCATTTCTACCAAACCCTCTAGCTTAACCAATATACCAACCTCAACCCCATTTCAAAACTTGGTACTATCCATACCACAAATGCTTCCCCCTATTATCACTAGGTTGACTACCCATTAGTAACCCACAAACACTTTAGCATTAACAACCCAAACCATACCCCCATAAACCAACCCAAATGTATCCCTAAACCAATCATTTTCAATTCCTATACAAGTCCCCATAGCCTCTTATCAATATATCAAAAACCCATTAAGATATATTGCACCTTCCACCCAAAAATTAATGCCTATTAGTCTTGCTATGACACTATCTCAAACTCAAATTACCATATACCAATATGTGCCCAATTTTGTACCTCCTACCACATGCTAATTCATAACTATAACCCAACTTCGATAAAACTTGCCACTAAATTAGGTAGCTATCCAACCCCAACCCAATGATCAGGATGCTTGTCAAATAGAATGACCCAACTTGAATCATCTATCTCTAGGTACCATAATATTTAATCCTATGACCAAATATATAATGAACCTATCAAACCTTTTGTCTCAATTCATGCTTATCCTCCTCAATGGGAGCTCCCCAAAGTATCTAAGTTTTAGGTGAAGGAGGATCCTTAGAAACATTTGAGAGCATTTCACCATTTTTATTACTTGAGCACATATGATGATGCCCTCCTTGTTTGAACCTTCCCTATGTCTTTATCAAGGCTAGCTTTGGATTGGTATAGTGCCCTTCCTAGGCATTCTATCTTTTCATTCTCCCAACTCACACAAATTTTTTTAGAACATTTTTATATCTATATATCTAAGAAGGTCTCCATAACCAACCTCTATTCCATCAGGCAAATTGATGATGAATCAATTATTGACTTTGTTGCATGATGGTGAGGCCTCATTAATTAATTATCATTTTCACTACCCCAAACATAAATCATTGATATTTTCTCTAGGAGATGCACAAAACACATCAATCCCACCCTTCAGGTGTAAACATTTAGAACCTTTGATTAATAATTCACAATGGCACGTAAAATTGATAACTAAGACATAGCTTAGGTTAAATTGAAATTACAAAATAAGAATTCCACTTTTAAACCCAATGACCCCTCTTCCACCAAAACAACCAACCAACCCAATTCTAAAGCCAAAAATCATATAAATGTAGTTGTCTTGAAAACTAACCCACCTCCATCTATTAACCGACCACATCAAATCACACCTTCCAATCCTTCTTACCCACCAAACTAAAATCAAAATTGGGTTCCACCTAAAAAATTCACACCTATAGGGGAATATTATGACTTTGTGTTAGATAAATTGATAAAATATAATGCTATTCAACTTCCACTGATCAATCCACCTCAACAATTTGACCCTTCTTACCCTATGCCTGGGTGGTATAATGAAAATGAACATTGTGCTTTCTATTAGGTCACTGGACATGACATAAACTAGTATAAAACTTTTAAAAGTCTTGTCAAAAACCTAATTGACAATGATTAATTGACTTTTGACAACTTTAACACACCCCCAAACCATTCTCTCAATATTTTTTGCAAACCATTTCCTGACCATCCTCCACCTACCCAAGCCCATGACAATAAATTTGAACCATCTTCATATCATGAGGCACACATAATTAACGTCATCATAAAGGATCCCATAGAGGATGATCCTCATATTCCCATTTCCTCTTCACTAACCTCACTTATGGAAGAGACAAATTCACCTCTCATCCCTTCAGAGACCTAAGTAGAAGGATCTATATCCCCCACTTCTCTACTTGATCAAACCATATCCATGCCCACATTTCCTTTCAAAGAACTATCCATTGATTTAACTACCCCTTCATCTACCCCACCAAATGAAATGGTAGAACTCCCTTCTTCTCCTTTGGATACCCTAGCAAAGGAAAGAGACAAGACCATACCTACACCCTCGATCAAAAAAACATCCCCTCTCTTAATCACTCCACAAGAAACCATTGTTTTGGAACCTTCTATCTAAAGTAAAAATGATGGAACCATCCCATCTTCTTCACCAAAAGGATTGACATTTGAAAAAATAAATCAAGCAATAAAACCCATTTATAAGCCCTTTCCTCAATTAGTGCTAAGTTTGGAATTTGCCTCACAACCCAACCTAGATAGAGCCACTTTTTGGTATCATTTGGGGCTCCCATATGAAAATAGAGCCAAACCTTTGACTTCATTAGCATCCACTTTACAACCTATTATCACCCCATTATCAAACATTTCTTTCTCCTAAGACATTAGGGAACCATATCACCCACTTCCACCTAGATCATCTCATAATCTTATATCTAAACCAACCAAAAATATGGGTATCCTTCCCACACCTAGCCTTACCCATCCCCCCATCAAATTGGACCTAACCCCCTCTAGGTCACCTAAAAAACCACCAACCAAGATGGATTTAATGGTGTAGTTACCTAAACCTCATCATTAAGCTTGACTTATGCCACCTCCTTTTCATTTTACATCTATTTTGAGACCCCACCCTTCTACCATCCCACTCACTTATTATGCTTCAATTAAACAAACACCCTTTTCTGTGCCTACCCCTCCACCACCTATGTCATTGACTTCTTGAATGTTCTTAGCTAATTTATTCCCCTCTACTTTTCCACCTATTATCAACCCTTCATCCTCTACTTTGAAACCATCTACCATTAACCTGATCATAGCTAAGCCAACCTATCCTAAACCATATACCAAAATTATTTAACCACAAACCCTCTCTAAGGTCAAGACCATGCCTAAGAAGGTTCGTATTTACCCAATGAGTGTTTAACACCCTTAACACCTTCGAAGGAATCTTACTCTATTATTTTATAGAGGCTATTTCAAACCTCCTCCATTAAACTTCCACCTATTAATCCATTCACCCCCTCTAACACAAAACCCTCTTGGTTTGATGATACTTAGATTTGTGCATACCATAGGACACCAAGACATAACACGGAGAAATGAAAATCTCTCTAAGATCTTGTTCATCACTTATATGAGGATGATGATCTATTATCAGATGAACCATTTTCACCTACCTTGCCAACCCAAATTCCAACCAAATCAATCCATCCATTATCCCAACCTACACCTACTTCCTCACTCTCATCTATAGGTAAGGGCAAGGAACCAAAATAATCACCTAGTCCAACTGAGCCCATTTTCCATACTATCCACATGATTACCCAATATTGATCTCAATAAAGGGGAAAAGGAAGAGCCAATGCATCCATTTCATGGACTCATCATTCATATTCTCATCCTTCTAACTAGGTTTAAACATCAAGACCTGAAGTGTTCACCTTTAGTGCCCCTCCCACTAACTCTTCCACATTTATTCAATAACCATATTGAAGAAGCTTCACCAAGCACTAGTAAAGATGAGTTGTTATGAATTGATCAACACCTTTCCCCATTATCACTAGGCATTAAAAGATGCTCTATAATCCATTGAGGTTTAGATAGATGACCCTCAACCTCTTACATCCTTTGTTAGAGCCCTCCAACATTCTGACATCATTGCCTTTTAAGAATCTGAGATACATCTTGCCTATTTAGATAAGTCTGATCCTTATCTCTTTGTCACTACATACATCAATCACATTTGTGTCAAATGGGTGATGATTGATAGAGCTACCAATATTAAAATAATCTCCTCCCATGTTTTTGATGAATTGTTTTTACCAAAGAACATCATGGCTGAAATCACAACCATTTTTTTCTCCTTTAACAACACCATGACCACTACCTTGGGGACCATTTTTCTTCAAATATACTTAGAACCTCACATCATCCCTGAGCTATTTTATGTTATAGAGGGTGAATTATAATATAACATTCTACTCAGATGCCCTTAGATTTGAGCTATGGGTTGCATCCCCTCCACTTTACACCATTACATCAAATTTGAACATGAAGGGCAAGTTATAACCATCAAGACTGATCCTAGTCCTTTTACATCTTACAACATGACCTATAGGCCTAATGATGTCATTATTATGTCTTCATCTCCCTTACAATCAATCAACCCAATTAACACATTTGCACCATCAACCTCAACCCACAATACCTCTACTATCAACAATGATGAAGCCTCAACTAGTGCCTCTATCTCTTCTTCCTAAATCCCCATTGAGGATTCCTTGACACAAAATTTATAGAGTATTTCTTTTAGGGAATACTTAATTTTAACATTATATGCCTTTTTCACTCTGTAGGAATATAGGAACCTTCAAAATGATGCTTATTATGACCCCAACATAGGAACCCTCATCCCCTTTGGACGTCCCAATAATCAAACATATTTTGTCTAGGGGGGACTCGATCGACCACACCTGGCTCCTATTACCACCCCATATATTCAACCTTTCACTTCCAATTTTTCCTAACTAATCCAATCTTTGCCAAAACCTATCTTAACCATTGTGCTTGGAAAGTATTTGGTATGGACCTTTATGAACAAGGACACCATGAATTTCCCATTATCAAAACTTAAAAACCTCATGAGTTCTTTGGGCTTGGGTTTGAACCACAAGAAGAGCCCACCTCACCAAAACCTATTACTACCCCCACAAAGGAAACTCCATCCTCACCTAGATCATCTTCCCAATTTAAAGACACTAAAGTTATTCCATCCAACTTTTTTTAATCACTACCATTAGTTTAGGCCCACTAACCTATTAGCAAGGTGGCCAGACCAAAACCTTTCCTCTCATTCATCCCAAAATGGTCGACCCTGATTCACCCACCATTCATACCATTCAATGTCAAGAAGATGATTCCATCCTCACCTACCTTGGTGCAAGAGATTCTTCTATCCATAAATCTCTCCCTCCTAAGAACCAAACCATGCTTAATGAATCAACTATCGACATTAACCTAGGGACCCATGAGTATCCGCATATCATTAAATTGGTCCAATCCTTGAACCTAAGTGATAAACAAGATTATCACACCTTCCTTCAAGATCGTAGCATTGAATTTACCTAGTCTTATCAAGATATGCCTACGATTGACCCCTTTATCACTCTGCATAACATTGTTACCCATCTTGAGGCTAAGTTGGTATGACAAAGCCTTTGCATAATACACCCTCATATAGCTCTTCTTGTCAAGGGAGAAAATAAATGTCTTCTATCTGTCAACTTCATTCAACCAATTGATTATCCATAATGGGTCTCTATTATCATTCCTATTACTAAACCCACTGAGTACTTTGACTTTGTGTCTATTTTTATGACCTTAAGCTTACATTCCCCAAAGATGACTTTCCTTTTCCCAACATCAACCAGATAGTTAGCCTTATTGTACTCCACAAAATGTTATCCCTTATAGATGGTTTTTCAAGATATAATCAAATCCTAATTGCCTTCTTAGATCAACATAAAACTACCTTCATTACTCCTTTGGATTTTTTGGTTTAAAAAATGTAGGAGTGACTAATAAATGAGCCATGACCTATATATTACATGACCTTATCCATAATATTATAGAGGATTATGTGGATTATCTCCTCAAAAAATTGAAGCATTGAGAAGACCATTTAACTATTCTTGCTATCATTTTTGATTGACTAATCCAATTCCATGTCTGACTCAATCCCAAAAAATGCATTTTTGGGGTTCTCTTTGAGAAGCTCCTTAGATTTATTGTTTCCCTTCATATAATTGAAATTGATCCTGATAAACTCAAATCCATCCTAGAAATGCCTCCAACAAACCTAAAATAACTTCATAGTTTGTAGGCAAAACTATAATCTATCTATCACTTCATCTCTAAATTATTATACAGATGCCAACCCTTTCACCACCTCTTGAATAAAGACACCTATTTTATATGGAAAAAATATTATCAACAAGCCTTTGATTCACTCAAAGATTACCTTCTTTCTCCACTAGTTCTTATCCCACCTAGGTATGACCAACCTTTCTACCTTTACATATCTACCACTGATCACTCTTTAGGTACCATGTTGGCTCATTGAGATGAAAAAAACAAGGATCAATCCATATAATATATCATCCACATGATTTTGGAGTATGAGACATGATATACCCCCCCTAAAAATCTATCTCACTCTCATTTTTTTCACCTTCAAACTCCATCACTACCTCCTCAATCATAAAACATATGTTATCACCAATACCAACCCAATCAAGTATATGCACTCCAAGCCATATCGAAATCAACATATGGATAAGTGGTTCATGATTCTAGATAAGTTTGATCTTGAGTTTATTTACAAAAAATACATTAAAGGGTAGGTCATTGCTGACCAATTGGCTCAAGGCCCCATCCCAGATAACCAATCCATTAAATTAAACTTTCCAAATGAGTCTATTGCCACACTGTCTCAGGAAAGACCCTCTTAACAAATGACCATGCTTTTTGATGGTTCTAAATACCAATATAGTGGGGGTATGGGAATAGTTCTCATTCCTCTTCATGGTGAACCTCTTCCAATATCCTTCAAACTCAACTTTGAATGTATTAACAACATGGTAGAATATGAAGCTTTAGTCATCAGGCTCCAAACGGCTCTTGCCTTGGGAATCAAAACCATCTCTATCTTTGGTGAGTCTAAAATCATGATTAACCAAGTCAATGGGTCTTATCAATGTAAAAATGATATCTTACAAAAGTATAAAATTCTCATTGATGAGCTATTAACATCCTTTGAATGTTATTAGATCTAGTTAGTGCCTTGATCTACTAACAAATTCATAGATATGGCCTCTCTTGAATCTCAAATACCCTCTTAACTTATTGAATCTAAATTATTTGTTACAATCCATCACTTCATTCTACCTTCATATATAATTCTAGACCTTCTAACCATTTTTAATGTGGAAGCATCTCCTCCAACTATCTGGTATGACCAAACCTTTAACTACCTTAACTTGGCATCATTCCACCTAACCTCTCAAAGAATTCCCATAAGACCTTTGTGAAGGGTACCTCTTGTTATACCATACTAGGGGGAATCATATATAAACATGGCTTTGATGGTATTCTTCTCTGTTGTCTACAAAGTCATGAGATTCACCAAGACATCAATGAAACTCATGATGGAGTTTGTGGGGGACATTTTGGTGGCCTTGTTATTATCAAAACAAATGCTACGTATACGTTACTACTGGCCTACCCTCAATCAAGACTATTGTAACCATGTAAAGAAGTGTTTTAAATGCCGACACCATACTAACTTGCATCACATACCCATTCATGGCCTTTAGGCCTCTAAGGATTATTAGCCATTTTCATAGTGGGGGCTTGATCTCATTATTTTAATCAATCCTCACTCATCTCAATGAAACCAATATGTCATCACTGCTATTGAATATTTCATTAAATTTATGGAGGCCATCCCCCTTATCTCAATCAAAGATAAAAAAATTATCAATTTTATCACAATCACCACATCATATATCATTTTGGTATCCCTAAAAAAACCATAAAGAATAATGGAAAATAATTTAAAAAGAATAAATTTCAAGCCCTCTATGATGATTTTGGCATCAAGCTCAACCACTCCTCACCTTGTCATCTATAGGCAAATAGACAGGTGGAATCCTCTAACAAAATCCTCATTAAGATGATAACCAAAGTTGTAAGTGCTTCAGGCTAGGATTGGAACATACACATCCTATTCACTTTATGGGCCTACTGCACTAGTATCTGAACCACAACAGGTGTTAGACCTTTTTCCCTAGTCTTTGCCATAGAGGCTATCCTACCCATCAAAGTCTAGATTCCCTCTCTTTGTATATCCTTACACAACATCATTTCTAAAGAAGACTATCATCAAGAATGCCTTGCACACCTTGAATTACTCGATGAACATCACCTTGACACCTTTAACCATCTTTGGGTCTACCAAGAATGTATTACCCGTGCCTATAAAAAGTAGTTAAAAGAATGGGAATTTTACATTGAAGACCTTGTACTAAAAGAAAACCAACATGTAACAAATATGGATAAAATCAAAAAGGAAAAGTTTGATTTCAATTGGATTGGACCCTATATCATCACACATAAGTATGGATCAGGAGCTTATCATTTATCCTCCTTTGAAGGTAAACCAAAACCTTAACCTCTAAATGCTTTGTATTTTCATCCTTTCTACTATTAAAAGAGATCTAAATAGAGCCTATGGTCTAACTTAAGTTTGCCCCTTGGTTTTATGAGATTCATCCTTCCCTTATTTTATGACCCTATTCCTCTTGGAGACATTTGATTAGAAAAAAACTCATGTGATTATTCATCACAGTTTTAACCCAATCTTAAACATGGGTACCATTGATCTACCCATGGCATAATTCTCCTAGAACTTTTTGTCTTTAACTAGATGAAATCATATGGTCACGTATTTCCCAAAAATCACTCTTTCTTACACAACAATCACCTTTTGTGGTAAAAAACTTACCCCGATATAGGTCAACCTCTAAGCTTGGATAGATGGGTCCATGCTAAGAAGGCATTCAAATATTATTTATGGGATATACATATGATTTGGGTCCATTTTTCTAAAAGATAAATCACTCCCTTAAAGGACAACTACTGGATAAAGTAAAAAATAAATAAGACTAATAACTTGAAGGACAACTATCAAAAATTTAGACTTATACCACTCCCTCTAAGGATGGCTAAGCCAAAATATTAAAATAATCATCTATTCATAAAATCTGCAATCAGCTCAATCAAAGTATTTTAAGCTTCCTACATTGATCAGCTTCACCTCTTTCATAAACATGAGTAAATAAGTGACCCTATCACAAGAAGTATATTCCACAAAAAGGCTGTAATCATCCCTCTCATAAAATTATCATATATTTTTAGACTTCCCACATCGATCAATCTAAACCTTGTAAAGATATGGACTTTTCTATTATAGTTCTTAGGTCACCTATAAAAGGGTAATTAAATCCACATTTGGTTCTTATCTTATCCCTTTTTCCCTTTATTTACCTATCATTTCCTTTTCCTATATACCCAGTATAAATCAATGGACTATGAGCTCACTTGGCAACATGGTGTTTATATTAATTCCTTTTTCACTAGGAAGGTCCTCATGCGAAGCCCATAAGAGGTTCATTTTCATTACGCTCCTACCTAGCCTTGGTTCAATAGGGTCCTTGCCAATGAACCCAATATATCTCTTTCTATTTATCTTGGTTCACAGGGATGTTGTCTCTTATCCTTCTCAAAACCATATAAGCTTATCAAATCATACCACAACATCATAATCCATAAAAAAAATATCATAAAATCCACATCATCACCTAAGATAATAATCTCTAACATTACAATCACATATTTCCATCACATAAAAAACAAGAACATCATATCATAATCAAAATCAAATCTATATATATCATCACATGCCAATATTATGACATCATCAGTCTCATACATAAGCATCATCTCTCACATCCAACATTAACATTAGTCATCCTTAACACATTATCAACATATAAGCATCTATTTCATAAAAACATGAATAAAATAAAAACATCCCAATTTTTCAAATCATATATATATATATATATATATATATATATATATATAAAATCAATAAGTGTCTATAAATGTACATATCTCACTCATATACATCTCACATCTTCAACACATAGGCTAATATCAAAATCATATACAAGATCCCAACCATATATGTATCAATATCTTGGGGCACTACTATCACTAGCCCCACTCACACCTATACGTATACCTACACTTATACCTACACCTATACCTATCCTAGGTGGTGGCCCTATCAGATGACCCACTACTATATTCCACTGACCTAGGGATATAATCACTACTCCACCAACAAAAATAACCTAATACTCTCCCCACCTTAGATCATTAATACATTATGCTAGCATAATGCCCTCATAGTAACACAACTCCTATATGGCTTCTAGATATTTGGTTTATGTAAGAAAGCCTAGTGATGCCACTACTACTCTACCGACCCACCATAGAGAGTCTCTCTCTTATGTCACCAAATCAAGCAAGATCCTCACTTGGTCCTACTCTCCTATCACTATGGTAACCTACCCCTATAAAATGGCCAAATGACCCTATAAAGTGGTGACCTATGCTTGGGCCTGATCTCTCTATACTGCCACTCCTCCTAGCTGGCCCTGAAGAGTGGAAATCTACCCCTATAACACAATAATCTAGGCCTATGTTGATACTAGTGCCATTGTTGCCTATGGATCACCCTATGTTGGTCCCCCTGTTGGGTCAACATCCATATGCCCCTGGGCTCTATCTCCTAAACTAAAATCAATAGCTATGTATCTCCCCTAAAACTAGGTATGATATTAAATTGTATAACCTACATCATCTCCATCCCCTAGAGGAAACTCATCATGATCCAACTCCTCCTTGTGTGACTATGGATCTAGTAAATATAACTCTGCATCATTCCTCCTATATCACATAAAATGTTGAAGGATACCTTGCATAAGTTCAAATTGATGTTGCACTCATTCAAAGGTGATACACTCTGTGTCACCATCCCACCTCCCATAGGCCCATTTCTAACTCTATAAATATAAGGTGTGGTACATGTACCCAACCCATACTGGCTAAGTCTAATATGGCCTCCAAACTATGTCATTAGGAACTAAGCCCTCCAAGGCTCCTCTAAACTAATTAATATCCCTAGAACCACCACCATCACATGTCATATCCCCATCTCTCCTCCATCGGTAAAATTTGACTACATAATTTGTTAGCTAGTAACCCTCTATCAAAAGGTGCAAGGGTCTTAGTATCCATATATGCTAATAGGACTAGTAGTGAAGTAAAAATCCCACACTAATTCCATATAACATATACACTATAAACCCCCATATTTCTCTATATATCTAAACTAGTAAAACTTGTTCCCATCTAAAAATTATACCACCCAAAAATAGATCCACCAACACCCCCAATAGTACACCTAGGAATCTCCCTCCCACATAATCTGATAGTGCATAACAAGCAACTACTAGCTGTAACATGGTTAAAAAATGTCTATCTCTAGGGGCCCTCTGGTATAGAGGCCTAATGTTGAAACCTCCATAGTGAAAATACAAATCATCTTAATCATCTCCATATAGCATCTCTATGTACTCATCGATATCCTCCCCCTCTATGTGATAGATGGGATCTCTATAGATGGGTAGACATGTAATTTGGTGGATATACTCTAATAAGATGCTCATCTCTCTTGTCAGTAACTAGAAGGTATTAGTTTTTAGGTCCCATCTCTCGATGAGGGAGACTATCATCATGGCATCCTTAGGAAGGTACTGGTAATACTACATCCCTCCAAAACCTATTTCCTCCATGTGATGCTATTCCTCCATAGACATGGCATCCTTCACTTTTGGAAAAATCTTCGGAACTTGATCTTGTAGCTAGATCTGATCCTGCACCTGTAATAATAGGTATATCATGAAGTAGGTAAGTAACCTATCTCAACTATTACCTATATGAAAAAAAACTATTACCCACCCACTTCCATACCAATATGATTTCATCTGTCAACCTACCCTTTGAAAACTTATTATGTCTATAAAACCCTATTAACTATTCATATATAACCTCCGCCCTTTCTATCCTATGTAAACCCATATTTACCTAAAATTTCTATACTCCCTAACTAATTCCAAATCCTATCCCAACCAATTCTAACCCAACTCTCTTAATTATAACCTTTCCCACCTCCTAACTCTTCCACCTCAACTCATAACTCTTACCTTAACCCATCTCAACCCATTTTGATTCTACCCATCTAAACCCATTTCAATTCTACCCACCCCAACCCATCTCAATTCTAACCCATCTCACATCCTAACTCTTCCACCCCAACTCACAACTCCTACCGTAACCCATCAACCATGGATGGATCTCCAAAACTATTAATGGTCCCCTTGGGGGCATTTTCCCCTAAGGTTGACTATCACCGATTAGCTCAACCACCAATAGTCACTATTAAAAATACCATAGGTGGTGAACCTTGACTTCCTGACCTCCTCCTAAAACCCTAACTCTCTTTGTACCACCCACAACCTACTCTCTACACCCTTACACATTCTTACCTACCTCTATACAAATCATACCCCCCCTAAACATATAATCTTGAAAACAACCAACAAAAATAACATAACCCTAGTGCCACATCTAAAAATCCATAATTCCCTCATTTAATATACCTAGTTATGTTTTTCCCATTTAATTCACACACTATAATTCACTTCCAATTCAAGACATAGCCTAACTCATTTTAAAACCAATAAAACCAATTCAATCCATGCCTAACCACTTCTCCATGAGCATCTCCAATATCCATCTTGACCTCATCATCGCTCTCACACACCACACTCCTCTTGATAACTCATCGTACTTCTACCCACTCATGTCTAATATTTATATAAACACTCATAATGGATAAAGAAAAAGTTCTCAAAGTTGCAAATGAGGACACAATGGGCCTAGTTAACTATTTTACTACTGATTTAGGGTTTCTACCTAACCATCGACATTTACATAACCCTCAATATTTCACCCTAACCATCGATGCTTACCTAACCATCACCATTACTCCTTAACCATCGATGGTTACAATGATTTTCTTATCCCCATCCAAACCTACGCTTTTGTTACTTAACCCAAAACTATTAATGCATCAAGATGAGCCCATCCAATTATTTCCACCCTTATAGCTATTTTGGAGTTACCTTCTCCCCACCAACCAAGAACTACATTAGGCTTGAATTCAATGTTGGATCCCTTATCCATGAGACTATGTAGGTAACATCCTCTTTCCTAGTGCATTATGAGTCATCTCAGCCATTCCCCACCCAACCAACCATCTAACCTATTTATCCTCATCCATCTCACCATTGGTATCAACCTATTTTCATACCTTGTGATAACCTTACTTTGGTAATGATGATCACCTCTATCAATTTTTACATTATGGACTTTTTTTCCCTATACACCACCTCATGTGTAACCCAACCATTGGTGTTTTTTCTCAAGATCACTTCCTACATGAGATACCTGAGCAAACACTAACCTTATCTAGGACACTTGATAAGTGTGACCCAATCAACTATAACCAACATTAGGAACAAGTTACCCTATCACTTATCCTAGACCCCAACCTTATTTTTTATAACATGGTAATGTTAGTCTTTGTGTGCTCTTAAATCTCATACTTAGTCTCATTTTACACATCTACATTACCCACATTGTGACCTCCATTTTATCACTTATCAAACCATGACCTATTTTTAGTGTTACCTCATCAACTCCCATTTTGAGTGGGAATACCCTCCTCCCATACTCAGGGCAACCAAACCTTGACCATCAACACTACATTTTTTTTCTGTCTTATTGACCTAAAGCCACACAACAAATAGGGGTAAAATATAGACACTCAAAAACCCCCCTAAACTAGTTTTTTATGTCACTTCACTGTGGACCTATTCTCGATCATAGTTATCTATTCACCTAGTTAACTCACCCTTTACATTTGATGAAACACCTAAGCATCCCTTAATAAACATTTTTAACATATTAACTTAGACCCATTTCAACCCCCTTTTAACTTAGGGGTCAACCATCGATGGTTGACCTAACCATCAATGGTTAGCCTAACCATCAATAATTAGGTATTTACTCCTATAAAACAAAAAATCATCCAACTGTAGGTTATGTGTGCATGGAAAAAATAGAAAATTTCCCAAGCACACCTCATAGTTTTCCCTCTCTTCAAATTAGAATCTTTATCCTCACTCAACTTATCAACTTTCCCTTTCCTCACTTAGAAAGTTTGTGCTATAAGTACAAGGCTCTTGGAGGAATTATGGATCTAAAAATTTACATCAAAGCTCTTTTTTTTTGTGTGAAAGAATTTATCATCTGAAAACTTTATCCACGTGACTTTTGAAGGTTGGAGTACTGTTACGCTACCCAATTTCATTTAGCTAGTCATTAGTTTTTACTTTACATCATTAAGGTATTATTTCTCTTATTTTCAGCATTCTCATTTCCCACTATTTATTTTTAACTCAACTTGGTCATGTACACATCACCCCAATAGTCCACAATTTACCTTCTACCCATTAACAACTTCATCCCCAACTTTATTTAATTTCCCCATAGACCTCTCATAGGTAACTGTCACTAGTTGTTGTAACCATTACCACTTACCTTTACCATTGATGGTCACTATCAAGGAAAAATAATAGATTGGTGTTTTATCCTATTTTCACCCAATCAGAACCCTATTTCTATTTTTGACCTATCTGTAGACCCTAACTAGACCTTCCTAGATGTTACCTTGATATATTTATGCATGGTATTAACCCACCATGTGACATATTCTATTGAAAAGGTACATTATTTATTTTATTTTAAAATAATTTATGATATTTTCCATTTGTCATCCTTTATTTCTTTTCCTAAAACATTTTTATCATTAGGGGAGTGGATTGATAGCTATCTAAGGGAGCTTTCACTTCTTAGATCTAGCATTTCTAGGCAGTTCACCCTTCATACTCATCTAACAAAAAAGTTTGTTTAGTACAATATTATTACATCTAGTCCATCACCAAAAAGGAGTTCTCACTTTGTCTAGTCATTAATGAGCACAACAATTACCAGGTACATACCCCTCATCTATTGTTTCTCTTATTTTTTCCTAAAAGCAAAAAAAATAGAGTAAGAAATAGTAGGAAATAGTCTCAAGGTATAAGATGAGATCATTCAGATATGAGATGGATCTAGTGACTTGAATAGAAATAAGGATATGAGACACAATTCTCAAGAATGATCCAACACCTATAGGAACCTCTTAACTTCCTTGATATGCACACCTACATTTTGACATAGTCATAAACCAACTTAAGCTAACGGGGATAAAGTTTGGAAGGTTGACATGGGTGTAAAGTGGGTGAACATATTGAAATAAATATCATAGTGATTATAACATAAATTTCATGAGATTATCATAAGTAAGAAACATATAAGGTTGATCAAACTAGCTTCGGACCTCATGCTTAGTCAACCTTGCACGTAGTCACAACCATAAAATCTAGTCATAAGGATTTGAGATGTTAAGTTCTATTCAGGTGTGATAAAGTTTTATAATTGTTACATAAGGTAATCATGACCTAATAAATCCCATGTTGTATCCTTTAGGTCAAAAAAATAGGGGAAGTGTCCTTTATTTTTTCATAGACATGAGGCACTTCACAGTCAGTGGAATATTATAAACTTAATACATGGGTGGTGAAATAGTGAAATGAAAGAGTCTTAATTACTTTAGTATTATTTTTAAAGTTGAATTAAAGGTGAACATAGGTTGATAAGGACCTACAACCACTAAAAATACTTATAAGGGTCAAATACTCACGAAACATAGTTCATGCCTATTAGGCCTAAGAATTAGGCATGAAACCTCATGACTTCTAAATTTACTCTCATGACCATATGACCCTTAATATAATTTAATAACCTTAAAGGCAGAGTCGGTGGTTTATTGGATTTAGTGGTTTACAAATAAAAACTTAGAATTGGTCATTTTGACCTAATTCACTCTCAAGGGTGTCCCAAATGCATAGTAGGATCTTGAGATCCAACTAATCTCCCTCATATTTTTATGGATAATGTGCATGGGGAATAAATAAATTATGGGTATTTTATGAGGTTCCTATACTCAAAATTAGTGGAATTGGTTTGAGGGTTAAGCATATAACTTTTATGAATCATCACTAATAACATAAATGATCTAAAACCACCCTAAAACCCTCTCAAGAACTTGATGAACAAGATATGGTGGTAAACACATCCATAAGGGGTCAATTTAAGGGATGAATAATTTTTAAACTTCTAGGGCTCTCTCAATCTCCTTGACATTCAAATTTCGTTGTACCACCACTTGTATAGATAGGCCAAAAGATGGATTTTCTACAAGTTTTGAGGTAATCTAAAGGTATATAAGGGAATGGATAGGTGAGGGATATTTTTAAAGGTGTGTGGAGACTTTTTATAACTCCTTTTACCCAATTATAACCTTTTTCATGCATATAAACACATCTATTAATATGGTCATCGTAGGCAATCTTCAACAAGATAGTGAGAAAGAGGGTGACTATTAAAATTGGATGTGATTAGTGTGATGTTGATTTATTTTTAGGTATAAATGATGTAAAATAATAAAAATAGGTATTTAATAGGTGTATTAAATCCATTCAACAACAAAATTTCTTGAACAACTCAAAGTCAACACAGTGACAAATGTGAAGATTCAGGCCTAAAGGCCTAATGAGTGACTGTAAGAGAGTGAATGATAAGTGGTGCATATAAGTTCATTAGCTGAGGGGTGTATATGAATATCAAAATATTTTATTCACCTTAATAAGTCATTGAACATGTTTCAATATAATTATAAGGCATTTTCAATAAATTAAGTGGACTACTCATCAACAAGGCAGTTTCAAGAAAGACATCGAATGTCTCTACACCAACCTCAAGAAGATGTTATGTTTCATATTGATAGATGTTCAAGACAAATTCATGAACTATTTTCAAACTCTTTTTATTACATTTTAACTTTATTTCAATCCTTAACACTTGGCATTGTGATTTTTCAACTTCACTCCTCTCCTCTCCTATGCTCTATATATTGAGGCCATTTTGGCCTTGTAAATATCCATAATTGGTATGGTGACACATTTCTAGTTTTGACATCTCATTTTACCTTTGAATAAAGTTATGAAGTTTATTTATTCTCTAAAACTCTTTCCTAAGTATGTCAAGTAGTTTATTTGGATGATAAGTGATGAATGTATTCTCCTTGCTCCCATTTTACTCGTGTATGCATTGTGTGAGTAATAGTAATTCTAATAACATTTATCATGAAGTTTAACTATTTTAAGGTGTATTTAAAGTATGATAGATATTATTAATGTCTAGGATAAGACCTATTTTTCACCCACCTTTGGATATGCATATCAATCTGCTTGCATGTAGAAAAACGTATGCTAGAAGAACATTGAGTTGAGGTCAATTTTAGTAGTATTCTTTCTTAGTGAATGTAATTATGCTTGTGGAGTTATCTTTAGTGTATCAAATTTATTATTATAAGTTTATTTTATGTTTCCTTCTTCCATTTTCATCCCCACTAGTGATTATTCTAGTGTAGTGTGTGAGCCTAAAATATAGATCAAGGGAGCTAGCACTTTCAAATCTAGAGATATATATCTTGTAGTAGCTTGTCTATATGTAGAGATAGTTCCATGGTATTCCAAATTTTATAAGGTATCCTTGAATTATCTAGGGTTAAAATTTGGGCTATAATAGGTACCAAATAAAAAGAAAGAAAAGATAACACATGTTCTAGATAAGAAGGTAGTGCACAAAAGGCAAGGACGTTATAATATGTGTTTGATATAGTTGGAAGGACTAAACATGAATAAAACACTTGGATTTTATAATGAGATATAACAAATATTGACAATAATAAATAGTAGTGTTTAAATTAGGATAAATTGTAGGAGCTGAGTTTTTGTCAACTAGAGGATAATGATGTAGAGACAAATTTTCAAAGTCCATGGCTTTTGATTTGTAACTCCATTGATCTCTCGTTTGTGTTAAAATTACCATATAGAAAATTTTAATTAATAAATAACCTATCTTATTCTATTATTTATGTTTTCATAACATTTTAGAGGCCATATGTGACCATATGAGGGTCCAAAAATGTATTTGAATATTTTTTCATGTCTTTTTCATTTTTAAAAATAACATATTTTTTTATAAATGGACATAAACTATATTTGAATTTCATCCATTAGGTTAATTTTAGAGTTTATAATATATGTGTATATTTTTAGGCACATCTGATCTTGCATGAAAAACTTATTAAAAATAGCAGTTAAAATTTTTCTAGAAGATGAAAGTTTCTAAAAATTGTAATTAAAAAAAAAATTGCATGGGCTAACTAGATTTAGGTAGAATTTGATTTATTTATATTTTAAAATTATTTATGTTAACTCCAATTTGTATTTTAAATTTATCTAATCAATATTATGTAATATTTTATTCATTCAATGAGAATTAATGGAGAAGATTGCTTTCATGTGATTTCTAAGTTTTATGCCTATGGATATTTTGCTTAGTTAGTCTATGTTTTCATCATTGGGAGATAAAGTGCCTATTCTAGCCTTAAGTGAATAATTAATTATTTTAATAATAGTACTAACCTTCTCTTTGATATTTATTAATATTCTCTTAACTTTGAGAATATGAAATTTTACACTAACAATGCCAATCATACAAAAGTGAAAGCTTTTTTTTTACCACTAACCTCCAAAAAATATGTTAGTAGGTAATTAAATATAAATATATATGTACTATATACAAAATCAATAATATTTGATAAAATTAAATTCATATACATTTTATAACTCAACATACCTTAGAATTTGAATCCTACTAACCACTAGGATCTGGTCTACTTTTGATAGTACCAATAAATCATTCCTGGTTAGACTCATGAACCCTCTATAGATTATTTTTTAATTCCTCGCCTAATATTTGATCAATTGGACATTATTTCAATAACCAAATTTAAATAGTGAAGTATCTTAATATGTATTTAGTATTCAAAAACCCATACATAGGAACTTTAGTTCCTCTCTTACAATGGATCTTTTCACACATGCCATGGCAACATCATGCTCCCCTTTTCCATGGCCAACCTTAGTTGAACTACAAATATTTTTTACTAACATGCATACTTATCATCCATTAAAACATCCATGTACTCTTATATTGTGATGTGTAACTAACTGACCAAATATAATGTTGATTGAAATTAATTTTCCTCTTAGTCAACCTTCCATTGAACATCTAAAAATAGTTTGACATGTATTGTTTATATTTTAATCAATCATCACTAACATAGAAATACTACTTACTTCTCATTTTTATATATTTATCTATATTATCTTGTGCATGCATGAATGTTATATTAAAAAAAATGGAAATATGTGATGAGTTGTAGTGTTTTGACTAAACATTCATTTGTGGTTGAAATGTGTAATTATAAGCAAATTTGACTACTGAAACAATACAACTAAGTGGAAATGTGTCATTTAATAACATTAATTTTTTATAAATCCATCTAACTCTATGTGTGTAAATTTTATACTCAAAAACTTTACTCCTTGATTTTCACCATAAATTATAAAATAAGTATTTATCTAGTAACAATATCACATATTTAAGATTACTTACCATATTTTAATGGATATGTCACATATTTGAATTTTATAAAACCAAATAATTCTAGTCTAATTACACTTATAATATCTTCATGGATACAATTTTTAAATTTTGGAAATCAACCAAAAATGTTACAAGTTTCATCCAAACATGTTTTGTTATAAAAAATATCCATTTGATCTTTCCAAAAAGTTGGTTAGAATAAATTCCATTTCTTATTTCGATGGAACTTTCATTCCATGCTCATATAGAATGTTTTAGTTATACAAAGTAATATGTACATGACAAAAAAAATACAATAAAACTTCAACAAGTTTCCTACAATAACAAATGGTGTGCATGTGATTTATTCTAACATAGAAGGGTTTGGTCATCTCAAAATATATTTGATTAATATAAATTTGTGAATATTTATGTAAAAATGTAGAGTGTCATTTTTTTTGATTCATATACAATAAACATTTTGGATGTGGTTCACGTTCATGAGAACCAACTCTTATATTAATTACATCTCTTGTATTGGGTGAATATACAAGTAAATATTTGAGACATTGGTAATATAATTGTATTTTCATGGAAGTCTTCCATAGAACAAATATAATTAATTTTTATCAACATCATAAAGTTTTTTACATATACAAATTTATTTCATTAATGTGTTCATGTCTATATTTAGTGGTCTTTTTGTTTTTCTAATCAAGCATTTTCTCCTTGTCTAAACACTTACTATATGATTTTTAATTTTGTGTTAGGAAGTTTTATTATCTTTAGTGTGTCATTTCACACCTACAATATAGTATGTATCATGTATATTTTCAACATTTATCTTGTTTTCACCACCAATATTATATTTCTTAGTCTTAGGGTGTTCATTGTAGGTTTCATCTTAAGTAATTTCATTAATGGAACAAATAATTGACATCTTATAGTATCATTTATATATTCAAAGTAATTATCTCAAATTATTTCATCTTTTCATCTTAAATTGTGGTTATAAATTTTCATAAGCATTGCTTTCAAAATGTTTTCATCAACTTCAATTAAATACAGTGGTCTTATACATAAAATATTATGAAGTATTACTAATGGTACAATTTGTTGATTTGGTCTTTACATATTGTTATCTTCACTAATAGTTTCTTCATTTTGTGTTCTCCTATAGTTTAATTCATTGTTACATTCACTATTCAATGTTTACATGGAATTATATTCATTATTATTTCACCATTTTATGTTTTCATGTAATTTTATTCATCGCTAGGGGATAAATCATCATTCATATTATCATCATCACTAACATTTAAAACCTCATATTTTTAATGTAGACTTACAACATAATTTAAAATTTAAGGTAAATATTCATCGTCATTATTCATTTAATCATTATCCATGACATATGATTCATTGTGGATAATATATGTACATTGTCTTAAACAAAATATTTGCATTCATTCCCTTTATTTTTATATCAGCATTTGTAGTTGATATTATGTTTTTTAATTTAGATTTTCCCTCACTTTAGAATAAAATCCTTTGCCCATGATTATTCAAAGTTGGTATCTTTTAAGGGTGAGGATATAAAACACAACTTGATAACTTTTGTCATGCACTATTCAGAGCATAGAATGATACATAGAATAATTGTGGGGATAAAAATATCTAAGGATATAAAATATTAACATTGGAGAAATAATTATATTTATAATGAAAATAATATGTATTTACTATAACATGTGAACATTTTTTATGTACATGCTTATATCATTTATTCAAGGGTTATTTATACATTTTACTTAAAGGTTTATTTATACATTTTATTTCTTAATAATTTATTCAATCTTTGATAAAATCAAGATTTATTAAGCATAAATTGTACCTATACAATTGACTAAGCCATAAATTAGGTTCATGGGGCACAATTTAGCCTAAATCATGTCTTTGATTGCACCAATCAACTAATTAGATAAATTGATGATAAAATTAGAGCTATTTTAACCCCAAATCATGTCATATTATCAAAATTTTGTTCAAGGGGATAAAATTTGTCCTAATTGCATTTTATATTGAACCAATTGATTATTTTGATCAAGTAATGATATAATCGATGTCAGTTGATCCCCATATCATATTTTACACATTAATAATTAGGTCTAAATAGGGCTCAATTTTTCCTAATTCATGTAATTGATTACACTAGTTGACTATTTGTCTCAATCTATGATAAAATTAAGGATAAATGAGCCCATAATTGAATAATATAGTTGTAGTTAGGTTGAAGGGACTTAAAATTTCCTCAATCACCTCTGTGATTGAGCTAATCAATGATTTGGTTCACAATGTAAGGTAATTAAGGTTGATTGATGCCTATATCAAATCATATAGAATTAAAATTAGGTTCACAGGGATCAATTTACCCTAAATCACATCCTATACTTTTAATTGGGTTCAAAGACTCATATTATCCCAAATTACCTCTATAATTGCATTTCTACTACAATTAGTGTTGATTAAGGCACAAATTGCATCCTATACAATTAATTGAGCCATAAATTAGGTTCACAAGGCTCAATTTATTCCACATCATGTCTCTAATTTCACTAATTAAATGATTGGACCAATTCATGATGGAACCAAAGATAATTTATCCCCAAATCATATCATACTCTTAGAATTAGGTTGAAGGGCTCAAATTAGCCCCAAATGCCTTTGTGATTGAATAAATTGACTATTTGGTTCATTATGTGATGACTTTGGGGTCAATTTATCTCTAAATCAAATAAAATACATTTAAAATTAGATGCACTTTGATTAATTTTTCACATATCACGTCATTGGTTTCACCAATTAACTAATTGGCTCAATCTATTATGAAAATAGAGCTAAATTAGGCCTAAATCACATTGTATAGTCACAATTCAGTTCAAGGGGCTTATCTTGACCCTAATTGCCTTAAAATATTTAGTCCATTATATAGTGACATTGGAGTTGAGTGTGGCCTAAATCGTATCCTGTACAGTTAAAATTACATCTATCATTAAACCAATCAATTCTTTGGTTCATTCTCATATGAAATTGGGGCTTATTAAGACCAAAACCATAACTCTCTAATTGTAATTAGGTTGAATGGGCCCAAATTAGAACCAATTTCCTTTGTGATCAAATTAATCAACTACCTAGTTTATTTTTTATGGCATTGGGATCGTTTGATCCCCAAATTACATCCTATATAGTCTACATTAGGTTCACATGGATCAATTTCTCCCAAATTACATCATTGATTGCACCAATTGAATAATTTTATCAATATGACATGAAATTAGAGTTAATTTAGGCCCAAATCACATATTATAGACATGGTTAGTTTCAAGGGGTTAAAATTGATCCTAATTTCTTACATCATTGAAACATTTGATTCTTTTGGTTCATTATGTGATGAAATTAGGGCTAGTTGAATTGCAAGTCACATTCTATATAGTTGAAATTTGGTTCATGTGGTCAATTTGGCCTAAATTTCATCATTATATTGACTATGTCCCTATTATATTGACATACAACACTATAATAATAATAATAATAATAATAATAATAATAATAATAATAATAATAATAATAATAATAATAATAATAAAGTGACAGGTTTAGTTCATGTTTACATCCCTCATGACATATGGTTTAACTTCAAGGAAAATAGATACTTAGTTATATAGACTATGAAAACATTATATGTATATTTTTGTCTGTTTTTAGTCATCATAAATCACATGAAAAACTATTGTATGTTTCTGGTGATGATAAATGACAATAGATAAATACATATAGATAAATAAATATACATACATACATATAGGAATGTCTATGCTCTTTTGAAAAATGTGAATGTTATAGCATACATGCACATTTTCTATGTATAGTTTCAAAAGCATGCCTACATACTCAAAATTGTCTTGGAATATCGAGCCTAATAAATAAACCTGCAAAAACAAAGTCAAATCCATGTTTTTTATTTAAAATTAGCAAAATACAACTTTAGGATTTAATAAGAACAAGAAAATGTTGGAATATTTATAATTTAATAACATAAAAATGTTGTGGGAATTTAAGTTATAGTTGAGAAGTTGGAGACAAAGCACATAAATGACAACCAAGATTTTATTGATCATGATCAAGACACCATTGAGTTAAAGAATGACATGACCAAATTAAGGTAAAAAATAGAGACATTATAGAGGTTGAGATAAATAATAAGAAAAGGAATGTTGAATAAACTTTAGGTGGGTTTTGGAGACACATTAGGGGTTAAAAATAGAAAAAAAGGAAAAATATAAAAGGATTTTGTGGGGGACCTCATACCAAGAAAGAGAAATGAACTCTAGGAGATTGATATGTAGATAAATGTCTTGAGGTCCTAGACAAAATCTGAAGATGTGCTTTATGTTATGGTATTGTTCATTGATTAACATGTTTTTAATGGTTATCACTTTATCTAGTACTACTTTTATGCCTATTATATAATGTTTTTTCATGTTTATTTTATATATGTTTATGTCTTATTTTGTTATGTTATTTCTCTTGCTTTGTACTTGTTTCTAAGATACTGATAGAACCCAATTTATTACCCTGATAAAAAAATAAATTATAACTTTTGCCATCGTAAATCCTTTGAATTTCATCAAGGTATTTCATAAAACTATTAATATAACATCGATAACACTCTCATCTTTCCAAATATACGATTTTTAATGGTTTTACTAGTCTAAGTTTTTTTTATCTCTATGTCTTTTTAATTCTAGTATATGCCACAACTATACATATCTATATTTTTTTCATTCATCTAGATTAACAAAAATATTATAGGGTTCAAAAATAGGTCTAATTATATACACATTTAAAAATATTAATTTAAAAATTAAAAATATGTATATATCTTTCAGACTAGATGATGTTATATAAATTTCCACCAAAGGGTTTCAAACAATAGTAAAGGATGATTAAAATTGAGGGGCTGCATATTCAACTATTTAATGTGTTTCTAAAAAATAAGAGTTATTATTTAAATTTAATATGTTTGACCTAATTATACTCGACCATTTTTATATAAAAAATTGTAGTTTATAAACTAGACACAAAATTATATAATTCACATTATTATATCATCTTCCAATTTGGAATTTATCCATCTTAAATAATCTATAGAGGTTAAAAATTCTTATTTTTTAGAAAAAATGTTCACTTTAGACCACCTGTTGGCCCATCAATTCCCTATACACTTACCCATATTATTACATTTATATATATCTTGGCGGCATATGAAATGAATATGCAATTAATTTTCAAATGCTCAAAATATATAATCATACACAAATTTAAATGCATATGCATGGGTATATGAAAAATAGTAATAAGATCAAAGTTATAGGTTACAATTACATTTAAAATTAAGCATATAAATTCATAACCTTCTATATCACTTTGTTTAAGATTTAGGAGGCATGATGCTTGTTCATACTCATATACACATTTTAAATATTTAAAGTTTCAAAGTTCAAAGGTCAACATTTAAAGTTAGAAAAAGGCATGATGATTTTTCATGCAAATTTTTGAATGTTCAAAGTTACAATTTCAAATGAAAACTATTTAATTCAATTCCTAATCCATAATCACTTTATTACTGATGTGGGCATAAATACTCTTCATTCTCTTTTGGCTGTAAAGAAAATAAAATCTAGATTCATCTAGAAGAATTTGATTCAATAAGTAGTGAGAAATGAATGTTTGAGTATAGTGCCACTCAATGGCCTTGGAAATAATCCCTATGGACCCATTTCATGGTTCCATTCTTTTTATTTTGGGTGATTTACATTTGTGTCTTGTCACACTCAATAACCTTGTCATCACTTATAGTGAACCCATCATGGTTCCACCTTTTTGGATTTGTACATTGGGTACTATTTTCCATTCATGAGAGACTGAATAATGAATATTTCCAACTCAAAATTTTTATTATCTATTTAAAATTAGGATTTGATCAATATAAATTCACCATTTGGTTCAAATTATACAAGTGATTCAATGAGAGGGTAAAGTTATACAACATCAGTTGCAAGTTATGGGGTAATTTTCTTTCATCTCCATGCATGTGTAAGCCTTCCTTGCTCTCTTTTTAATTTTTTAAATTTCAAAGTTTTGTTTTTGGAAAAATTTTAAAAAAACCTAATTAATAGTTCATGATTTTTTGCAAGGTTTTATAAATTTTATTTCCCTTCACAATTGAATTATGCATTTAGAGATGAATTGTGTTATACATAATCAAGTTTGAATTCTTTCTCCTTTACTATATCAATTTCATTACTATAATAAAAGAGGGGGGAAATTTATGAACATAAATATAATCATAGGTACGTTATAATTCTAATTATTGACACATCCTAAACCATGTGACTTTAAACAAAATATATGACTTTTATTTTCCATTCCTCTACACCTTTTATCCATATGTAGGATTGGCCCTATATTTGTGATTACTACACACAAATTTCAAAGTCAAATGCTCAAATTCTTAAAATCACCCTTAGACTATTTTCAATTTATGGAATATATCCTTATTATTTTTGGATAAGTCAATGCTAGGTAGACAGGATCACTATTGTAATCATGTCCACTTATGTTTACCATGTTGCACATGAAATAATTACTAGTTTCCAAAATTAAATACATTATTTTGGGTCATCCCACATGTTTCATAAGGTCATATAAAGGATATTATCAAAAAGTTAACCTATAAATACACATAAAAGGTAGTCCATTATCTACAATCATGCACTATATATTAAAGACCTATATAGTTGTGCACATTGACAAAATATACCTTATTCTTCCCAAATTCAAGATCATTGACAAGTATCAACCATGATCAAATTAAAGAGTATCAAAAATTAATTTAATAGGTATCATTATTAAATCCATTTTCTATATGCAAACATATAGTCAAATGAGCACATTATCACATTCACTCTAAGTATGATAATGAGCTTGAGTTCCCTCTTTGAAGTGGTTAATCATCAAGTACATGATTGAGGTTAGCTAAGACCATTACACTCATTAATTTGTATAGTTATTTAAGTTATCAAAGTATTATTAGGTTTTTAAATAAACAAATCAATGAATCAACAAATTTTTTGTTTCACATTACATATTATGATAACATAGATTTCTCAAAAAGCACATGCATAAAAGGCATAATGATTAGTTTTATGTTACAATCAATATGGAAAAGTTCATGTACAACTAATTTGAGTGAAGTACACTTATATCCACTTTCAATTGTCTTATCTAGCAATGCTCTTTGATTTTTCACTTCAATAATTCTATTTATTTATTTATTTATTTACCTTTTTCTCATTCAGTCATCACAATCAAATGGCACATGTCTATAGTCAATGGATAAGGATGAGCTACACTAAAATACAACTATAATGGACTATTATAGAGGATATTTCTATTTTTTAAATAAATATCAAGCATGTATAGTAACCTCTTGTGATGATTTTCAATTCTAGACATTCAAAATAGCTAACTAAAACTTTGGTTTGACCTAAGATGTTTTGTTTCAATTAATTTAAAGCAATAACAATTTTAAATACATAGTATTTGTCAAAATCAAAATTCTTGATTATTTTGAATATTTAACATTTTTATAGTCTCTAATTTTACACTTATAACAATAATAATTTTTTTATTTTTTAATAAAAAATAATGTAAAATAATATCATATTTTGATATAAAGTAGCCATTATTTTTTGTTTATGGTATCTCACATGGGTTTTTAGTATCTTTGATTGATGTTGGACCCATTATATTAATGTGGAATAACTTTGAAACTCCTTATTTATGTTTACTATATCTATGTGATGTGATAATTGTCTCTAAGTTTGACTTGGGTTCATGACTTTCCTAGCTAATATATTCATCCTTGATTGATTTATCTTTGTTCAAAGAGGGATATTTTATAACTGATTTTATTTAAATAAAATTCTCTCGATCACTTTCATCATAGTGATCCCATTCCATAATGTTCCATGTAGAAAACATACCCATTTATAATGGAGTCTATAATATAAATCTATTTCATTCCATTAGGATTTATTCAAATTTTGAGTCTAGTATACCATTATAATATAAAAATAATTCTAATTTTAGTAATATTGGATATGCTGAACTATTTTTATATAGTTCCATGACTTCAAAATAAACCTTTTTATTAATCCCCAAGAAATCTACTTCCATAACTATGAGAAACTCAATAGGAGATCTTGGGGGCCCATATTATAGATAAATGTCATGCGTTACATGTTGGATTATTTATACAAAGTTATTTACTTGTAAATTTACATTATTTTTGGTTTGTTGTTAGTAACTAGTGTTATTTATTTCACAGGAGTCAATTAGATCCCATAATGACCCATAAAATCTTTATAAGTTGTTACCTTCCTTATAAATAACCATTTGAAATAATATAGTTATGTTTTATGTTGAAAAATATATTTGAAATATAATTTCTTAATGTTATTTTCTAAAATTTGGACCAATAGTTGTATCAGATCCAAAACCATAAAAAATAAGATTGAAGAAGAATACAACAGTGTGTTTAAATTAGTTGATTCCCACTTGTATAGCATTGAAGGCATCCAAAATGGCACAAAGAGTTAAAGTGTAGTATTAAGTCACTTGAAAATCAATAAATCTTCATTATTTTTTCAAAATTGCTAGCTATATCTCCAAAAATAAAACTCTATCCAACACTCTCAGGGATTAACAACAAGTTATGAGGATTGTAGGACATCCTCCAAGTAATGTCATAGTAGATCAACCTATGGCATAGAGTGGCACAATTAAAAATTAATTTTTTATATGTTTTGATTTATACAAACTAATAGTGGGTACCATATAGAAATAATAAAGTAATAAAAACAAACTACCATAGTTTATTTTTCACATGCAGTTAAATATGGGATTATCCATTTTTACATGTCCTAGAATATTCATTACATATATTTTTCTTAATTTTTTTAGCACAAAGTAAGAAGATATATAATTTTTATGATTTCATTTTAAACTTGGGTGAAGCCATGTTGGTTTTAGAGGGACAATTATGATATTGTAAAATCATTGGAGGTTTTAGGTTCGATTCTCATGCTTGTGAATTTTTTCATGCATAAACTTAGTTAAAAAATAGGTTAAAGGCAAGATCCTTTAAATTAAAGTTTGGTTTGATGTATAATTTAATTGTAATAAATTTATTTAAGGAATTTGGAAAACTAAAGGTCTTCAAAAGTCTATTTTTGTCCAAATTCTCTTATGGTCACAAATTTTGTCACATTTGACATTGAGTATTTTATTACGACATTTTTTTATTGACAAATCCATATTTTATTTTAATATGGTCATATGGTTAGTGGATTAAAATTATTTTGGACATTATGGTGACATTATTTTATTCAAAGGTGCATTTTTGGTTGAAACTAATACCTTCAAAATGAAAAGTTTCATAATGTCACCTTATAATTTTGCTCTTGGTGACAATAATGTCCTTTATAGGTCCATCAGGATCTTTGTGATTGACAAAATATAAGTGTCAAACTAGAGTTTAGAGGATTCATTGGAGTATGAAGGATAATTTACCTTCTCTAATTATATATTCACTCAAAGTTTAGGTGAAATGCTCAAATGGAAATTTTAGTAGTAGTAGTTTACTTATTTTAATACCAATTTTAGATTTTTATCCATCATATTCATAAAATGGAGTAGATAATAATAATAATTTAATTTATTAATCTTGTTTCATAGATTCTCATATCTTACCTAATAGGGATAGAAAATATAGCATTGGCATGTCTTCTATCAATCATTAGTGATAGTATGAGTTGATAGAGATTGTTAGCAATATGTAGTGTTGAGAAAATATTATCATCATTTATTATGAATCAAGAATATGTTCCATGCATAGTATAAGTTGGTAATTTTTATGGGGTTTTAGGTGGAGCCTTATGTGTATCAATGTATTTGGATAGGACTTGATCGTGTTCATCATCCTTTTAAGACATAACTCACAGGATTGGCTTATGTATAGAGAACATCAGTTTTGGTTATTACTAGGATATATAGTACACCAATTACAGTTGATTTAGATTTTCTTTGATTACTTAATATTAATTTCTCCATTTATTTCATCTATCATAACCCTTTGGATCAATGTGGAGTTTGTTATATTATTTATGTAAATGTATTTGTTTGTTTATTTATATTATGTTTTGGTTTTTTTTTAGTAATTAGTGTGAGTTGGTGAAAAATAATTAATACGATCACATAACCACCCATAAAATATTTAAAATCTTTTACCTTCCTTGTAAATATCCATCTAAAATAATATAGTTATTTTTTGTGTCAAAAATTATATTTGTAATGTAATAGCTTACTATTATTTGCTAATATCTAGGCCAACATTATCACATGCAATGGTAATTTTCCTATATTTTCCCTTAATACTCAGTTTAATTATGTTAATTTTTACTTCTAAATCCAACAAATTTTCTCAAACTTCTAACCATTTAATTTCACATCCAACAAAATATCATTCTTCTTTCATTTATGGGTTGTTTTTAAAACAATTTTCTTTTTCATGTTTGAATTTTTGTTAACCCATTATTTATTAAATTAGTAAAGGATTTAAATCCTTTTGAAAATAAAATTTAGCACACTTTTCTATCTACATTAGTGAAAATATTTCATCTATTCAGATTACAATGATAAAAAAGGGACTAATAAAACTTTTAGTGAATATGTTCTAAGATACAAGACTATGCTAGAAAAAATGACAAATCAAATTGTGGGCAATGATTTCTAATATATTTTCACTCAAAGTTGTCTATATTCACTTCAATAATAAATTATGTTTTATAATTTCAATTTTTTTAATGAACTATGCCATATGGTCAAAGGGCATGAGGTGAAATTTATTGCTTTTAATAAGCTCAAATATACTTAAAATGTTTTTTCTACTTCAAAAGTAAAGTTTCAAATCAATCCAAATTAAGAGATAAAAACTAATAAAATAAATAATGAAGATAAGATTATAGTTAATGTTATGTCACAACCAACACAAAATTTATAATTATAAGCTCCACCACGGAGGCAATTCTCAAGGTTAACATCATCCCCTCATGTAGTTTTAGAAAAGCTACTTGAATGCAATCTAATCACTCTTCCTCCATGAATGGAAGAGGACATGTGTAAATGGTAATCTATTTTTTTTGATATCAATACATGTATTTACCAACATTTATGTAGTGGAAAAACCAAAAATAAATGTTTTAGGCTTAAGAAAAAAATTCAATAACTCATTGATGGTGATATTATTAACATTGTAACACCTAATGAAGAGGCTAAACCAAAAACAAACAAAAAATTAAAGTTAAAAGTGTAAAAAGATACATTTACAAATAATAAAGAATATAAAAAGGATATTTTTAAATTACATTATGAATATAATGCTAATTTTCCTCCTTATACATTTAGACATCTAATTGATAACATTATTGGTGCAAATAAAAGCAAACAAACATCACATCTGATGATTACATTTGATTGTAGTGTAGTTTTTGATGGTGAAAAAAAAATATTCATTATTTATTTGATCATATGTTTATAATAAATTAATATGTAGTGTTTTGATATAAAATGGATCAATTGAAAATCCATACACCATAAAACCTTGTGATTCTATTTTTATATAAAGCAAGATTAACAAGATGATTCTAGAGCTGTAAAAATAGTTTATTGTTATACACATGATAATATTAGGGATACAATTTTAACATTATAAAAGGGATCTCTCATAATTCCCAATCTATTCATATTTCTACCAATAAAATTAGTATTTAACATGCTATCGAGATTCCCTTGGATATAAAAAATAGAGTAGTACCTTCTAAAGTTCATAAATCAAATATATTCATTGTAATTAAGTGGTAAAAATTCTATAAATACATTATGAATTTATTTTGGAACCAATAATATTTAATCCTTGTATATGGCACATAACTTGAGCAACATGGTAATGAAATAGTCTACACAATTGTTCAAGATCATAATTTACATATTTTAAAACATGTTATAACATTAGTTTATCCATATATTAGTGATCAAAAGAAGATTACATAATCATCTATGGGCATTATATAATTACACATGAGAATAATTAGGTAGTTTCAAAGAGCATGGTACAATCTCGTAAAAAGACACTGACACCTAAAAAGAGGTCTTCATATTTTAAGGCACCACCAATTATTCATATAACTTCACTATAGGTACATGTAGTTACATATACTCTTAGTACACATAAGGATACATGTTCACATGGATATATTAGTAGTGATTTATATGGTTATATTAAAACATATGATTCAAACTTAGATTCATAAGCATCTATAGTTGAAACTTTGTCTTAATAGGAAGACAAAAATTCATATCATGTCATGAATTATTCATACATGCCCATCATATATAATTTTGGTTAGATACTTGAATTTTCATTTATACATAATTTTTTTTGTTTTATTTCTACTTATTTCATCCCTTATAAAAAAATTATTCTAACCATTGGATTTATTATAAAATTTGACACTTTCCCTCTATATTTTCAAATTGATTCAAACAATCCAAAACAATTATCTTACATTGATTTCAAATGCTCAATCCAATTGATTATTATTACATATATATCATGTTAGGAAATATATTTCATGTACATGATCACTTTTTCTAATTTTACATGAGCGCACATAAAAAAATTTCCATTGAGGAAAATGTACCTTCCTATCTATATTAAATATGTATGATACATTGTTATTACTCATTTACACATACATTAAAGGTGTATTTCTTATGTTAATTCCTACCATACTATAGATTTAGCACCTTGTTGTAGGTTGTTCAAATCCAACCCACTTAATCTATTTTTGAGAATTAATTCATAGCACTTTTCAATTCTTATAAATTAAAATATTTCAAAAATTCTAAAAAATCATATATGTCAAATATATTAAAAAATAAAATATTTAAAAAATTAAAAATTAGGAATTAAAATGCATTTTCAAATGTTCCTAGTATACTTATTTATATATTTTATTTATATCATTTTAAATAGATAACATACTCCATATTTTTAAAAAAAAAAAAAAAAAAAAAAAAAATTCTAATTTTCATGAGGTATTTGAGTTTGATATAGGACATACTTTTACATAGTTGTTTGATTTCAGGATTTCCTTTTAACCCCAACAACCTTTCTAATTTGGGGGCATATATTAATTATTTTTGAACACTTAAAAATGTTTTATCTATCCAAAACATCTATACCATGTTGAGATATATATGATACAAATGTTTTAATAATCACTCATAGTTTACATTGTGTTAAATATAATTATTACTTCCTAAAAATGACATTGATATACATGATTTATCTAGATAGTAATCATATATTTTATGATTATTTTCAAATTATTAATTTACTACATAATAATTTAGGACTTAATTACTCATTTTGTGTGGGATTTTTCCTTATGTGTGGAACATATACATAATCTTACTTATATGGCATCATCATGTCATTTGCATGTGTCCCTTGACCTTATCTATTTATGCAACATTAATAGGTCCCTTTTATGTTACCTTTGGAATTTATGCATGACATTATATAAAAATTTTGTGACATATATGTCATTAATTACATGTTCCTATATTGGTATTATGGTTCCATAATTCATATAATCCATTACTTCTATTCACTACATTAATCTTGTGTCGTGCTACACATCATGCACATGATGCTTATGTGCTTCAATGATATATCTATCTAACACATGTTTCAAATGAAATTAAATTCTATATTAAATACTATAATGCACTTCATTTAAAATGTTCATATTAAACTACATGAATATGTCTTTCACATATTTTACTATTATATTTTGAGATTAATGAATTGCAGACTACGTCTCTCATCTTAAAATGGGGGAATCACAATGGGTTTATCTTGGTAATTAAATTCTTAAAGATAAAAAAAATCATATTTATGATAAATAACAACATTATTTGGAATTTTTAGATTATGGGGGCATGTGACATGTAAGTTCACTCATTCTTACAGTTACAAGTCATAGTTTATAAAAAGATACAACTTGAAATGACATTATATATCAATAGAATAAAGATATAGGGGGAATGATATTCATTCATGTTATTCTTTCTACATGTAAAATTTCAATTTTTATAAAGTTTAAAATTTTGAAAGCTACAAATTTTCCATTTTTAGTAGTGTGATATGTCTCATTTTGCAAGTGGGTCAAGTTAGAGTCTAGTGACAGTCAATGTTTATGGTTTTAATTTAGCGAGTCATATTTCATGGTTCCAAACCATGAATTATTTTTAAAATTACTATACATATTTGAATGAGAGTTAGAGAATACAATATTTACAACTCAATAACTTTCAAATATTTTAAAATTGAGACTTAATAACTCTCAATTTTCCATAATTTTAAAATTTATCCAAATACCTCAACAAGGAGGAATGCACATCTCCATTTCCAATTACAGGGAAATTATATTGCATACTATTTAAGATGTATATTTTCCTTTCTCTCTTTTCAAATTTTGAGTTTCAAGCTTCAAATTTTCAAATATCATTTATGGGCATTAACTACATTTAGTGGAAGTTTTAGAAGTTTTACATTGAAGCATCTTGCACTATCAATCTTAACATCAAAAGACAAAGTTTATATACATACTTTCACATTTATTTTACTCTAGTAATTATACTTTGATGCATCATTATAATAAAGTGGGTGAAAATGTAGACTCTCAAATTTCATCATTAAGTATTTGATAGTGTTTAATCTTGACACCCTTACCCTTACTTGGTATATTTTATATTACATTAACTTAAAATCTATAAAAAATCATTCATTAATATAAATTAAATCCTAAAACCACTAAGAACATTATTTAAACATTCTTATTTTTATTAGTGTTTACTATCACCCCAATTCTAGCAATCTCTATCCTTCTAGGATGTTGGGTTTTCTCTTTATCCTTAGTTTCACATGACTAAGTACTAGTCATGTGCCTAGAGGAAGGAAGAAGCCAACATGATATCATGTCAACATATCACATGAGTGACCTCAAAAACTCACTTTAAGTACATATCCTAGAACTATTCTCATTAGTTTTGTCATGTGATGGTGGATAGACAAATGTTAGGTGCTTGATTTAACACATTTAATCATTATTACTATGAACATTATTATACAGTTAGTCATTTGATGTATTCACATAGTGCAAGTACTTATCTAGTATAATAATCCAAATTAACATAAAATACATTAAAAACATTAAGACTCATAAAGTATAAGTTCCATTGATCTCATTTGATAATATTACAAAGGTACTTCATTCAATACACAATCTCTCTAGATAACTATCTTAATAGCAACACATCTAAATCTAAAACACTTTATAATCAAATCTAAAGGGGTATTTATACATAACTGAACCTCATATCTAAAGGTAAATTCAATTTATCTATTAATCAACTCTAATTTTGAGAAGATAAATCTTACATACACTTTTGATCATTGATACATTAGATATTCAGTGTCATAACCAAGATGGATCCACTAGACCTAACCAAGGGATCTCTTGCCACAATAAAATCACTAAGGAGGGTTCCAAATCCTCTAGTAAATAAAAATTATGTATTAACCCTAGCTAGTTATTATGTTTTCATATTTAAAAAAGATAAGTAAAGTAAAATCTAATCTAGTTTTCACCAAATCTTGTGAAATAAAATGGGGGTTAATAAACATAAAAGTAAGTATGCATAAGATAATCATAATTAATCTATATAGGTAAAACCCTAATGCATGGAGAGAGAAATATATTCAAAATACATTACTTGTACTACTTATGTCTACTAAAATAAAGGAGTAAATTTATAGATACTTACCTTGAAGATGAACCCGTTGAGACTCAATCTCTCCCTTTACCAAATGTGTTTCATAAGAGGTTATTATGGTTTGCAAGGATCACTAAGAAAGGCCAAAACATCCAAGACTTTTACAAAAGGAAAGATTATTCTCCAAGTATAAAACCTAAGACATATCTCCTCAAGTAGAATGGTAGAAGAGCAAATTGGAAATAAGCACAAATTAATACGTAACTCTTGTTGTCACTCTAATAATGGTGAATTGAATGTCTATATATAGTTATATCTAACCTTAAACCTTTATGAAAGTTTATCCAATAGGGTTGGCCCAATAAAATATTTATTTTTATTAATGAAAATAAATTATGTCTTGGTTTAGGTCAGATAGGGGCCATCCTAGACCCTAAATATGTTTTATAAATGAGAGAATAGGGTTGATGGGGTTGACAATGTAATTTAAACTATCAAAAAGGATTTTAATCTAGGGAAGGACTAATGAAAGTATAAAATGACTAAAGGAGGGTGAAAATGAGGAGAAAAAGATTAAAAAGTGTTTTATTATATGGTTTTATAGATTTCAAGTGGTGGTATAGGGGACAACAATCTTGTAAAGCACCAATGGTCTACCCACCCCTTTCCTAGTGTACCCCTTAGGGTGTGCACTCAAAGAGATTGAGATTCGATGGCTTTCTACAAGAGATAAAACATCATTAATTGATAAAGTTTGAAAATATATTGTGTATACATATGCCCCACTTGAATCTCATCACATGTCACTTAAGTTCAATAGGGAATGGTGCTTCAAGAAAAGAACATAGTAACACACAATGTTGAAGTTAAAAAAATGGAGTATTTTATAACACAAAATAATTGAAAGTAAATGACTAAAAAATAAAATCAATGTATGCATACATTAACTTAATTTATCACTAGATGGTTGTTTTTTGTGTTTTTAGTTTTCATCATGGAGGGCATAGAGACTTCTTTCAACAAACCCAAGGATACAAAACTAAAGAACAAAAAAAATGTAGGAAATCCAAGATAACTGGTGTGATGTAGATAAGATGTACATGAAAATTTGGCATGTTGGAGTGAAAAATGAGAAGTTAGTACCAAATGATCAAGTTAAAATTTTGGGATAAATTTATTAATTGAAAATCCAAGGCTACTAAAGATCAAAAACTCAAACAAGTAAACCTTAAGTAAGAAAAGTAAATTCACCAAGTCAAACCAAGGATACATGTAAAAATGGTAATCAAACATAAATGTGAAAGTAGTAACAACCCTTATTTTTTTAAAATATGGATAATAAAATGGTAAAATAATATTTATAAGTGATCAGTAACAATCATTACTCAAACATCAATGGAAAAAGTGTATAAAAGGGAAAACAACATTGGTGAGTAAGAAGTAAGAAGCCAACTTCACTCAATAATGGAAAAAGTACATGAAAAATAGAAATAGACTCAGGTGTCTAACAAAAAGGTAAAAAAATGGAAAATGGTAAAGTAAAGCAAGAAAGGTCTATAAATGTAAAAACCATGGTGTAAATAAATTAATCCCTAGTCATTAAAACATATTATTTTGTTTTGAGGATAGATAAAACTGAAACAAAGTAGTGTCAGCATGCTTTTGAGATGTGAAGAAGAGGGAATATAGAGGAAGGAAAATATATTTAAAATCATACTTTCTTATCAAGAGGGGAAATGAAATAGATAAAAGGGAAAATGAAGTAAAAATAAAGGTAGATAAATTCTTTATCAAAGTCAAGACACTCAAATTAGGTTTGTCAAAACAAGAGAACTTTTGACACTAAGGACTTTGAAGAACCTTTAGACACACAAATATTAGGTCAAAAAATGAATTATGAATATTAACCCATGAAGGCTATATTCATGAAATTTAAAATGGACCTACCTTTCCACAATATTTTACCTATTATTTAGAACCCCTTATATAGCCATCAGACTACTATGAATATTAGGTACTCATGTGAGAAAGTTGGCAGCACCATAAAGTTTTTTTAAAATCTTTCTATCCCAATAAACTGGCCTACTTCACCATAATGGACTTCAACTCTATCATGAGGCCAATTTTGGAGTTTTAGGTTCAATTAGAATTAGGATATATGTTACTAATAAGGTCTTTCAGTGTGATTTTGAGTTTTTAACTTTGTATGTTTCCTTTTGTATCATTGTCTTTTGTTTTAAATGATTTGGATTTTAACATTTTTGATAGATTTTTCTATTCCCCCTCCATATGTGTTCAAATAACCAAACACGGGTGCTAAAAATGACAATAATTTGAAAACCTTGGAATTGGTTACTAATAAAGAGAGCATAGAGAGCATGGTGTCCAAGAGTCTTGTTAATTTAGATGAAATAAAACTTATATTTTGACTTTGACCTTGGTTTATAAAAATTAGAATGAAAGGCAATAAAATCAAGAGGAATGAAACATGAACAATTTGAATAACTTCAAATTGTAAAAAATGTTATAAAGTTTAAAAATGAATTTAATGATAGTGAAGTATGATTCCTTATCATAAAAATGAGGGAAGTGTACAAAAACATGATAACACTTTATTGTTGTGCAAATTTTAACTATAAAATAAGTAAAATCTAAAATTGACAATAAAGGATCATAAACTTATAATAGTTGCAAGCACATTATAGAAAATGAACACTAAATTAAAGGTGGTGATTTATGAGGAAGGCTTGCTCCTATCCATTGTCCTACACTACAACTCATAAAGGATAAACCCAAGAAGGTGCACAAATCATGGGAAAAATAAATGGAAAAATTGGTATTTATGAGGAAGGCCAGGTCATATCCATGGTATTACACTATAACTCATAATATAAAAATCCAAAGGATGTAAAAATTATGAAAAAGTAAAGAAAAAATGATAAAAAAAGGAAATCATGAGGAATATTGGATCATATCTATGGTTTTATAATGAAAGTAATGAAAAAAGAGAAACCAAAGGACTGAAAGGAGCTAAGGTTTGTGAAAATAGAAACTACTATACAGGGTGAGACCCATGTAGATATCCTAAAAAAAGTGTTAGAAGGAAATCATATATAAATAATGATTAGAAGGGAAATATTTAAGTAAAATACTTCTTTAAAAATTGTGCATTGGTGGGATGTTTGAAAATATGGCCTACATTAGTTTGAAGGTGATAGGTGTTAGGACAAAGTATGTCTTTTAGTAAGGGCCCCATCATTTTTGAGTGTATTTAACCTCTTTGTTATGTGTGTAAACTAATTTAAGGATAATATCATAAACATTAAAATAACATATTTTAACCCTTTTGTAATGTTATTTGGTAATGCGAGCCTTACATTGATGGTTGTGTTGTAGAGTGGAAATATGGTGTTTGTCAAGAAGATAAAGAGCATGAAGATGAGATTCATGTAATTCCTCATCAGGTATGATACCATTAATATATAAATAGATATATGGAATCTCAAATTCTAATGGGAAAACTTATTTAGAACCATAAACTAGCAAAAATAGGGTTGCCTTAGTGGCAGTGCATGAGCTAGTGTGATAGGCCCAAAACACATGATATATATGAAGATGCTAATCCATGTGGGATTCATGTATTGTCTTATGGAGGATTTTATTAATAATTTTATTAGTGGCCTCAACTTGGGAATTTAATTTTGGATGGTAGGGTGTGATAAAATTTTGATTGATTTTGAATTTAGTAGAGAGTTATTTGATGTCTTTATTTTTAAAGTTACTACCATTATCAAAAATGAGAGTATGGGGAAATACAAAATGAATAATAATTTGATTGATGATGAATTTATAGGTGGTGGTTCTAGTGAAACTGATGAGTGGTATGGATTCTAACCAATTGGTAAAATACTTGGTAGTCATGATGATAAAGACATGTCCATCTTGTGATCTAGGTAGTTTTCATATGAGATCTAATCCCTGCATTGAGAATGGTGAGGGATGATACATAGTTTTGAGCTCAACTTGATATTAATGGATTATATCATCATAAATTTATCATGGAATACATATTTTAACAAACTTTATGGCATGATTTTCAAGAGCAGGACAAAAATAACCCATATGTAAGCATTTGCATGTTGTAGTGTGTCTACTAAAGTGATCATCACAAATTCCCCTATGTGCTTATTCAAGGATAGGAGGAACCTATTATCTCGTAACAAAATATATTAGGTTATATTCAACATTAAAATAACAAAGGATGTATATAAAAAGACATATTTGAAATCTTGTTTATGAATTCAAGTCTTTTTGCAAGAATCCTTGTTTGAAGGATATGTTTATTGCTCAAGGAATTGAATGATGTATATGTACCATAGGCTCTATCAAATTGTGATAGATTAAATATGGTATATAAGTGAATATTTTTAATGAATATAATATGGGAATTTTCTTATTTGAATAAGAAAGGTAGAATCAGTAATTACTTGGTGCGAATGAAAAAGAGATGTTGAAGAAGCAATCAAATCAATGATAGAATTTCAATCTCTTAAGATGGGCTTAATGGTAAAATAAATAATTTTTTGGTCAAGGGTAGTGACTATTTTATAATAAGTAATGAGGTTTTATCTTTTACATTGATAATAACCATTAACCTATGGCAAATGAGTTTGGAATCACCCAAAGCATGTAGATTGTAATGTTTAAATAAAGTGTCACTCTCATGCCTAGGATTAATGCTTCATATCCCACCATGTTTTTAGTAACATAAAATGTAAGGCAAAATTCTAAAGGGATAATTTTACCAAAAGGACTACTGAGGATACAACTTGCCCTATCTCCTTGAAAGAATTTGGCACCATCAAAATGAAAAATCTAAGCATCTTCATCTAAATAGACATTAATTTTAGATAGTTCTTTTATGACTACTTTAGATTTTGTAGTATCAAAAAGGATAGAGGACTCTTCTAGATTACTTGCTTCAAAATCAATAGTGAAATTATGGAAATAATATTTAAGATATATATATTGATTAAGACTTTAAATATAGAGGATATTATCATCTGGGAGACTATCTTAAATGTGTTAGGTAGAAGGTATGGGAGATGTTGTGAGTTGGTAAACAATGAATTGTCCTTTGATATATTTTTATGTAATAATGTGGAGATAAAATTCAATTAGAATGACCATCCACTTGCCAATTTTGTCTCCATAGAGAAAGGATTTAGATAAGAAGTGGTAGATTGGATTAGAATGATGATAACATAAGTTGTTTGATAAAGCATATATGATGGATATTTTCAACTATAAAATATACAATGAGGAAATCACGTTCTACTTTTATATAACATTTTTCATAGTCAATGAGACCTCAAATGATATAATAGATATCATATTCTCTTTTGATATTATCTTATTGGGCAAGTATTTCCCCAATGGAGATATGTGTGAAAGAAGTATATAATATTAAAGGATGATTGTTATAAGATGGATGAAGAAAAGATTATTTCATATTGTCAAACTCTTTTTGATAAGTATCCATCCATTTAAGAGCATAACATTTTCTGAGAAGAGAATTAATATAATAGATTCGATAAGCCCTTTCAGGGACAAATCATATTATTTCCCCAAGCTTACAAATGTAAGTGAGAATATATGGAATAGAATGAGGGATGGACATGTTGACAATAACATTTATCTTTGTGTAATTGACATCAATATTGTGAAGAGAGACTAAGAACACTAATAATTTGTTAGATGTGATGTCAAAGACATATTTGTAGGGATTTATCCTAATGTTATATTTGATGAGGTAATAGAATATGATACCAAGATCATAAAGATGAATTTTTTGGATTTAAAAATTTGAAATGAGGTCATCCATATAGGTTTCCACAATATTATGGATAAGGTCATGGAATATATGGGTCATACCCTACAGATAGGTAACTCTAGAATTTTTGAGGCCAAAGGGAATTTTAATGTAACAATAGGTGCCCCATTATGTGTTAAAAGTTGTCTTATGTTGATATTCAAGGGTAATGTGTTGATTATAACATGAGGAACCATCAATAAGGGACAAAATTTCATAGCTAGTAGTGTAATTGACTATGGCATCTATGGAAGGTAAAAATAAGTTGTATGTGGGACAAACAAGATTGAGGTTACAAAAATTGATGAAAATGCAAATGAACATGGTGATGTTTTTATGAATATGGATAATGTTTAATTCCCATTATTAATATTCCAAAAACATGATAAAATTAGCATCAATAAGTTCAAGAATGATTTGTTTATGACATAAATTAGAAAATTAAAGGGGATATTTTTGTCATTTTTGTCACACAGGTTTGACATCAAGATATGTGATGATATTGTACACCATGGTGCTAGGATCAATTTCAAGCATGTCCTCATAGGACCAAGTGAGGTTATCATTATATTTATCAAATAATAAACTAAAGTTATCATGTTAAGTTGGTGTAAGTTCTCTATAGACTATGATTGGTTGAAGGCATGATGGGGTGTCATACTCAATTCGTGTAGTTTCCTCGATAAGCATAACATTTATATATTAAAAATGATATGGCATATTAGGAAGAGAGGAAATGGGGTTTATTTTATGATCCATAATAGAGATGAAGTTGTTGAAACAAGGTGATTTTTGCTTGAAATTCCAAACTTTATGATGTTGGAAAGGAAGTTGAGGTTATCAAGCATGGAGTGATTCAAGAATGTCTTCATCATTATGAAAAGTGGGAAGAGGTCCTTAATACTCAACATCTAATTCAAGATAAATAATGTTTTTACCATGTTAGTCATATTTATAATGTATTTTATGTACATACATGGTTGTGGAATCAAGGGGTATCTTTGGATTCGGTAGAGCAGGAGAAGAAGGTTTATCTAATTTGATTGGTTTATCATTAGCATCATTGATGGGGAAAGAATCAGATAAAATGATTGGTTCAGTAAGAGGTATAAAAGATGCTATAAATTTTGGAGTTTTGGAGGTTAAGATGTATTCTACCACCCAAGGGGTATGAAGGAGTAGATAATTATCAAGAGGTACATGACCTTTAGGTGATAACTCAAAACCTATTGAAATGGTATAAACATCATGATTAAAACCATGTATATGAGCTAGAGCTTTTTGAAAATGTTGAACATCCAAGTCTCATGGTTAAGCTTTGGCCATGATGTATTTATCATCATAATTTAGATAAATTATACATGTATATCATTAAAGAGGAACTTTGGAAGGGGAGATGCCTAAATAATTGAATTTATATGGAGACATGAGTAAAGGATTTGGGAATAAATAATTTAGCCACTCTATAATCATTGCACATGAAATCATCTTCTATGTAAGATTCTTATTAAGCATTACATGGAGGGGTAAATCACTGATTTCCTCAATGAGAGGGATGGTTCAATCACATTATAATAAAGAGGTAAGTAGCCACTTTGAGATGTAATGAGGTAGATTGGTAGTGTTGAAGGTGTTTTACAAGTCATTTGGCTCATCATCGTCAGAATCAACAAGAGTGACATCTAAATTTGGATTCATGTTGATGAATTTAGGTAAAGGAGAATTTTTAATATTCAAAATGATGGGAATTCAATATTTGGATTTGGGTTTTGGAAGTTAAATACTCCATGGGTTAGGATCAGCCTCATGTTTATACCTTTTTCCATTGTGAAGGAATTTAATGCATTGGCTACTCTAAGAGCCAATAAACCTCATGTGATGATTCCATGGTCATCCTAGGATTATGTTGTGAGATAAGGGTAAATCAAGGACCATGATATTAGTTCATATAATCTTAGGTCCAATAGTAAGAGGGATCTAAATTAAAAAAGTGGTTTTTTATTAGTTTTGTCAAATCCATGACATGTTAAGTAAGTTTGTTTGAGATGATCTTCTTTATATCCAAGTTTTTGGATGGACCATAAAGATGTCACATTAATACCATACCCTTTGTATCCTAGTACTTTAAGAATGAGGGTGGTATTAATGGCTATTTTAATAAAGAGTGGTTGATCATCAGATTGAAAGAGGATCTCATTATTGATCATATCTTATTCAAGGAATTCAATGGAGGGTTTTGAAGAAAGATAAATGGATTCAATGGTGAGAACTTTGATTGGTTACGAATCATGATAAGGTAGTTCATCTTCTAAAGGAGATGGATCTTTAATTTATTGAATTTATTACATGAACAACTTACGATGATAAGGTGAGTTATGAACTAACTCCATAAGAGTAATTTATCAAGGCATAGAATTTAGTTCTTTTAAAAATTTCCAATGGGTTTTGGAAGAAGAATCGGTATGAGGCTTAGAAGGTAAAATAGGTTTAGGAGGAAGAGAAGTGGTTGGAGGTTTGGAAGGATGAGATGGTTCCATGTTGGTTTTTAAACCTAAGTGAGTAGTAGTATCTTTGATAAATTTCTCTTATAAAGATGGTTTCTCAGGTTTGGTGACAAGATATTTGTGAGTTAGTTTTCATAGATAATTAACCTAATATGTGTTAATATATTGAGAATTGGTATAATATTGGTCATAGTCAACATCAATTAAGCAAACATAATTTTGGGATTATTTAGCATTAGATGTGGAAATGATTTTTTGGTTGTTATAATAAGAAGCTTTGGGAGCTTGTCATTTTTGACAAGTATTAATGTATTCTTGGAAATGGAGTTAAATCATGGCTTTGTCATTGAATGAATTACCAAACATATAGGATATAGAAAATTTTGTAATCCATCTACATGTTTCATGAGAATGACCTATATCATCACAGAACCAAAAAAATTGATTAGGGTCATATCATTTGGGAGGATTATTGGGATAAGTAAATGGTTTATAGGGTGATAAAAATTATTTCATTTGTTTTATTGTTAATAACATATGAGAAGGTGGGGGATTGTCAGCTTTGGAAACTCCTAGTTTGGGTTGAGGAGGATTACTAGTTATTAAATTAATTGAATGGTAAAATATCCTTTAATTATTTTAGTATTAGGTTTAAACTATTTCATTAAGAAGTCTTGATGCTTAGCTTGGTAAATAATTTCATTTAACATTTGGTGAGCAAAATTTTGAACCTTATATTGAAGAGAAGGATTTAATGTGGTTATAAATATTTTAAACAAATTATCATTAGTAATATTATTATCAGCATTATTAGACAAATATTTACATCATTTGATAAAATCTTGAGTTGATTCAATAGGAGATGGCTTAAAATTGATGAAATGGCTAAGACAATTCTCAAGAAGATCATTGTGTTGAATCTCTTTAACTAAAGGATTGAATAAATAATCTAGTTTCCATTTGTAATGTTAGGAAAGTTTATTTTACCATTATAATACATTTATGGTTAAAATTTTAACTTATAGTTTAACTGTGGCAAATGTATTAGTTTAGATCCACTCATTATAAAGATTGTCAAATGCCTTAAGAAAAGATGTAGGGTCTCTAGTCCCATCATGTTTAATAGTTAGAGATATGTTACCAATATCAATAGAAATAATGAAAGGTGCTAAAGGATCATTTTGGATGTGTTGAAGCATGTTATTTTGCATGATAGGTTGCGGGTTGACATTCCCTATGACATTTGTAAAAGGTAGAGGAATAAAATTATGATTGTTTTGAGGGACATGAATAGGAGGTTGATTAGCCATGTTGATCAAATGATTTTATAGTTGCATCATTTAGGAATTGTTAGATGTTTGCATTATGTTCATTTTTTGTACTATCTATGCAAGAATATGAGTGGTATCAATTGGTAGATTGGTGTTTATAGGAGAAATCCCCAAATTAGTATTAAGGTGAAGGATATTAGGTGGGGGATTCCCTATGTGGTTTTTAGATAGACTTGTGTCAATTTCCCCAAAATTATGGTGATATGTTTGAAGATGGGAACTATCTTGATAGGTATGAAAGGATATGATCCACCAATATTATGTTATGGAATAATTTGAGCCATGTTTAAATATAAACATGAGGGAGGAAAATAAGGACTCCAAGAGTGATGATCTTCTTGGGAAGTAATGAAAGGAATAAAGAGCACCACATATAGTTTCTAAATGGATTTATCTTTTCCAATAATATTTTGATATGGGATTTCATTATGATTGAGTAAAATAATTGAGATTAATAAATAAGAGAGAAAAATAAGGACAGAGTTGGCCAGATAGAAAAAAGTTGGCTAATAGGTATAGAGCATCCTCAATCGATAGAGTTTTCTAGATAAAATTCACAAAATAAAAAGATATGGATATATAATCATTAAAGTCAATTGTGTAATACTTAATAGTGATCATGATAGATAACTAAGACATAATCAAATAGGTCAACTATGTACTTCTTAGAAAAGGTATAAATAGTAAAACAAGGATCCATAGTTGGATAGGTTAGACAGGTAATGTAGACAAGAAGAAGGTTAGACAATCTGTAAGAGACTATATCAACCAAAATGATAGTATTCTAAAAAAGAGGAAAATTTTCCAAGGTAAATTTTAAATAAAATGAAATTAATCACACAAGCAATTGGAATACACAATATAAAACCTTCAATAGTGTTGGCCAATGTAAGTTTTTTAATACAAAATACAATGATCATATGCAATAAATGGAAATTAAATTCTAACTAATTGGTCATCTTAAGTGTTATTAAGTTCTAATAAATTTTAATTTTAATGTGATAGGGAATTTGGATGAAATAGGGAACTAAAAATCAATCTAAGGTTGGTTTTAGAATGTTTAGGCTAAAAGGTATCTATATTGGTGATGATGTTGGCTTGGTATTGGGTCCTAACTCTCACTTTATAATCCCACATAAATAATTGTGTGTATGATTTGATAATATATATCATCAAACACATATTTATACTTGTTCAGAAAACCAAGTCATCTTGCCCCTTGGTGATAAAATCTAAGTAGGTAGGCCTTTGGAAGACAAATGTTTAATATTTTTTGAATGAAAATTTATTTGATAGTGTGTGCAAAAGAGAAAAATGGTTTGACTAAAATGATAATTTTAAAAACCACTTATTTAATCTATGTGAGTTACTCTAAACATGAAAACAAATGAAAAGGAAAGGTGAATTAATTAATAACAAATATAGGTTAATTCCTTGATTAAAAAGAGTACAGAGTTGGTTTAGGCAACACCATATGAAAATAGTATAAAACAGAGTCAAATGGGTCACTACTATTATAAAAAATCAAGATGTACAAGAACACATTAGATCAGGTTAACTATGTCTTCTAGATAGAAAAAAACAATAGAACTATGTTAAACAGTTCTACCCAGTTGATTATAGGTCTGAAGTTTTATAGACTATAAACTTGTGAAAAATAGTACTGAAAGAATAACTGAAATAATATAAAGATAAAAGATTGAAACTTGGTGGGATTGAAGATGTTTTAAATTACAAATTTTCATGCTGTGATGTTAAAAACTTCCTCTAACTAAGTCAACTTGTTTGACCAAGTTTGCAAAACCCTATATATTGAAAGAGAAATGAAAAATAGAGTCAATTAGTTTGACTATGTTTATAGACCTATATGTTGAAATAAGATAATAGAAAATAGATGCAACTGGTTTGACTATGTATGTGAATCTAAAGCTAAATAAGAATATTAATCTAGACTAATTGATCTAGTAACTTGTATTTGGCAAAGACCTACAAAAAAAATAACAAAGTCATTTTGGAGTGACTATATGTTAAACCTATGCCATATAAAAAATATATAAAAATATAATATGATGAAAAAAATGATGGCATGAAATAAAACCTACAAGTGTTAGATTCACATCACCTCACCAAAATGTATGCAAAGGTAAATGCAACAAATCTATTAATCAATCCTAGTTGGAGAAGATAAATCCTACTTACACTTATGATTATTGATAAATTAGGTATTTGGGGTCATGACCATGATGGATCTTATAGACCTAACCAAGGGATAGTTTACCAAAATAAAATCACTAGGGAAGGTTTCAAATCCTCCAATTAAGTAAAACTATTCAATAACCCTAGTTAGGTCCTATGTTTTCACATTCACAAAAGTTAAGTAAAACAGAATCTAATCTAGTGTTCACCAAATCTTGTGGAAAAAATTAGGGTTTAAAAAACATAAAGTTAAACATTATTAAGATAATCCTAATTAATATATGTATGGTTAAAACCCTAATGCATGTAGAGAGCAATAAATTCAAAATCTATTACTTATGCTACTTATATCTACTAAAATAGAGGAGTAAAGTTAGAGATACTTACCTTGAAGATGAACCCATGGACACTCAATCTCCCCCATGGCCAAAGGTGCTTCATAAGATTTTATTTTTATTTTTAAGAATCGCTAAGAAAGGCCAAAGTATCTAAGACTTTTCCATAATATAAGATTTTTTCTAAATAGAAAGCCTAAGCTATAACTCCTCAACTAGAATGGTGGAAGCATAAATGAATAATTAAATCTTGTTATCTCTATAATAAATGAAAAAATTAATACGTATATATATTTATATCTAAACCTAAACCTTTCCAAAAAATTAGCTAATAGGGTCAGCCTAATCAACTCTGTATTAGTATTGATAAAAATAAATTAGCTCTTGGTCTAGGTCTACCAGGGGCTGACCTAGACCCTAAATATGTTTTATCAATTAGAGTACAAGGTCAATGGGGTTGATGGTGTAATTTAAACCATAAAAAATGATTTTAGGAAAGGGAAGGGATAATTAAAGTGAAAAATGACTAGAAAAGGTGCAAAAGAGGAGGCAAATCTTAGGGAAGTGTTTTTAGGAGATGGTTGTGTAGATAGAAAGTGGTGGTATAAGGGAGAAAAATACTATGAAGGACCAATGGTCTACCCACCCATTTCTTGGTGTACTCCTTAGGGAATGAACTCATAGAGATTGAGACTCAATGGGTTATTGCAAGAGACAAAACATCAATAATTGATAAAGTTTAAAAATATTATGTGTATGCAAACCACTTGTTAGGTTGCAAAATTAATACATTATAGATGATAAGCCAATGCTTTGTTAATAAAAATCAGTTATGGTGATCCATTATAATTAAGTTCCTTTTGATTCGTGCCTAATATCCCTTATATACTTTCTTTATACTAGATATCTTTTTTCATTATCCTTTTCTTTCACAAGTTGGTGCTATATTTGTTCTCCCATTAAATTATGATACTTCCATGAAATACTTTGTAACCACCTTTTTTTCTTAATCCCTTATCCTAATCTTGAATTTTTTTGAGTCTTGCATCTTATCCTCCTTATTATTCATTTCCTTGTCTTTCAATATTCACCCTTTTATGCCCAGGTATTCCACATTGTTCTGTTATATTTCTCTCTTCTACATCATTGTCTCTCATGTTGTGGTACTTAATACTCTTCCCACCCCCTTGATATTATGTGCTTATGACTTAAAAATACTTATAATATATTAAAAACTTTGTTTCCAACATTATCTTAGACTAAATTGATAGTTCCTCTTAGATTATGCTAGAGTATCCTTAGATAACAAAAATTTAGGGCTCACCTACTGCACTTGGTACTTGATATCATCCCACTAGTTTAACATCATCTAAATATTGGAAGTAATAACTTCCACTTTTACCTTCAATATTTTCACTTCATTAAGTTTTTATATAACACTATCAGCTTAAGTTATCAAATTTTAAGCTAAGAAGTTACATCTTTGTGAGTTTCCTTAAGTTCCTTAACCTCTACAAAACCCTGTTCTCAAAGCACTAAGAAACCAGCATTCAAATTCTATCAATGGGTGCTTATTTATTTGTCTAGTTATTCAACATCCTAGAACATTTTCATGCAATAATCAATATTTGATATTGGGTGTGTTCTTATCTAACTACTGGCACTGTTATTCATAAAGCAATAGTTATACTTCTAAAAATTTACTTAGCCATGACAAGTTGACAAAATCCCCATCTACAATGGGAATATTGGCACTCATTTTATTCAAAAATTTAGAATAGATGTCCATGGCCTTCATGGACTACACAATGGACCATAGCTTTTCCTATTGAGGATCCACCTTATTTTTACATTTCCTCACCAAGAAGTCCATGATCATCTCCAATTTATTAATGGATTCACCTATAATGGGAATACCATCTGCAAGTGTTGGTTCACTCCTTAAAATTATTTATCAAGGACCCAAAGTCCTCAGTCAATTCACTTCAATGACATCCAGTCAACATTTGATTTCTTTAATTTCTTCTTCAAGCTTGAGCCTTGTTTCATGCTCTTCCTTATATATCATGATGACCTCTCGATGTTTCTTATGAATTTTTCCCACATCATTGATGTTGAGAATTTTTTACCTAGAAACCTCTAAGGAAAACTTTATAAGGGTTGTGCCTACTTGTGCTAGAGATAAAATCATGGGACTTACCCAAAGCATGTCTGGAACATATACCAATTTCAAGATTATGTTAGTGTTAGACTTTGGAATCTCAAACCATTCTTCATAGTGATATACTTCCATTTTAAAATACATTTGTGTTGAGTTTAATATATGGACTCATGTTTTGGGAAATAATTCACAAATACAATTGCTTTTTTGTTGTGTCTTATTGGAATGTAGTGCAAATGGGAGATTATTAATTTGTTTATTGTTATTGCATTTCCTCCTACATGGGTTCCCTTCTATTTTTAGGGTTGCATTCCAAATCAATAACTTTGGGACTCTTTTCTCATTGTCCACTGATATAGGCACCAAGGTCCTCTATTATTGGGCCTTTCGCTACTTCCACTTCTTTAAATTTTAGACTTTTAATGTAAATTTACTACTCCTCAAGAGGTTATTATTTGTTATGCATAGTAATTTTTTTTCGCTAGACTTAAGAGTTAGATCCTTGGTCAGTTACACTTATATAGACACCTCATCGATATTGTAAATCACTACTTGGGGAACTTCATGCTTGGGCTCTACTTGCATAGTGTTGGTGAAATATTTGGTACCTTATAGAAAATCAAGATTTCATGAGAGTTTAGGAGAAAAAATTCTCTCCTCTATTATTAGGGAAGGTTCCATTTATTGAAAGTAATAAAAACTATCCCAATTATGTATAATATTAACAAGTTTAATAAAATGGGGGTTTGAAAGAACAACATTAAACCAAAAATAAAAATAATAGAGGGGAATATGAAGAGTAATGAGAGAGTGAATAAATTTATATTTCACCCACTTACATAACAAAATAAAGTGATAAATTTACTTTAAGCGATTAAACATAATTCATGATTTGAATAATGAGAAATATATTAACATAATAAAAATGCATACCCATTAAGGATATAACTAGACACAAGGTTCAAGAAATTCCCCATTCTTTGATAAATATATAACACAAATTTTCCTTCTTCCTCTTCAACCTTTGCAAATTGTGGACATAAAAAACCCTTTTTTCAATTCCCATTTCTTGTATTTATAAAAAATGGAATAGAGTGACCCTTCACATTAAAAAAATGACCTTTCACATTCTATTTTTTGTCTTATTCTACAATTTTCAATTTTTAATTTTGAAAAATTAAAATATAAATTTCCCAAAATATAAGTTAGAAAAAAATAGAAAAGAGGAACTATAGATTTTATTGGGAAGTTTTCTACGAGTCAACAATAGTTGTAGATGGGTTGGTAGTAGTTGAATCTTCTTTAGCTTGTGATTTGTAATTTTTGGGAAATTAGATATTTAATTCCTAAATAATAAATGGGTATGAGTAGATAAAATTAGTAAATAATGTACAATAATTAGGCTACTAATTTTTGAAATTTGACTATAGTTAGGGCTTTTCTAAAAATAGTAGTGAGAGAGAGAAAATCAAACTTATCTTATTATGTACTATTTCAACTGAGATAGGGTTTGGAAATCTTTGTGTAGGCTTGGAAGACTATCGTAAGTAAGAATTTGGAGTTTGTTTCTTGATTGGATAAGAGTGATAAAAGTGGGACACCTTGGGTTCTGGCACTGTAGTCATATCTTGACATTATTATCTTGGTGATCTAAGCTTTTACATTTTGTACACTAGGTCTATGTGACCATACCTATGAAATATCAAAGCCTAAAAGTCCACAAAGCTCATTATGTACCTTATTTATTCTCCAATACACTAGATCCTATTTGTGATTGAAATTGAATGTAAAATTTAGAGAAAGGAGAGGAGGGGTTAGTGTGTAAAGGATACACTAGATGCACTTCACACCCCATGTGTGGGCATGCTACCTACATACCAATACTCTGAAGAGGGATCAAGCTATATGTAGTTCTCCCATTAAAGTGCTTGGTGAAATAGTGTGATGAAAATGCAAGTAAATGTGAAACTAGGTGTACTTGGAATGACTACAGACTAGTGTAAAGGTTTGAATAATCTTGAAATACTATTTGATGGTTGTATTTAGAGAATAGGAAAAAGTGCTTGAGTGGTCTTGATTGTATTATTGCTTCTCTATTGTAAATGAGTGTCAACCCTTCTAAATGGATTTTGAATGGAATTTTATTGGGTATTTAATGATTGTGGTTTAAATGAATTCATGTTAGTCTAACATGAGTTAGGATAAGGATTCAAAAGAATATGATTGTTAGAATCCAAAATACCCTTGGACAATAGTTCCAAAAACATGACACCCTAGGTTTCAGCATTGTAATCCAAGTTTAGGTACTATTAACCATGGATAATGGGACCTTCGAGGAAGGATTAAGCATGGAAAGATCATTTTGGGTTTGCAAGGGTTTAGTCTAGGAGGCTAGGAATGATTGAGAATTAGTGAAAACATGCCTATGAAGGTCATGAGAGTAAGCAATATGGACCTATGGATTTAGTGTCATTAGCCACACTCAAGTTACCAATTTTTGATTTTTATATGACTATATTTACTCCCCCTTTATTTTAATGATGTAGCAAAGTGAAATACTAGGATAAAGTAAAAATATAAAGCATACCTAAACTTACCTACAAGGGTGAAGCCCATGAATATGTGTGATGCTAGGTGTGCATAGAGAGAGCATGTTGTGAAGTGTAAATTTGTAATAAAAAATAAAGAGTAGATGATTCCTTACTAGATATGTTAAATCTAAAATAAGAATGTATAAAATCTAGGTAAGAGAGAGAGGAATAGAAAGGAATGAATAAACCTCACCAAGTACGTGAACCAATACAAAACTTATTGTGATGTTGGATTGTGTTGGGCGTGTGTTGTAACAAAAATAATAACATGATTGGAGTTGAATGCTCAATTCCCTGGAAGTGGCTCAATAATGCAAAGGTAGGCCCTTTGGCTTTATCATTGCCTACTAAGTGAAGCTAATGAATCATGTGTGTGTCAATCAATGTTTGGACTATATACAATCCCTCTAAATAGGTGGCACAAAAATACAAAGGCTAGATAATCCTTTGGCTCCATTTTTGCCTACCAAGTGAAGAAAAAAAATCATGAATGTGTTAATCAATGTTTGGATTGTGTGGCCAATCCCTCTGAATAGGTGGCTCAAGAATACAAAGTCTATCCCTTTGGCTCCATTGTTATCTCATGAATTGAAGATATCAAGTAATATTAGCTTGGAATAGATGTCATATGAGATGGATCTTGAATCCCATGAATGTACTATGATCTAAAAATGTTGGCATGGATAGCCAAATGTATGCTAGAAACTAGGCCACTCTTGGCCATTTTGAAAGATAGAGATTAGGCTTGTATAAAAGCCACTTTGAAACTAGTGTAATAGGCTTATGTGGAAGCTAACTTAGGTAATCAAGAAGTTAACCTTTTATGAAAGCCAAAATTGAAAAAGGATGTCAACCACTTGCAAATAGAGTAAGTATGCAACTACTGAGAAATGTTTATAAAATACATTAAACCCAAAAAATGAGAAGATCAATGTGCCACACACATTTTCCCCAATCTAGAACATGGATTATAATCTAGAAGTTATATCAACTACTTAATCTAAAATTGGAGGTGAGAGCCATCATTTTGTGTATGATATGCCCTATATCTAGATTTTCTAAGCAATAATTGTATTAAAGCATGTTGAATATGGACTATAATGAGCTAACAAACATGTGACTGAACTCACCTTTCTATCTATTTTTATAATAAATGATTTTTATACTATCTGGATAGGAGCACAAAAAATAGGACACCTTACTATTTGGTGTTGTAGTCCAACTTTGGCATTTTTATCCAGGGCCAAATATGGTAACTATTTTAGATTCTATATTGTTTGCCTAGTCTATTCTGCCTAGTTTGAAGTTTGGATTCTATTTTGAGTGTTCTAAAAGATACTTTTTCATTTGTTAGGAGCTCTGATCTCTTTGACAAAATCCCTATTTGTTTCCCACTCTTTTAAGGTTAGGAATGAAGACATTGCAATGACTTCCCTTAGAATAAAGAGTCATATAAGTGTGTTATGTTACATATATATATGATATAACAATGACAATTGACAAGATATCTCAAGATATAGAAAGGTTTATATTGAGAGATTGTTAGATCAATAAGGGTATGCCTAGATAGATATAATAATGTAATAACATATGGAATGTACTAAACTAAATTCAAAAGTGTTAGTTTTTAGTTGTTAGCAAGGAGGGATAGAGCATGATGTCCATCATGGCATCCAAGAAAGCAAGGAAATGCATGATATATATCATAGCATTACAAATAGGAAAATTAATCAAGCAATAAGCATACAAAGCAAGAAGAAAGAAGCATATAAGAGTGGCCAAGGGGGCAAGCAATAAAGGGACATGAGCACATGTCACTCAAACTAGAAAGAAAGCATACAAAGCATGTTCAAATGCCACATACACATACAATTAAAACAAATAAAGTTAGCACACGGGCCAAAATTACATGAAAGAGTACAAACAAAGGACATTGGAAAATGTCCTAAAGCACACACATTATTAGAATAAATGGACATTATCAAATGTCCTAAAACACATACAAGGTATGGAATAATAACTAAGAAAATGAAAACACATCAAGCTATGATAAGAAAGAAAGGAAAGCATGTATATATTGTAATTACAATCTCATCTAACTAATCAAAGGAAGAAGTGAAAGTATACAAGACATGTTAATACTAGACTAGGTATATGCTAAGAAATACACAAGTGCAAGATACTAGTGAGTATTGATATGGTAATATGTGTAAGCTTATTAAGTAATGTATGTCAACAAGATAACTATAGTGTGTGGTATAGGAATGACATACACTAGTTGGTGTAGTCATGTAGAAGATACCCTTAGTGGGTATGTATATCAATGTGTGTCTTGAATGTAGAAGTAGGATGCCCCCTCAATGGGTAGAGTGAAGCAATAAAGTAGCTAGATGTCACTGTGCACTCTCAAATAAGATCAAGTGAAGCATGGTAATGTAGATAAATTGACATACAATAACATAGAATAACAAATATAAGTCTGACATAGTAGTAGTAATGTAAAGCATGGATGATGCATACAATCAAGATATTTTTGTTTTTTTTATTTACTTGGATGTTTTTGAATTTTTATATATGCTATGTACAATCAATCATAAAGACACTATGTACAATAAATACTCAAAAACTATGTACAACTAAGAAAAAATAAATTATGTACAAGTAATAATAAGGAGAAATGATACTAACTAATGAATCTCAAGGGAGATTCCCTATCGTGGTGTCCTATATCAAACCAAAGAATTATGTGTGGTTTTTAAGCATGATGGAATGGCTTTGAATATGATTCTAAATATATAGATTCATTGTCAGTATCTTGAAAATCATAATAACTTGTGTTGTTCCACTCATCATTATCATCTTAATTTTGAAACAATGGAATGGTGGTGTTGACTTTTATTGATCTAGATATTTTCCTTTTATAAATTATGTCTGTGAATGATTTTCCTTAGGATGTTTAATAAATCCCAAACCTTGGTGACAAACATTATCAATTTCTAGAATAAGAGTAGTAAAGTCTTGAGCTTGCTTGCCCAACCCTTGACCTTGATAAGCAAACTATTGTATATATTTCTTACCAAACCCATACTACTTTAAAATTTGAGCCTTACTTTGGAGAGGTATATTTGCATCTTTTTCATGCTTTACCTATGCCTATGGTACTGTTTGTTGCTTTGATTTTGCTTTTTGATCCTTGTGTTGTTCTGAGTTATTCTTTGGTAACCACTTTTGTAATATTTTTGAATTTGACCCTTTGTGAATCTATTTCTATGTCACTATGGATTTCTTGACTAATTTACCTTGTATAGGGTCATTATTAGTAATTATCTATTGCATATGTTTTTGAAATTACAAACATGAATCTATGTGATGTCCATGTATTCTATGATATGCACAATAATATCTAGATCTTCTGACTGGATATAGAGGATGTAGTTTAATCAACTTAGATTTAATCATTTCCCTTATAACCTCACTTGAAATATTATTTGATCATTGAATGGATTTTGAATCACTATTTGTAGAGTTACTTTTTTTTGATTTATTAGTTTGATATGTAACATTGCTTGCAACCAATTGACTAGGTGAAGGTGCATATACATGATTGACACTAGGGTGCCTTTGAATCTTTTGCATTATGATATGATATTCCAATGTTTTGATATTTTAATTTTATATATAATTATACATGTGTAAACCTGAAAGTAACTTGCTCATACTAGTTATTTGATCCCTTAGAGTCTCACAAGTGCAAACCCTAGTTGATTTTGATTGAACATGTAAGAACATATGTTAAAGATGGTTTGAATAAGCTATAGGATAAATGTATGCATTATAAAAAATAGTGTAGGGTGCCTCACCTTTTGGAGGGGTGATATCATGGACCTAGTTAGATGGAAAATAGCTATCACCCTCTTGGGGGAGAGGAGGAGAAGGAAATTGTTTCCTAAACATAAGATATGACATTGAAACTTGATAGGTGGTTGTTAGCTTATGCAATGGATCCTCTAGGTAGAAACCATGTATGTGGGATAAAATTAATATAATTGGAATAATAATTTATATAAAAATATGTTTATAAAGATCATTCCACATGAGAGATAGCAAGAAAGGGAGAGAGAGCATGAATTTGTGCATGAATGCATAGAAAATGTTGACATGAATCATAACATTTCTAACATGTTTAGCATGATAAGCTTGAAATTTTTTCCATGTGAGGGATAGAAAGTAAATGACATAGATCATGAATTTTTTCATAAAGGAATATAATATTTTGACATGTAACATAATATTTTGAATGCGTTTAGCAAAAGGGAGTTCGTAATTATTTTGTATGAGCAAAAGAGAATATGCAAAAAGAATTTTGAAATTTCATGTATTTTTGGCAATTAATTTTGTAATATCATCCCATATAATGAAACATAAGCATGAAATTAAAAGGATGAATATTTTTAGTAGCATATTATAGACTTCATCATTCATGTACATGATAGGGCCCATTATGGTTTCCTTGTTATTTGCAAGAAATGTAAGAAAAAATTATACATAAGTGAGAATCATTTTTGCAATTTGATTATGGATGTAAGGTAGTACCTCAAGAAGAAAAATAGGAGCTAGTACATGAAACTAGGGATTTTTCAAAAATATTTTTGAAAAATACTATGAATTTTTTAAATTTGAAGTGATTTTCTAATTTTAATATGAAACTAAAAATTCACAAAATTACTGGGAGCTAGTTGATTCAACTAGGGTTTGAATTAGATTTATTTTAAAATTCACAATAAAATTTTAAAATTTGAGAGGAATTTATGATTTATATGTGCAAGTAAAAAATCGTAAAATTATTGAATTAATGTTAGAAAATTACAAGGACCTAATGTATGTAACTATGGTTTGAAATAAATTTATTTTAAAATTTACTACCAAATTTTAAAATTTACTACCAAATTTTAAAATTTGAGAGGAATTTATGATTTTAATATTCAAGAAAAAATTAAGAAATTAATGGGAAAATTCACCTAGGAATTTACCCTAGGGTTTTTAGGGTTATTAAGTGAAATTTGAAGTAAGTCAGGTTCACCAAATGATTTATTTTTTTTGAGATATTAGATGTTTAATTCCTAAATAATAAATGGGTCTGAGTAGATAAAATTAGTAAATAATGTACAATACTTAGGCTACTAATTTTTGAAATTTGACTATAATTAGGCATTTTATAAAAATAGTAGTAAGAGAGAGAAAATCAAACTTATCTTATTTTGTACTATTTTGACTAAGATAGGGTCTAGAAATTTGTGTGTAGGCTTGGGATATTATCGTAAATAGGAATCTAGATTTTATTTCTTGATTGGATAAGAGTACCAAAAGTGGGATACATTGGGTTCTAAGACTGTAGTCTTATCTTAGCACTATATTCTTGGTTATCTAAGATTTATGGGGTTTGTGTGACCTTGCCTATGAAATATCGAAGCCTAAAAGTCTATGGAGCTCACTATGTACATGATTTAGTCTTCAATACCATAGGTCCTCTTTATGCTTGAACTTGAATGTAAAATTTAGATAAAGGAGAGGAGGGGTTAGTGTGTAAATAATATGATGGATGCACTTCACACCCTATGTGTTAGCACATTACCTACATACCAATCCTCTAAGGAGGGATCAAGCTATATGTAGTTCTTCCATTGAAGTGTTTGGTGCAATAGTATGATGAAAATGTAAGTAAATACAAAAATGGGTGTACTTTGAATGACTAAGGACTGGTGTAAAGGTTTGAATAAGCTTGAAATATTATTGAATGGTTATATGCAGAGAATAGGGAAAAGTGCTTGAGTGGTCTTACTTGTATTCTTGCTTCTCTCTTATAAATGAGTGCCAACCCTTCTAAATGGACTTTGAATGGCATTTTATAGGGGATTTAATGATCACGGGTTAAATGAATTTATGTTAGGCTAACATGAATTAGGATAAGAATTCAAAATAATGTGACCATTAGAAGCCAAAATGTACTTAGATAATAGTGCCAAAAATAAGACACCCTAGGTTTCAAAGTTGTAGTCCATGTTTGGGCACTATTGTCCATGGCTAATAGGACATGGGGGGATGGATTAAGCATGGAAATATCAATATGGGTCTACAAGGGTTAAATTTGGGAGGCTATAAATGATGAGGAAATAGTGAAAACATGTCTATGAGGGTCATGAGAGCAAGCAAGATGGACCTATGGATTGGGTGTCACTAACCACACTCAAGTTACGAAATTTTGAATTTTATATGATTACAACATGATCCTTGTCATGTGAAACCTTGAATTTTTGAAATATCTTAAGTAATTCAAGATCCTCATTACTATTTATAATTACCACATGATGAAAATATGTGAACCACCTTTGGGAAATGAATGTTGAGGTATATTGATATTTAAACAATTCTTCCAGCTAAGTGTTCAACTCTTCTAGTGAAATGTTTATTTCTCTAAGAGTTGTCATTGAGGATTTATTGAACTTACCTTCATTGAGAATATATTATTTTACTACTTTTTAGAATTGATCTTGGAGGTCATCTAACATATGCATAGTAGTCCCATCTTATTTATATAAATAGTAATGAATCTCATCTAGATTATTGGAAATTAGTTTGATATTTTCTTCACCCATATCTTTTTTATACTTTAGTTCCTCTATATATTTAGTCAAGATTTACATTATTTGGAGTATGAAATCTACCTATTTATAGGAGGTGTCATCATCTTATTTTTCTAATAATACACCATCAACCATTACCTTGTCCTCCATCATAATCATCTATTTTATGCCTTTGATTACTTCTTCCCATAACTTCAAAGTGGTAGTGTGAGATTTTATTTGTACATGGATGAATTTTAATTCTAGATTAATGAGATCATATGTTTTCATGACTTCTTCAATATATTGAATTCCACTTATGAGGAAGTAATTTACCCATGCTTCAAGAGTCTTGATGCAAGTACTATATTTATTTATTATGGTAACAACATCCTTTATTATACAAGTCAATTGCGTTGGATCATCAACTTGTGGTATGATAGGGTTTTCAATCAAATTGAGTAGGTAATTGATGTAGCTTTCTAGTTGTTTGATCTATCCTTTGAGTTGTTCCTTAGTCAATTTGTCTTAATTAGATATCTTAACGATTATTTCAATGGTTTTTCAGAGGTTATGAATATCAATTTCTCTTATTACTTGTCTATGTAATAATCTTTTCAAATTATAGTTGCTTGATGTCATTTCTTATATGTCATTTTTGACATTTAGATCAATAATTTCCATAAATTGTGCCCCTAAAGAGTCAAACACTAACCTATAGGTGGTTTTTATTTTATTTGTTGTAGGAGTCTTTAGGAGAAGAACTATCACATCAAAATTTGGTAATTTAACTTCAACTACCCCTTTTATTTTTTGTAACATTAGTTGTACCCACTGGAATTAAAGATCACTAAAGGTAATCATTTGGGTATTTTATTGGGAAGGAGTGGCCTGATTTAGAGGAGGAACCAATGGAGATCTAGATGAAGAATGTGGATTCTCATCAATTTTTTTATTTTGTTTTATCCTCAAAGATGAGGCTATGTATTATTGTGTGGTATTTGAGATGAGAAAGTTATGGTCACCCAAGGTTTCAGTTGAAGACCATGGTTTCATTGATTTATTGGCTTATTTATTTTTCCCTATTATAGTGATATATTCACATTGTTTTCCCAATTATTTCTTGGGATTGGGGTCTTTATCTCCACCATATCCTAGACTAGAGGAACCTGAGGTCTCAATCACCACTTCATAGCTACTTTTTCTATATGTTAGTGGGGGGTCTTGCCTTGAAGGTGTTGAATATTTCCCTCTCTTCAAACCACCTATTATGACTTTATCAAATTTATTATCCAACTACTTCTTTGTATGAACACCTAATATTTGTTTTATCCATTGTAAATTGATCAGTTCTCTAATTAACCAATTGATAGATGGTAAAGGTGAAACAATAACTATGTTTATGTATTCTAGATCAAAAATATCTCACTTATCATATATCATTCCTTATAGTATCCATTCATCTATAAATGATTTTATTTTATTGAGAGTCATATGACTCCAATATATTTAAACTACTTCAAATTCATGTATAAAATCAACCCAACAGTCCTCTAGGTGGGGCTTATGCTCATATGTAGATCCTATGCTAAGATTTTGCTTTACATATTTTTTGGTATCCATAGAGTCTTTTTTGGCATAGGTTTAGAGGGCGAATTTAGAGATGGACAATTCTATGTCATGTGCATTTATATTTGATTTGAAAAAAAAATGACCCAATGTAATGTGAAAAGATACGCCTAATATATGTTTCTCTCCATAACATTAATGAATATATGATAGTTGTCTACAAATCTTGATGAGAATGATCTTGTTGGTTTCCAACCTTGGAAGTTGAAAATAGTGTCCTTCATAACCTCCAACCATGAGATATGTGAAATTTTAGAATTGGATGTAGTAGTTTCCATATTGATGAATCAATTTGGTTGCTTCAACTAAAATCTTCATACCCAAATCTTCTTCTATCAAGTGCACCACTCTCATTGTGAATGCATCATTGACTCTATTGTAGTGCTTGTTGATTTTTTGTAATGTGAGTTGGGGGAAGCACTCAAATACTTGTGTTAATTATTTGATGGTCCCTCATTGGTAAAACTCAAGATTTATCATTTGGGAGGCTAATGAATATACTATATAAGATTTCATGAAAAACTATTTTGATGTTTGCATGTTTAGAAAATGATTGTGTAAGGATTCACTGAGTAGCTCACCATAATCTATGAATTAATTTCCATAGTAAATTAGTTTCATTTAGAACAAACATCTAATGATGGAAAGGCATGTTGTCCTCATTACCTTCTAATTTATTGAATAAGGTAATCACATATTGGAGTTCTTCCTTAAAATCTCATTTAAATAAGGTTTTGGGAACCTTATAGGTCTCCATATCTTCTTCTTCAATCGAGAGTTGGTTATATTAGTTTAGAATTTAATGGGATCCTTATCATAATATGCATCTCCTTATTTGATATTGATATTGAAAAACTCCTTGTGAAGGGTAACTCTCAATGTCATGTTCATTGAAACTCCATCTAGTTTTTCCATGAGTTGTCCATATTTTGTCTTCATTTCTCTTATCTATGACTTTTAATATTTGGCACAAGTAAATACCAAATATACACACTGCACTAAAGTAGGAAAAGTAGTTGCTTAAGGTAAACCACTCTCTACAAGGAATTCAATCAATATTGTCAATCTTTTAGAATTTAGTCTTTTATAAAAATATTTGAAGTCCATGTGACCAATTTGAGAATAAAAAATCTTTGGGGTATCACGGTCTAGGACTAGAAGTAGTTCATACCCATGTACTTAAATTTCATCTTGTTGGTTTTTTGGTTCATAAATGTTTTATGATAAGGGCCAAAATATCTAGTAGGTTAGGAGGTAGGAAATTATAAATTGGCTGAAAATAATGCAACTCAATGGACATATGGTGATTTTGAAAAGAAACAAGCCCTAGAAATCATATTTTTAAAGAAGGGGGAATAAAAATGTAGGGATATAAACACTTGTGAGATTTTTGGAATAATTTTGGCAGAGGTTTATTGTTAATAAGGTATGGGGTAGAGAAGAAACCAAAGTTTCCAAGTTATAAAATGAGTAAAATGAAGTGCATATAAAAATATAGAGAGGATTCAAGTATAGGGACATGTCACACCCATATGCATGAATTTTAGTGGATGGTAGACTCGAATATTATGTCCCTCTAAGGTACATGAGTGTGGATGTGTGGATTCTTTTGTAACTTGAATAATCACATCCATGGATGATAGTAGGTCCAACCACCACATCCCTCCAAGATACATGGGTGTGGATGCATGGTTACCTTGGTAGCTCACATCACTATGCACATGGGGGATGGGCCAGATGGCCATGCTCAACATGGATGTGTGGTCTTGGATATTAAAAAAAATCACTGTGTAAAACCTCTTCTATAATTTATTTTGGTTTTACTATTTTTAGTATTGTTTATTATGACTAAAAATTGGTATGACAATTTTAATGAATAATAGTTGACTTAGGCTAGAGATGTGACTTATAGAGAAGACACAAAAGAATGCTAAGACCTTATGTTTTCAATAGACCAATATTTATCCATTGGGAAACAAATCCAACTTAAATATTGATAGAATGAAAAGGAAACACATAAATGGAAGCACATAATACACAACACCCAACATAAATATAAATGGTAGGGGATATCCTACCATCATTATTTATACAACTTCAAATATTTTCCATTATATGGTAACATGATATGGGTTTGATATATATATGATAGATAGTATGTATTTTTGTTGAAAAAATGTCAAATTTTAAATGGCCCCATCCATAGGAATTTAATTTCCCATGACTTCATCTTGGATCTCTTATTTTGTCCCAAAGTAAGACAATATCACCAATTTTTAAGTCATATTATTAGGCCTTTTATTTGAATAATCCATTGAAAATTTCCTAATGAATTATAATCCTATCAACCACTATGGCTCACTCTTCTTCAATCTTGGTTAGGTGCATTACTCTTTTCTCTATTGCATCTTTCAAATGTTCATTATTTAATAGCTTAGGCTAGTTTTAAAGTTGGTAATTCCAAAGATATAGGAATCACAACATTCTCTCCCATATATAAAATAAAATATAGACATTCCAATTTATATTTTAGGAGTCATTTGATCATCCCACAGTGCATCATATAGATTTCTATGTCAATTATTTTGATTATCATCAACCAAATCTCAAACAATGGTAGTTATGTTCTTGTTACTATATTTAGATTGACCTTTACCTCGAGGATAATAATATAAATAATGTGATAAAGATATGTCATATACATAACATAAATCAATCATTTCCTTAGAAGAAAATTTAGAATAATTATCCATGATTGTCTTCTATGGAACACCAAATCTAGCCAAGATATTTTATTTAATGAATTTACACACAACCTTAGAAGTGGTAAATCACACTAGAATAGATTCTACCTACTATTTTAAATAGTTAGATTCTATCAAAACATGAGTGTGTCCATAATTAGAATGAGGATTTAGAGTCCCAATGAAGTATAATCCCCATTATTTAAAGGGCTTCTCAATGATTACATGTTTGAGATATAAAACAACATGCTTTGGCCTACCAACAAAGTATTGACATAATTTAGATTTGGAAACCCACTCGTGTGTATCCTTGAAAATCATAGGCCAATAATAATCACCTTGAAATATTTTGAATGTTGTAACTAAGAATGAAAAATTTTCTACATAGGATTACCATGAAAAGTTTCCAAGATTTCTTTTTTGTAGTTCTTTATTTACAAATGTCAAAGGGGTACCATCTAAAGTGTTTATAAATAATTTATTTTATTTAGTAAATGGTAAGTGACCCCTAGGTATTTTTCTATTTTTTAAATAGATCTTAATAATTCTTTAGTTTTCTTTTTAAACTAGAAATGAAAAATTGAGCTTTTATAATTACTATGCAAAATCAACTAAGATTTATCAATCATAACATAATAGATTGATAATAAAGTTCACCCTTATTGGGATATGTATCTAATCTCACTATGTATTATAACTAATATATTAATATAAAATTAAAACAAAACTTTTACATCAATAATATTCAATCACTAGAGTTGATAGGTAGTGTAGTATGTAATATTCTATCTTGTGAAGAAACAAGTCAGGAATAATACTGAGTCAAATATCCCATTTGAAATATCAATCACAATTAGATGCAAAACTGTTTGTTAAATGATTTTCAAAAAAAAATTATGGCTTCAAAAACTTACGCTTTTCCTTCTATGCTTATTATGGATTTTGAAATCTTTAGCTTGAAAATAAATTGACACTTCTGTTATGTTTCCAAATGAACACCTGACCTCTATTTATACTTATTTGGGGTCCACATTTCGTGGGTTAGATAATTATCTCTTCCCCAATTATTATGGGATTTTAATTATCACATAATGTGGGATTATAATCATCCCTTATCTTAATTTTCTCATTTACAATTATATCCATCATGGAATTTGTTAATAATAAAAGGGATTAAAATTATCCATTATATGAATATCGATATAAATGGATTTAATAATGATGAACACTTCATATTTTATTTTTAGTATTTTGGCCAATTATTTTGGCTAAATATGTGGAATCAAATCCAATCCCATGTGAATCTCCACTTAATATGGTGGGAAGTTCTTCATATGGTATTTAATCCCATTTTGATAGTATTTTCCCTTTATCACTTTTTATGGGGATTTTAATTCCTCTTTAATAAAATATAACATATTTAGCCTTTATGATAGGATTTTATCATTTTAATTTGTTATATAAATATTATCCTGTTTACAAAGTGTTTGTGAATAAGATTGAAAATTATTGCCTTGAGAAATGATCCATAGATGACAACTTGGATGATGCCGCATGGAAAACCTAGAATGAGCCATTTGTTAAAATGTCATTGATTCCTTCTTCACCATGTGTCATGTTATTATTGGGTCATGTATTAGGTTCCATAATTCCATGTGTTAAATTCTAGTTGGTCCAGTTATCATGCCACATCAGCATATTGACTCATATTTACCACTAGTTGACCAACATCGACCATGTCACTTTGACTAATTTTGAACACATCACTTTGACTAATTTAGACCAAAACTTTGACCAGCCATATCTTTTGCATACGAAATCCATTTTATGAACCATAAAATGCAATAAAAATTTTTGAGCCCTTTTTATTACTTTGCTAGTTTAAAAATGAATTGATACCATTTAGTTTTGGTCTTTGTATATGATCTCTAGATCACACCTCCACATTATGAAGGATTTTGGTCTCCAAAAGTCTGATCTCCATTTAAATGAATGTCCATTTTACCCCTTTAAGGAGTTTCATGTCTCACTTTTATTCCAAAACATCTTCCTACATGGAATATGTAGACACCTAAGTCTAGCCACTGATAACCTCCAACTAGGCTTTTGACTAATTTCCACTCAAAATACATAATTTGGCCTAAAAACACTAAAACATGCTAAATGATGTGAAACTAACATATTCAAGTGCTGATTTTGGCTAGGATATCCCTAAATGGGGAAATACAATTTATGGGCTAGCTAAATTTGATTAGATCATTTCGAGTCAAAATGTCAATTTTGCACCTAGGTGCTCTAGATTGATCTTTCCTATCAAATCTCTTGCACATGAAATGTGCCTTTGTTATTTTTTGTTAGAAACATCCTAAATGAGAATATAGATCCAATGCATCTAACATTGAATTTCAATTCTCATCTAGTCAAATTTTGGACCAATAATAGGGCATTCTAATCAGTTTGGGTAATTTATGTATAAAGTGCTTAATCATGCTTAAGAGCTAATTAATCCAAATCAAGGCCTAATTAATAATTCCATAGAAACTTGTTAAAAACATATTTTTGTAAATGGATATTGAATATTTTCATCATCAGGTGACCTCATTTCTTGAGAAGACATCCCTAGACCATAAATGCCACAAATATCAAGATTCATGCCCTCCATGCCTCATCAATGCCTCTCACGATGCCTCCATGCCTCTTAATTTCAAATTATTACAATGTCATGATGAGGATAATTATAAAATTAATTCAAAAAATTTAATTAATCCTCAACCACACATTCCAATCTTGAGATGGATGGTTCAGGTTGATTCTAGACATTTGTAAAAATCTATAAATAGGAGGCCATGAACATCATTTCTAAGCTATTTTGGTAAAAAGTTATAATGCACAAATATATTAAAGGAGCCATTGAAACTATTGTTACCATGCCAAATTTATTCCAAGACACACTAAGCCACAATCAAAAGTTTCCAAGGAGAAGAGGAGATACCCAAGCCTCTTTTGATGAAGACTTCATGAGCATAAGCCGAGCAAGCCACTACAAAAAGCATTTTGGATCATCCAAGGAAGGTAAAAGAAAGTTTATTTTGAATTTTAGTTGTATTGTTTATTCATGTTTTTTAACTAAGATCTCCCTAGTGTCTAGGACAAGAGATGTTATGCTAGTTAGTGTGTTTATTTCTTTTTGTTTTCATTTTGGAACTAACACCATACTAACCATCCCCTCTTGAGTCAAATTCCTAGATCACATTAAGACATGATCAGTGGGACTAGATGCATCTCAAACCTAAAGAAGATCATTTTGCAACTTTAAAATATTCATTTGGACCCTTAAAACTCTTGCAAATTGATTTTCTAACTTTATTTTGCCATTTTTCTTTGCCACAGTTTTACACAGTAATTGATGTCGGTAGGTAAGAACAACATCAGTTGTGTATATTAATAGACATATATTAGTGAAACTAACATAATTTGTATATCTATCATTAGTCACATTGGTATAAATGATGTTAGTTGGATAACTGACATCTATTAGAAAATGTCACTGTCTTCAGTTATAGAAACCAACATCGGTCACTGTGTTTTTCCTAAAACATAAACCTGAGAGCTCTTTTTCTAAAGTTTATTGTTTCAAACCAAAAAAAGATTCAAATCTAAAGGGCATGATAAAATTTTTGTTGTAATACTTAGCTTGACATTTTCTAAAAACATGTTTTAAATCACCTTTTTCATGTTTAAAAATCAATTAGGAACTTTTTTTTGGTGTTTAATGAAGAATTTTGATGCTTAGATGAATGTTTTCAAAATTCATAATCTTAAGACCAAGAGGTCAAATTAACACTACCAAATCTTTCATTTGGGCTTAAAATTGAACACACTTGTTAATTTTTATTTGCAATAGTTATTTAATTAGATTTTGTTTGGCAAAAAGAGGAATGTTGCATGTATGCTCCTCCATTTCTCCCCTTTAGGGGACCCTTGGAATCAAAAGCAACATTTATATTGAAAATAGCCTAGTCCAAGGCTTAGAAATAAAGTCATCTAAAACACACCCTAAAAACTTGTCAAAGTCTGGATGACCTTAAAAATGACCCTAAAGTCTTTCTACTTTCATGTTTTCTTTATTTTTATGCAAACTTGGCTTACGAGGGGGACTTCATCACCTCCCATGAGTTATTTAGGGATGCTTTGACCTGAGGTTTCACCTCCTGACATTGTCTTAATTTGGCTCCTAATTGGAGTTTCACACAGGATGTAGTGACACTTTAGACATTGCACTACACTAAGTGAACAACAAGATGTAGTCAATGTAAAAAGGACCAGACCCTTTTGTAACAAGCCAAGTCATATGGACCCAAAATCCATGTTTTTATTTTTCATTATTTGGTGTGAAAGTCATTATGCAATTGATTCCCCTAGATTATTCAAAACCTTGTTAGATCTTAGAAAAATCTTGACTTGCCATGGAAGTATTGTTGGTGAAATGTGTTCCTTAAGGTCCATGTCATAGTACTATCATTTGAGAGAAGGGGGGTGTAAAAACCCTACTATATGATGCATATTTGTTTTTGGATGAACACTTAAAATCTTCTCAAAATGATGTATATTGATAGATTCCAACAATACCAAACAACCTTGTTAGTTTAGGATCTAAGAGCAATTAATTAGTTGGTCTTGTCCTAGATAAAAGTTTTGTTTAAAGTCAAAAATTTGTGTAAACAAACAATCTAAACCAAACACATAGTCCAAATTTTCCTTTGAACAAAGAGATATTATGCTTCCCATATGAGATCATCAATTTACCTTGTTCAAAGTTCATCAAAAACCTTGAGAGTCATATCATCCACTTCGGCATAGTTATGCTACCCAATTGAGTCTAGACCTTTACCAAAGTTATTTAAGTCCTTCAATTATAGTCTAAATTTTAAATTACACCTTTATAAGTTCATAGGGTTGATGTGTTAAGTGGGTTCACCATCTGCACTAAACTTGAGGGAACTTGGGTTTAATTTCCAATTTGGGTTGAAGGCCGTTTAAGACTCATAATCATTAACATCACTTGATAGACTTAATCTATTATGTGCTAAACACTTGCACTTTGATTATATGTACCACAACATTTTGAGTCAAGAAAGGTAATATTATGCTGTCAAAATTGTACAAAAATGTCTTTGCCTTAGAGAGTTTTTGAAACAATTGTTTTTGTCACACCTTTTAGGTAGTATGGCATCATTACGCTACCCAAATGTTTTGAATATTATTCATAGACCCTCTTGTATAGATTTCCAAATTTTTTCTTACATTTTTAAGAATAATCTAAGTGTACTTTTATGATCTTTTGTCTAAAATAGTTATACTGTTCACTTTTGTCTAGCTTATTTGTCAAAAGAACCAAGTTTATAACATTTTTTGTGAGAAAATAAAATATTTTTAAAGTGCCTTTTGTTTCATACCTTATACCTAGTTGGTCAAGTTCATGTCCAATATTCAAATGCCTAGTGTTTGTTAGAAGTGTTTCCAATCTATTATATCAAAACTTTCATCTATTTCAAAGTCTAGGTTTTGACATTATTTGGCCAAGAGTCCTAGAAAATGCCTTGTTTAAGCCTAGATTTTGATGCCATGTTTGGCCAAAAGACCTAGCAACTTTTAAATTCTTAGATTATATTGATTTGAAACACTTCAACCTTAGAGTTTAGCATTTTGATTTTCGGTCCATTTACTTGCTTATCTTTGTGTGAATAGTCAAATCTTAGATACTTCATGCTAGCTTGTTTCCTCACAAAAATTTGCATAAAATTTTTTATCCTTATGATGAATCTAGACTAAGTTGAAAGATCACCTATTTTAGACATTGCCATTTTTAGATTTTATATAACTCTTTGACATTTTATTACAAAATATTGACTATGGATCCCAAAATGTATTCCTACACTCATAGTGGACTCATGTACAATCTAGGGATTATTAATGTGGTGGCACAAGAAGAAATGGTGCAAGACCCCTATGTAGATAATATTGTTTATGAGATGGATTCTTATCCCTCTTATAATACTCAATTAGGGGCATAAAACCAAGATCCATTGGCTAACTATCTGGTTAATAAACCACCTTATTCAAAAAAAGACCAAGAGCAAACCATGTAATACCCAACTTTAATACCCAGAATGGATGAACTAGTTGTTAAACAGTCATATTATACTAATACAGCTTCCACGTATGATCCATTTTTCTTTGAGTGACATCTATTAGAGAAAAAATATGAGATTCTGGTTAGATCCATGGAGGTAGGGTCCAAGTTTTTAGCAGACTTCCCCCATAAAAATTTACCAAGTCTAGTAAGAGTGCCTCACAATATCATTTATGATCAACAAGATTATTATAAAAATCCTATGGCTCTAATCCAAACAACATACCAAGATCCTAATATATCTAATTGAGGTAAAAACATCATGGAAGATCACTTTAACAAAATTTAGATAGCATATCAAACCTACCTAAATCTAGCACATGATTCTGATCAGATGAACATGGTAAATAAGCCTCTTATTGACCTAATTCTTTCATCAGGAGTATTTATAGAGTTAAATGGAAAAGATAATCTAAATTCTAACCCATTCATACAAACTAATTTGATAGATAACTTTATGCATATGCCTATTATTGAAGAATTGTCATCATCCTATACATAGAATAGTGAGCCAAATTTAGTAGACAATGTGAAAACAATGTCTAGTCTTGATCAAAGTGGTAATAATGTGAAAGCAATTAGACAACAACATGTGTCTATAAGTAATCGTATGAATAGGTCTTCATACTAGGGAATAGGAGTTTCTACACCCCAACCTCAATCACCTGCTTCATCAAGTGTACAACCTATAGGATTAGGTAATCAAACAATGGCTAATGCCATGCCTCAATGATAGAATATGATGACCCCTACTCCTCCTCAATAAGTAATGAGTAGTATTCCACAATTGTAGGCACAATCTAGTGTATCAACACAACAAAGGACATATACATTACCAACTCAATCAGGGGTAAAAAATATTCCACCTCACCAGGTAATGACAAACATACCTCTTCAGTCATAGACTAATATGAAAATTCAAAACCAAGTAATGAATAGTTAGCAATATGCAAATATTGGTCAATAATATATATCAAATATACAACCTACTTTTACTTTATCATAGGGATTTATGCAACAAGGAGGTCACCATGTTTCTCAAGTACCTACTAGATAACCATTAGTTCAAAAAGTGCCACAAATTCAAAGATAGGGTCTTGGTCCACAAGTTTCCACTCAACAACAAGGTTTAATTAATCGCAACATGTCCCTTTTCAACCATAATAAGCATAGTATAGTTATATCCCTCAATCCCAATCATAAAATCCTCCAAGTCAAACCTTTATCACCAACCTAAACTAGAATATCGCACAACTAATTTTACAATTCCAAGTACATCCTAATCTATGTATGTGTATTCTTGGTCAATTACCAAACTAAACCAATATAACCCAATAGGTATCTATGTCATACCCTAGTTAAAGTGTCCCACTTGTGACCTCCCAAACCAATTTTCTCCCTCAAACCAATGTTACTTCCAATTTATTATCCCAAGAATTGCAATAGATGAAGGATGTAATTGCTACCATTCAGGGTGGGAAATAAACTAAAAAGTTTTTTTGAAGACTTCACTTCACCCTAACTAAGAGGGAAATCACTAGGAGAGCGCGATGGAGAATTTGAATCCCAAGATTTTGAATGCTAAGCGCGCGCATGCGCGAGCGTGAACTCAAAGCTTGAACCAGGTAGCCATTGATCCGATGGCTGATGTGGCTGAGGTCTTTACAACGAAAGGGACTCCACCTGTGAATGGGGAAAGAGCCCTGATCGCCCACTCTTCTACGGAAGGGGGCTCTTTTCCAGTTACGAATATAGCAAAAGGATCCCCTATTTTTGGTTCTGTCCTTGGGTCAAAGGGAAGAACTTATGCAGACGTGGCTACTTATGAAGATGAAATACATGACGTGAAACATCAAGCTTCTACTGGGAGATCGTGCATTGCACCAGTAAGTGCTTTAAATCCTATCAGGGTTAATCTAGATCCTGATACAATTGAAGCAATCTTTAATTAGGTAGAATATTTTTCAAAGTATGGGGCTATTTGTCGATTTTGTGGCTACTGGCCATCTCTTGCAGATCTACATGGCTGGATCTCCAATACCTGGTTGCCACTGATTGATGGAAATGTTGAAATATACCCATGTGTTAAAGGTTTTTTTATAGCTTTATTCCAAAACTCTAAGGACAGGAAGACTATTATGTCCAATAGTAATTTTTTATTGCAGGGTAAATACCCTCTTATGGCCAAATGGTGGCATATGGATTTCAATCCTCTCACAGAAACCTTCAATAAGATCCATGTCTGGGTTTGGCTCCCTAATCTACCAATACATCTATGGCATGAATTGGTGTCTAAAACCATCAAAAATGCTATAGGGGAGTTTTTATTTGAGGATGATGAAACTAAGAGGTTTTACCGCTCGACCTGTGCTCACCTTATGGTTGAGGTGGATATTTCTATGGGCCTTCTTGAGGTGATCTGTTTGGAATCCCCTAGGGGTTCTTGGACGCAAATGTTAGATTTTGAAGGTTTACCTTTTCGATGCAGAAAGTGTCACCAGACGGGGCACGTTGCAGCCCGGTGTACTGCAGGGAAATCTAAATCCAGAAGTTCACCTTCTTGGTGGTCTGAAGCTGATCATGAACACTATTTTGTTAAACAACCCGAGGGAGATTCGACTGATTCAGAGGATGAGAATGAAAAGAGTATCCAATCTGAATCGATGGATCAGGAGACTCTGCTGGAGACAGATCCTATTGAAGGTACTGCGGAGATTGGATTATGTGATCTCTCTGAACCGACTACTAAGGAGGTGGTGGTCCCTCCACCTATTTTGAAGGATTCTCTTAGAAGCCAAAAGTTGGCTAGTTCTCATAAGGATTTTACTGAGGCTTTGTCACCCCCTAGACTTCATGGATCATGGCCTTCTGAGGACTGGGTTGTTGAGGCAGCTAAGGTAGAGGATGGTTGGACTACTGTTAAGAGGAAGAAGTCTAAGCCTTTGGTCCCCCCTCTAGATATGAAACTTTGGTCTTGTAAAAAAAAATATTAATTATTTGTCCAGCTCTTGTCTGCTGTTTTTAGTTTCCTGGTTTTTTGGTCTTGCTTACGCAGGTTCCAGGCTATTTTGTATTATGGTTGTGCTTAAGGTTTATCTCTCTTCTGATGTATAGGGTTTCGGGGCCCCTTCAAAACCTATTTTTACCTTAAATATAAAACAAACTAAAAAGTTTAAATTAGATGATGTATGTTCCTATCTAATCAAAAAGGAGTATTTGTAGATACTATTTCCTACAGGATATGAACCACCAAAATTTGACAAATACAAAGGGAAAGGTGACCCTAAAGATCATTTGATTGAATTCTTTATCGCATGTCAACCAGTGGCATATAGAAACACATACCTTTTATTATTGTTTTCAAGGAGCTTGGCTATACAAGCCTTGGAGTGGATTTCAAAGTTACCCAAAAATTTAGTAATGGATTTTGATGATCTTTCTAATAAGTTTTGCAGCACTTTTCCTATAAACTTGAGCATGAGATTTCATTAGTGGAATTAACACAAGCAAAGAAAAAATTTGGTGAGAATTTTGTAAGTTATTTATAGTGATGGAGAGCCCTTGTAAGCCATTTCACCCACATTTTACCAAATAAACAATTAGCTACTATGTTTACCAAAAAATTTCATAATGAGATAACTTATCATATGGAACTACAATGTGCACATACATTCAAAGAGATCATTGATAAAGGTTTGTTTATTGAGTGAGCACTCATCAATAAAGGAGTTATCAAGTTTAATTCAACTAATCAAAATCAAGGTAATAATTAGGGAAATGACCAACATCCCATTCAGGCACTAACATCATAACTGGCATAGGCCAATAACCAAAAAATACCAAAGCAATTCAACTGTAATAAGGATGTTGTAGGAAATGGAGTAATTAAATATCATCATGTCTAAAAGGTGAAAACATCATCTACACCACCTTTTTAAATTAATCCTACCTGGCAACCTCTCCAACCAATACCACAAGCACAACAAGCAATACCTACACAATAAATACAATAGCCGTTACCATTGCAAACCCCTCCTCCTAGGAAATTATGCCTACATGACGTGTCTTTAGTGACCTAGGAGAACCTATTGAGTCTATATTTCAAAATATTTTTGTTACTAATCTAATTATTTGGCCTATATCAAAGCATTATCTACAAGACATTCCTTATCATGATTGGTATCATGAAAATGAATTATGTGACTATCATCAGGTCAATGAGCATAATTTGTGAAAATGTGTCCAAATCAAGCATTTAATTGAGAATATGTTGGAGAATGGGGATATAACATTGGATAATGGTACTTCCACTTTTAATAAAACTCTTGAGATTTATCAAAACCCCTTTCCCCAACATAACAATCAACAACAAAAACAATAATAACCAACACAGTAGTAAAATCAACATCAAAGGCCGAACCGACAAAATTAATAAAATCAGTAGAAAAACCAATAATGATGGAACAATGGACAAAACCAAGGTTATAATGGTAAAAATAAACAACCCTACCATGAAGTTACACATGACAATAATAGGGTTGTAGGTCATATTGTACGGGGTAGCATTAATACCATCTCCATTAATCCTAGACCAAGCACTAATCAGCGTAAACAATTGCTAAATAACAATATTTAGCCAAATTACATGGATAATCCTTATTTGACATGGGAATGAATATAGGAAAACCAAAAAACTATGACTTCCCCTATTGGACCTTATATCGATAACTTGTCCTTGCCACATGACCATATGCAAGTGTATTGGCAATCGAGACATGTCCTATCTAGTCCCACACCATTCCCAATATTGATTAACAATAATGGTATAGTAGTTAATCATAATTATGCAATCAAAAATTAGACATAAATTATTACTATCCTAGGCCCATGACCATCTACCACTTTTCTTGTCATTTAACCAACTGTTCAACCTCAAAATAAACCATTCACTACTGACCAAGATAAGAAGTTTGATATTGTAGAACAATTACAAAAGACACTAGCACAAATATCTATTTTATATTTGTTGTGAACATCAATAATCCACAAGAACATCTTGAATGAGTTTTTGACCCAATTCACTATTGTTAGTGACATATCACCTGATAAATTTCAAGTTTTGGTTGGACACCTAGGTCCAGCCCAACAAGTCACATTCAACCAAAGTGATATGTCTTCCCTTGGACCACTCCATAATAATCTGTTATACATATAAGTTTACATAAGATGGCATAAAGTGAAATTTGTCCTTATAAACAATGGATCTAGCCTCAACATAGCGTCTCTAAAGCTCATCAAGCTTCTTGGGTACACAATGTTGATCTCTAGCTAGAAACAATAGCCATCGAAGCCTATGATAATCAATAAAGATAATCACAAGGAATGATTAGTTTACCAGTTATCATTAGGCCTATGACCCATGATACACTCTACCATGTGCTTCATCTTGAGTTATCATACAATATACTTTTAGGTAAGCCTTAGTTACATGAGATTCATGTAGTCTCATCAATGCTACACCAATGTATCAAGTTTTCCCACTTAGGGATGGAAGTAAATATTCTAGGAGATTTACACCCATATGAACACTACAAGCATCTTGAGGCCAAATTTCAAAACTACAATTATCGGTATGGCATGAATGCAAGTTACAAGAAAGATTAAAAAAAAGCTATACTTATTGATTCTTCATCAGATAATTGTATAGATCCTAATACCTTGGATTCCCTTTCCCATATGCCACCTCCTAAAGCTTCTAATCATTTCACCATTTCAGATAATGGATCAAGAGATTATGTGACCCATGATACATTTAATATTTCCAATCTTCCTTAGAATCCAAAAACCTTTGGGTGACCTAGTGTCACCTCACATATGCATTGGCAACAAAATAGAAAAGATAAGGGACCTATAACATTTGTACCAGCATCTATCCTAGGACATGACCCTCTTAAATGGGATGAATCATGGTTATACAATGATAACCAAGTTTATTTTTATAAAAATGAAAAGTATCCTATTCCCAACAAGATCATGGAGCATCACAATTATGAAGGAAGAGGCCTTAGACTAAATCAACAAGGAACTATCAAGCAAATTTCCATGACTAAGTATGAAAGACCTTATGGACTTGGATTTAAACCTCTTGGGGGTGACCCCACATATCTTATTCAAACTCCATCACTAGTGACTAGTGATGATGATGCTAAGAGTGAAGTAGAGTTTAATCATTGTCCCACCTTTGATGACCTGGTTGAAACCAACCTATTTGATAACAATGCCATTTGTACCCTTACCATGACCATTCATCACAACCCATTACCATTATATTATCCCCAACTGATAGATTGGTAACAATAATAATCCAATCTACTGATTGATGAGTTTCAAAATGATGAGGCATTCTGTGACTTTTTAGGCCTTAGAGACAATGTTCCGTTGAGAGATCAAAAATCAAGATTATCAATACATTGGATCCTATAGCCTATTTTGGAGAGTGAGTGAACACCCTTAGCCAAAAACAAATAATTAAAACATTGAGGTCCCAAAGTAAAAACCTCTTTGAGATGCTTTTTAACCAGGGAAAAAGTAAAGATAAAGGCCAGTTTAGTGGTAAAAACCTATTTTAGGTGCCATTAGATGGGGGTGTTCATTTTTCTTTGAAAGAAGACTAAGAGACCACCAATGATGAACTTACCTATGGATCTAATTTTTATTTGAGAAATAATAAGTATTTGATCAAATTCTTCAAGAATTTTCAACTATTTTTGTTACATGGCTAGATGTCCCATTAGGGAACTCAAATTCATCATGCCTAGGAGAAGTTGAAGAGCAAGTCCTATCAGAGGACCCTGACATATTTAAATAGTTCAAGTCATTTCCTACTATCCTAGAAGATAGTTTGACCCTTCTATTTGAAGATACAACATAGGTAAATATCGAGACTCCATCAAACTTGAAATGGATAAAATTAGGCATGTCTCTCACTAAGGAAGAACATGACATCTTTATAGATCTTTTGAGAGACTTTGTAGATATCTTTGCATGGACCTACTCTGACATGCAAGGTTTATACCTCACCTTGGTTTTGCACCACCTTGTGGTTAATCTTGATGCCAAACTAGTAAAATAAAAGTTACATAAGATGCATCCTTGCATTGCTGTATTGGTAAAGAAAGAGATAGAAAAACTCTTAGAAGTAGGATGTATATGATCTATTGACTACTCATAATGGATCTCTAATGTGATACCTATTGGAAAAAATCTTGAAGGGATCAAAATGTGTACTTATTTTTGAGGCATCAATAAAGCTTGTCCTAAATATGATTGTACCTTATCTAATATTGATATGATCATCTAATCCACGGTCATTTATAAAATGCTTTCACTCATGGATGAATTTTTAGGATACAACCAGATCAGAATAACACCTGAAGACCAACATAAAACAATGTTCATGACTCCATGGGGAACATTTTGTTATTAGGTAATGCCATTTGGCCTTAAAAATATTGGATCTACATATCAAAGGGCCATGACTATCATATTCCATGATGTGATGCATGATATTTTTGAAGACTATGTCAATGATATATTAGGAAAATCTAAAACTAGGGCTAACCATCTAGTAGTTTTTCATAAGATTTTTGAAAGATGACAAGAGTATAAAGTTAGACTCAATCCAAAGATATGTGTGTTTAGTGTAAATTTAGGCAAATTACTTGGCTTTATCATGTATCATAGAGGTATTAAAGTCAATCTGGCTAAATTCCATGCTATGATTGAGATGCCACCACTAACCAATTTAAATCAACTCCATAGTTTTTAGGGTAAGATATAGTCTATTCGATGCTTAATATCTCAATTAGTAGACAAGTGCCATCCATTTACACACCTTTTGAAGAAGGGAGTTGCAATTCACTAGGATGATCACTACCAAATAGCTTTTCAATAACTTAAAGACTATCTTGTTAATACACCTATTTTATTACCTCTTATGCCAAGAAAGGCATTCTTGTTATACCTATCAGCTACTAACCATGTTATGGGGGCACTCTTGGCTCAACATGATGAAAATGGAAAAGAGCATGCTATATACTACCTAAGCCATACCTTGGTTATGTATAAACATAACTATTCACCTATTGAAAAAGCTTGTATGGCCATGGTCTTCATAGCTCAAAAACTATGCCATTACATGTTGAATAATAAGACCATGGTCATTTCAAAAGTAGATCCACTCAAGTATCTACCATATAAAACAACATTTCAATGTAGAATTGATAAATGGATCATTATTATTATTGAGAGTGACATAGAGTATGTCAATTATAAGGTAATCAAGGGATAAGTTATTACATATCAACTTGTAGAGGCACCTCTCACAGACACACAACCACTCATATTTCAATTTCCTGATGAATCCATAATGACCATTATTAACACACCCATTAAGGATTAGCCTTGTAAGTTGTATTTTGATGTTTCATTTACTGTACATGGATCAGGGGTAGGCCTATTGTTTATTACACCACAAGGGGGATCTAATCCATAAATCATTCAGAATCATATTTTCTTATGCAAACAACATGGCCAAGTATGAATCACTTATTGTATGACTTCAATAAGTAGTGCATTGGAATATATCTCATCTCCATGTTTATGGTGATTCCTAATTAATCATCAATTAGGTCACAGATCATTTTTAGACAAAAGATGATAAGTTGATTCTATATAAATCCATGGTTGACACTCTTAAGTCACAATTGAAAATAGTTAATTTGATCACATACCAAGGGCTAGTAATAAAACTATGGATTCCATGGCTGCTATTAGCTCTGTAATTTGACAAATAGATAAAGATAGAGAGTATTAGTTCCTCATATAGAATTTTTCAGCACCAACTCATGAACCTTCGACCATTGCCATGATTTGTGATATTTTTGGTCCTAATTATATCTGGTACTCAAACCTTTAAAAATACCTTCATGACCAAGTTATACCACCTAACCTATCTTGAAAACAAACTAAAGCCTTCATTCATCATTCCACTCATTATACTCTACTTGGATCTACCCTTTACCATCACAGTTTTGATGGAACTCTGCTTCATTGTTTAACTTCAGTAGAGTGTCTGCTAGTGTTAAGAGAAGTTCATGAAGGAGTATGTGGAGTTCATTCTGATGAGGCAATCCTATCTAAAAATATTTTGTGTATTACTTATTATTGGCCCATAATGGATGCAAATGCCACTGTATATGTAAAAAGGTGTGACAAATGTCAATGACATGCTAATATAATTCATGCCCAAATAAAAAATTTGAAACTGATGTTGACACCATGGCCATTTTCTACATTGGGACTTGACCTCATTAGGAAGATTAACCCCACTTCATTTGATGACCATAGAAATATCCTTATCACCATCGAGTATTTCAATAAGTTGGTTGAAGTTATACCCCTCACTTACATGACTAGAAAGCAAATTTCCAAATTCATTTTCAACCATCTCATTTATTGCTATGGTATCCCCTCTAAAATTATATCTAATAATGGAAGATCATTCAAGAATAAGAATGTATACCAGTTATGTATTGAATACAATATCACACAACATTTTTCTACAACATATTACCCTCAAGGTAATTGCCAAGCCAAAGCATCCAATAAAACCATTATCAATATCCTCAAAAATATTTTCAATAATGTCAGTCATGGTTGACACTTATAGATATTACCCACCCGCCTTTGGGCATACCATACCAATCATCATACTCCCATAGGAGCCACTCCATACTCACTTTTTTATGGTACTAAATCCATCCTTCCCATTAAGGTCAAGTTACCTTCACTATGCATATCCTTTGAGAATGTCCTAGATAATCATGACTATCGATTAGTTTGTCTATAAGATCTAGATTTACTTCATGATAAATGCACATTTACACTCAATAATATTCAAGCATATCATAATTGACTCAAAGGCCACTATAATCAATGTGTTAAGTATAGGCCATTTAAACTTGGTGATCTTGTTCTTAAAGAAAACCAAAAGAATACCATAGCTAAGAAGAAGCATAAAGAGAAATTCAAACCAAACTAGATAGGACATTTCATCATTACTACATATTATGGATCAAGAGTATAAAGGTTCACCACACCAGATTGAGATGAACTTCCTAAGCTGATGAATATTATTCATCTAATGCAGTAATATGAGTAATCACTGCGGTGTATTATCTATAAGGACCATTTTATTTATGCAATTTAATCACATATTCTTCTTTGGAAAAATACCATCCTTATCCATCATCTTCATCGTATCCACTTTATCCTTCTGATCTATCAGTCTAGTGTGTTCTAAATCCTAACCCATTTGACCTTGGTTTTTGCCATTCATTACACAGTTTCAACATCAAGGAATCTGATCAGTTTCATTAATTGGTTTAAGTACTTTAGATAGAGATCATGTTTTAGGATAGTATGATAGAAGTTTTGATAATTGCATCCTTCATTTTTTATTCCTTTCTTACCATCTTGATACTTCCTATGCCATGTTGTGCCTTTTTAAAAACTATGCTTATTTTGTTTGAATTGACTACTACAATAGTCAAATTTCTCTAGTGAATAGTGAAACTATAGTGACTTGAGGTCCTACTTTGGGACTATATAGGTAGTGCTCGATACTTGTTGAGGTTAGCTTAGTCTCCCTTCTCCACCATGTTCTCACCATTTTGTGAGTAACCTAAGCCATGCTCTTGCTATTTTGTGAGCAACCTAATCCATACTCTCATTGTTTTATGAGCAACCTAAGCCACATTCTCACTATTTTATGAGAAACCTAAGCCACACTCTCACCATTTTGTGAGCAACCTAAGTTTGAACGCTCTTGCCATTTTTTGATCTTGAACCATTTAGTGTCTCATCATTCTCGATTGAGTTGAGATACTTGAAAAAATTATAAAAATATTTATAAAATCATTAGAAAAGAATAAAAAACATTGACCACTTGTTTACCTTAAAGATTTCAGGAACCCTTACTAAGTTACAAGCAAATCACTTGTCATTTAGTTTCCCCATCCTTTTTGGCCTTTTTCTCTCATCCACTTGCCATTTTTCAAGACCATTCCTATTTTTCCTCTCACATCCATTCTATTTATTTTCATTAGTTATCACATTCTTCCCATTCCTTGGGAGAACTACATTTGGCCTAAAGTTTTTTTTATTGGATATTACATCCATGGAACTATATAGGTAGCATCCACTTGCCTAGTGCATATGGAGACAGCTTGGCCACCCCCTTTCTTTTCTTTTATTCCCCTATTTTATTAATTTGTTAAGTTGTCACCTATTTTATAAGGGAAATGTTCATAGGATTTATATTGCATTGTTTATTTGTTTGTTTCTTCTTATTTTGTTTGTTTGTCTACTTATTTGGTTGCTTTCAACACTATTGCCTTGATTTAGTTTATGTGTGTGTATTGGGTGATTCCTTTCCCACACTTATACTCAAATCCATCCATATTCATATGTTTACATTGTCATCATGGTTTCTATCATTGGTGCATTATTTTCTATTGAGTATTAAATTACGGGAGTCAGTCCTTATGAATATTTTAGTGAAGTCCTCATGATGTTATATCATGATGCCTACCAACATGTGATACAAAAAACCTCAGCTTCAAGAATTCTATTCATTGATGGTGGCATCAACATTTCTTCAGTACTGACATCTTGATTCAATCCCAATCATATCCTAAATAGAGTAATTAACCATGAAATAATTTAAACCTTTATTAGTTTGGATGAGCATCTCCCTACTAGTAGGTTATTCCAATTCATCATTACCCTCTGTGTTATGTTATTATCATCCTTGGCCAAGTTTATCATGTTTTCCATAATCAGAATCCTATGATTATAACTGCCTATGGGTAAATCATTGCACACCATACCACATGCATTTCTCAATGATTATAACCACCTTTGGGCAAATCATTGTGTTGTTACCACTATAAGTTTTTTGCCTATATAAGGGCATGTTCTCTTATTTGTCTGTCTTAACTAGGGTAGCTCCATCTTCTCAATGATTATAATCACCTTTGGGCAAATCATTATGTTATCATACCACATTACCACTATCAGGGTACACTATTTATAACCACCTTTGGGAAAACCATTGTACACCATCCTATTTGCATTATCAATTATTTTGACTACTTTTTCAATATCATTGTGTTTTCACCCCATCATATTTCTTTTCTTTGGTCCCCTCATTTCATTTCTTTCTTTTTGAGGGACCGGTTGCCGACCTACTTGTGCCAACAATTCCCTTAAGGGGGCATCATAAAATTAGTTTATCATCATTATAGTTGTAGGAATACATGACCTTTTCATTATTTGATAATAAGTTACTATTATTATTCTAGCTTGCAATTCCTTCTAAAATAGGGGCAAACTGTGGACACCTAAGTCTAGCCGCTGATAACCTCTAACCAGGATGTTGACCAATTTCCACTCAAAATGCACAATTTGGCCTAAAAACACTAAAACATGATAAATAATGTGAAACTGACATATTCAAGTGCTGATTTTGGCTAGGATATCCCTAAATGGGGTAATACAATTTATGGGCTAGCTAACTTTGATCAGATTATTTTGAGTCAAAATGCTAATTTTGTACTTAGGTGCTCTAGATTGATCTTTCCCATCAAATATTTTACAAAAGACATATGCCTTTGTTATTTTTTTTATAAATACCCTAAATGATAATATGGATCCAATGCATTTGACATTAACTTCCAATTCAAATTTAGTCAAATTTTGGACCAATAACAAGCCATTATAATCAGTTTGGGTAATTTGTGCACAAAGTGCTTAATCATGCTTAAGAGATAATTAATCCAAATCAAGGCTTAATTAATAATTGCATGGAAACTTGTTGAAAACTTATTTTTGGAAATGGATATTGAATATCTACATCATTAGGTGACCTCATTTCTTGGGAAGACATCCCTAGGTCATAAATGCCACAAATATTAAGATTCATGCCCTCCATGCCTCTTAATTCCCCCTTCTTCCAATGTCATGATGAGGATAATTATAAAATTAATTCTAAAAATTGAATTAATCCTCAACCACACATCTTAATCTTGAGATGGATGGTTTAGGTTGATTCTAGACATTTTCAAAAATCTATAAATAGGAGGTCATGAAAATCATTTCTAAGCTATTTTGGTGTAAATTTATAATGCACAAATATATTAAAGGATCCATTAAAACTAGTGTTATCATGCCAAATTAATTCTAATCCAAGCTAAGCCACAAGCCAAAGGTGTCAAGGAGAAGAGGAGATAGCCAAGCCTCCTTTGATGAAGACTTCATGAGCACAAGCCAAGCAAGCCACTACAAAAAGCATTTTAGAACATCCAAGGAATGTAAAAGAGAGTTTCTTTTGCATTTTAGTTTTATTTATGTTTATTATCTAAGCTCTCCCTAGTGTCTAATTAAAAATATGTTATGCTAGTTAGTGTGTTTCTTTCATTTTGTTTTCATTTTGGAACTAACACCATACTAACCATCCTCTCTTGAGTCAAATTCCTAGATCACAAAATAAAACTTATAGGATAAAAAATAAAATTGAAGGCAATATTACCTTTTCCTATCAACAATGTCTTCTTGTAACTAGCCCAAATATTAGGAGTATAATGATAAGTTATATTTGTAAATGTTGCCCTTCTTTTGGGTGATGGGCTATAAAAATATATGTTATCCCATCTTTTACAATCCCATACATATTTTACTCCTTATATAAGGTTTCCTTTCTAAGAGATAAATATGGACTACTAAAAATAATACAACTAATATCTAGTGGAGCCATATCTAGATCAACTTCATCAATAAACTTGGAACTGATGACAAACCTTAGCCATCATGTTGTTATTACCTATAATTTATCATTAACACATACCCATTCTAGTGGATATGGGTTAAAATGTTGCTTAATTTGGAGTCTTAGTTTATAAATAATCTCCTTAGAAATTAAATTATCCTGAAATCCACTATCAAAAAGAGTATTTATTTTTGTATTTTTAAAATAACTCTTATGTGAAACAAATTATTACCATTTCATGGTAATTTATTTTCCTTGGATAAATAGATTGATTCCTAGATTGACTATAGAGGCTTTACTTCTCAATATATATGAATCAGAATGTCTTATTTGCCTGTCAACATTTGCACAACTTCTTTGCATTTTTCTAACTATAATTGTGAATAATTATTTATTCCTTTATCAATTTCATAATGAACATTCCTAAAATATTTCTTATCTTCTTTCTATGACAAGTTTTTCTTGTTCAGCTTATTTGTTCTAGTACCCCTATTTTCATAATAAAATAGATATTATAGCACATATGCTTCATGTACCTTATAGGGTTATCTTCACAGAAAGTCTTACTCATAGAGACTTCAATATCTTCTTCCTTGGGATATATATATTCTTTGTAATCACTATGTGGTAGCGATGGCTCTAGTTTTCATCTTACTCTATATCCTTTGAAATATTCCCCTCTATTGTCATCACCATAACCAAATCTAGAATATTTTGGTCTCTCAACCTATAAAGGCTTAGACATACCTTAGCTATTGATTCCAAGGCCTTTTACTTCATAGACCATCTTGGCTAATAGCTTCAAGCCTATGCCCTTTGTGTGCTTCTCAAAATATTGAAAATAAGCATCTATACTTTATTATGAGGAAAAATAAGATAATGTATCCTTTTTACACTTTGTATACACAAATTAAGGAGTGTCATTACTTACAGATTTAGAATTTACATTACTTTCACCAAAGTTATAAGATAATTAAATTATTAGATCATTATTAGTTTCTTCAAGTACATTATTAGATTTATGATGACTAATTCGTGTGTATGAATATGAATATTCACTTATGTAGCCAAAATATAGTATGGTCATCTGACTCATGCTAAATTGGATTTCATAAACATGATCACTAGTTAGTTGGATGCAATCTCCTAATATTATGTACTTGGCCTACTGGGATGTGAGATAGAAATTACCCAAAATGATCTCATTTGCTTCTTCCAAGACTATGTCAAGGGAAAATTAATCAAAGAATAGTCATCTAATACCAAAATGAAACATATAATAATGTGTCACATGTCCATTTACTTTGTCATTATCTACTGTGAATGCCTTGGTTCAATGTATTTAAATAACTTCCAATCTTAGACATTGTACGATACCTTTAGTGATGTAACTAGATACATTGCTCTAGTAAAAATCAATACTCAAAAAAATTCCCTCAATAATAATAGTGACATTCTACCTTCATGTCTTCTTAGAGTGTAGCATATACTCTAGTAATTCAACTAACAAAATTTATATTATAGTCTCTAGATTTGACTAAAAATGTATTGTTGGTCTGGATGGCTGATTGCATCTTGACATAGTTATTGCCTTACATTTTCCTTTGTTTTGATTCTTAAACTAGTGTAGATCTTGAATTTGATTTAATATCCAACATTAATTTTCAACATGTTCTCTCATATAACAATATCTACATAGTTATAAGTCCTCATACATCATCTTCCTCTGGAAACATTTTTCTTGAATCTCTGCTTATAGAGAGTCAATGTTCTTCCTTAGTTTCTCAATTTGTCACTCTTTTTCATGGTGGTCTAAAGATAAAATCTCTATCAGAGTGTTGATAATCATAATCAACATAAAATGAAATTAAGCCACAAATGGATCCATTACTATCTAAGGATGAGTGAAAAAAAACTAACACAAATGTTGATTTCACTAGCTCACCCTAGGTTAACTAAATCCAAACAAACTGATCTGATACTAAAATTGATCTATAAACATTAAGTGACCCCTTAGGAATTTTTATATTTTTTAAATAGATCTTAATAATGTTTTATTTTTCTTTTCAAATTGGAAATGAAAAACTAAAATTTTATAAGTAGTATGTAAAATCAACTACGATTTATCAAACATAACATAATAAACTAATAATGGAGTTCATCCTGATTAGGCTACATCTCTGGGTTTAATATGAAGTATAACTTATATATTAATTTAAAATTAAAATAAAACTCTTGCATCAACAATATGTGAGCACCACAGATGATGGGAAATATAGTCTACAATATCTGATCTTGTGACATAACAACTTAAGAATAATACTGAGTCAAATATCCCATTTGAAAATTCAATCAAAACCAACTACAAAACTCTATGTCTACTACTTTTTTCAAGTTACCTATGTCTTCAAAAAATTGTTTATGCTTCTCCTTCCATGCTTATTCTAGCTTCTAAAATCTTTAGACTGAAAATGAATTCACACTTTTGTTGTGTTTCCAAATGACCAGTTGACCCCTATTTATACTTGTTTGGGGTCAACATTTGGTGGGTTGGGTAATTATCTCTTGCCTAGTTATTATGAGGTTTTAATTATCCCATAATGTGGGATTATAATTATCCCTTGGATTAATTTAGCCCTTTTACAATTATCCCCATTACGAGATCTATTTTTAATAAAAGGCTTAAAGTTATCCATTATATGAATATCAATATAAATGGATTTAATAATGTGGAACTCTTCATATTTTGTGTTTGGTATTTTGGCCAATAATTTTGGCTAATGATGTGGAATTAAATCAACTCCCATGTTACTGAATTTTTTTGCCTTGTCAAAAGGACATGATGAGAGGCATCGAGGAACATGATGTGCACGAGGGCATCAAGCTTGGCAGGCCAGATTGTGGGCTGTTCTCATGCTGGGACCGGTACTTAGGAGAATGAAACAGTCTATGTCACTGATCGTTTAAAGATGCAAAAAATTAATGGCTACCTTCCATGCAGTCAAGACCGCCTTGTCCTAGTTCTTTCACCTGATGTTGTAAAGGAGGATGTGGAATATCTATCCACACATGCTCTTATCTACAAATTTATGGGGATTCAAATTCCTCTAGCGACCTTGGATGCCTAGATCCACTATTCCTTGCAAGTGGAGGGCAACTGTGATGTTATGTTGGCTAGAAACAACTATTTCATGGTGAACTTCTCTTCTGTGGTTGACTAAAATTCGATTTTTGAAGGAGGTCCCTATGTCTATGATTGAAATGGACTCTTTATCAAACCCTGGCACTCAGGTTTTGACTCAGCGGAAGTTCTTCCATCTCGAGTACCTGTTTGGGTTCGTCTGCCAAGACTCCCCTTGGAATTTTGGCAAGAAGACATTTTGTGGCAGATAGCGGCTGTGCTAGGGAATAGCACACCAGACACTAGATAAAAAAGTTATTTCTTACGACCGTATTTGTGTTGAAATTGATTTAAATAACCCTTTACTAGATGCTATGTAAATATGTATGGGCTCTTCTTCCTGGCTTCAACAGCTTGATTATGAAGCTATTCCCTTCTATTACCAAATCTACCATGTATATGGGCACCTGAAATTCCAATGTCCTCATGCCTCCAGAGGGGCTGGCACAATTGAAGGATCAACTGGGACTAGACTGACCTATGAAGGTAAAGGAAATGGTCAGGCAGCTCACCTGGGTTCTAGAAATTATCAATCTGTTAAGGTAGCAAAATAAAAATCTTATTTGAACTTGGAAAATTAAGGACATGGCCCATCGAATTCATCAGATAAAGAGGGTTTTGTCCCAGTTAGACGCCGGGCAAAGGGGCGTGGTCTGAAACAGCCAAATTTGGATTGGCAATTGGATGCATGGTTTAACAAATTTGAGGCTCTAGATAATATGGCTGTGGAGGAAGGTTTTCCTCTTACGGATCAATGTGATGCTCCTAACTTGGATGACTACCATCCTACTCTCAATGACACTCAGGATATGATTGTACAGCAAGCCATGGAGGAAGCTCTCAATCCTGACAAAGGCGCTCTCATGATTCTCCCTACCTCACAAGACAAAGATGTACGTTGGGTAGATTTAGTCAAAGAAGGTGGAGCATCTAGTAAAGACAAAGGTTCTTCTTCTACTCTTGGTCTTATGCAAAGACCTTTCAAGAAAGCTTCCTTTATTGCCACCTCTAGAGCCAGGCAGAGGACAGATCAAGATAAACTTAAACTGACAGGTGATTTTCTAGTAGAGTTAGGGGTGGTTAAGACCCTTGATGAACACTTCCCTCACTCCACTTCATGATTGTTCTATCTTGGAATGCAAGGGGCTTGAGTAGCACCCCCAGGAAAAAAGCTACCCAGTAACTGGTGACAGATCATTCTCCTGATATTCTCTGCATTCAAGAAACTAAGTTGTCAGTAGATTCTTTGTTTAAATGTGCTCCTAGTATTTGGTTCTTTGGCCAATGGTAATGCATTGGCACTATAGGGAGCTTAGGGGGCCTCGCCATGGGATGGGATCCAAGGAAAATAGTGCCACTCCACTAGTTGTCTAGCCTATCAGCCCTATCGATGGTCGCTTCCTCCATGGACATAGGGGAGATGATCCTGGTGACTATAGTTTATGCTCCCTCAGATCTTCCTAGGTAGCTCCAGCTATGGGATCACATTTGGTTTGTTAGAAGCTGCCACCCCTTTTTGCCATAGATAGTAACTGGTGACTTCAACTCAATTCTCAGCCTGGAGGAGAAGATGGGTGGATTGCCCTGATTGGGTCCCTCCTCTGAGCTTCTTTGGTAGAATTTTGAAATTTTGCATCTCTCAGATGTTAATCCTCTTAATGGCCTGTTCACATGGAGTAATAGAAGGAGTGGGAATGCAGATATTTTGGAGCAGCTTGACAGATTCCTTGTCTCCTACTTTTGGTTCTCTAGAGCTATGTCGCTATCATCTGAGATTCTTGATTGGAGAGGTTCTGATCACTGGCCAATCAAGTTTTCTATCTGGTATGTGGCAACTCCCAAGAAGCCTCCTTTCAAGTTTTAGTTGATGTGGTTGTGGGACCCCTCTATCCATGATTTGATGGCCCACTGGTGGAGACTGGGAGCACTTGATTATGGCCTCCAAAAAACTACAGTTTGTTAAGAGACAACTAAAATATTAGAATAAGAGCTGTTTTGGCAATCTTCATTATATGAAGAAGCAGGTACAAAATTGGTGGGATATTATTACCAGGATTATTAGGGACACCGGGTTAATGGAAGCCCTTCATGCTGATGAGTCTCAGGCAATCATGGATTTGGCAGAATGGGAGCTTCAGGAGGAAATTTATTGGAAGCAAAAGGCCTAAATTGATTGGCTCCAGGAGGGTGATAGGAATACAACTTTCTTCCACAACTCGGTGCAAGGTAGGTGCAACAGGAATTTCATTGATTCTCTTACTGCCATGGATGGAATGCGGTTGACCTCCTCCCAAGCTATATCCGGTGAGGCTATTCACTTTTTCTCAGATCTCTTCTCAACTGATCTCCCCCCAGATGAGTAGGCTAAAAATATAGTTCTTGAGTGCATTCCACTTGTTGTGACTCCTGGTATGAATAACTCCCTCTTGCATCCCATTAGCATGCCAGAATTGGAAGGAGTGGTCCACAACTTAAAAAAAGGCAAAGCCTCAGGTCTTGATGGCTTTCTAGCTGAATTTTACCAAAATTTTTGGGATATTATTAAGCATGATTTGTTGGAAGTGGCTCGAGAATCTTAATCCAGCAAAGAGATTCTCCAGGCCCTCAATGCCACTTTTCTGGTTCTTATTCTGAAGAAGGAGCAGGCAAACCATCTAGATGCTTTTAAACCCATTTCCCTCTGTAATGTGGTGTATAAAATCATTACTAAGCTCCTTGCAGAAAGACTTAAGGCTTGTCTCCCCACGGTGATTTCAAAGGAACAGGGGGGCTTTATTGTAGGTAAATAGACTCTAGATGGGATAGTTATGGCATCAAAAACTATCCATTCTATGAGCACTTCTTGGGAGTGGGCCATGTTCATTAAACTTGATATGGCGAAGGCCTATGACAGGGTTAATTGGAGATTTTTGCATAAAGCTCTTCTTACATTTGGATTCAATCAAGATTGGGTTAGGTGGGTCATGAGCTGTGTAACCACACCCTCCTTATCAGTCTTGATAAATGGGGAACCCACCGAGCTATTTGGTGCCTCCAGGGGTCTGCGCCAAGGGGACCTGATTTTGCCTTATCTATTTATTATTATGGCTGAGGGACTTGGTCAGCTTATCAAATCTCATGTCTCTCAAAACCTGCTTTAAGGATGGAGGTGGGGGGATGGCTTACTTGTGTTGACCCATCTTCAGTTTGTTGATGACACTGCTCTTGCTGGAAGAGCGTATACTCAGGAAGTGAGAGAGTTGAGGTCTATTCTTGATACTTACCTAGCTACCTCGGGGTAGAGAATTAATGATCACAAGTCCTCTCTTTTTTTCTTCAATACTCTCGAGGCCATTCAGAGGAGGATTGCTAATACTCTGCAGTTTCAGATTCATCAGCTCCCCCTCACTTACTTGGGAGTTCCTATTGTTTTGGGGAGGCAGCCTAGACTTTTCTGGTAGAATGTTCTTGACAAACTAAGGTAGAAAGTGAATCACTGGACTCACAGATGGTTGTCTACTGCTGGTAGGGTGATTCTTCTACAATCGGTAATATAGGATCTTCTTATTTATAGGAGCATGGTTCAAGCTTCCCCGGTTTACTTCCTTAAGGAGTTTAATGCTCTTTTTGATAAATTCCTTTGGAATGGTAATTTTCAAGGTACACACTAGAGTCTTTTAAAGTGGGACACGGTTTGTCAGTCAAAGAAGGAAGGTGGCCTTGGTCTACGTTTGGCCGTCTTGTCTAGCCAGGCTTTGGTAGCCAAACTCTATTGGTAGTGGTGCTCCAGTCCTTCTCACTTGTGGGCAAGAATTCTGTCCCACAAGTATTTCCCTGGGGTGGACCCATTTGGTATTGCCAGGATGCCCCTTGAAGGTAAAGGATCCATGGTGTGGGATACCCTCAAGTGGGGAGATTTTCTTGTGAAACACAGTCTCTTCTGGATATGCAACAGTGGCACTGAGGCTCTCTTTTGGAGTGACTCCTAGGATGGTTCACCTCCCATCATTTTTACTCATCCACACCTGCATAATCTTAGTGAGTCTCTTATTGTTATTGGTTGGACTAATGTTGCTCATTATAAGGAGGCTTTTGGCCTGGGTATGGTTGTTGGGTTTCGGTGGAAAAACTCCTCTGACTGGCCACCAGGTGGCTCGATGGAGGAAAGGATGGAGCTATCTCAGATCCTTGCCTCTAGGCATTGCAGTTTGCTATAGGGTCAAGACCTCTTAGCTTGGGGAGATGCCCCTTCTGGGCAGTATTTTGTTTCCCATGGGTACCATGCCCTGACGAAGTGAATTTTTGAGGATACAGCTACCTCTTGGTGGAAGAGAGTTTGGAATTATTTTTCTTGGCCAAAGTGCAATTTTTTTCTCTAGACTTTAGTTCATAACAGGTGCCTGACATGGGATAATCTCTGCAAACATGGATTTCAGGGACCTTCTATTTGTTTCTTGTGCCGCAGCAGTGTGGAGACCATGGGCCATCTTTTTTTCCAATGCCAGTTTGCTAGACAAATTTGGCATTTGTGGTAGAGTGTCTGGGAGTGCCTATGCTGGAATGCATCATCTTTGGTAGAATTTTGGGAGAGATTGGGGCATTCTCCTGTTAAAACCTCTATCCTCTAGGTTGCATGGTTAATTGGCCCCTCTCTCATACTGTGAAACATCTAGTTGGAAAGAAATAGGAGAATATTTCATGATACTTTGCTGAATGTTGAGCTCCTATGGGGGCAAATTTGTACAGCTATTCAGGAGACCCTCTACGCTAAGTGTGAGGTTGCTGGTGCAGTGGACCCTAGCAAAGCACCTATCCATTTGCGCCTCTTTGCATCCTTTCCCAACTGTGCGCTTGGTGCTCTTCCTTCACGCTGGGGGAATAATTTTGGTCTGTGCCCGAAGCCTATTGATTGGGCTGGTCATTGGATGCCCCCTGCTACTGGCATCCTCAAGGTGAACACAGATGGCTCATCCAAAGGGAATCCCAGAGCTACTGGAATAGGTGGAGTGGGGTGTGACAGCTCTGGAGAAATCAGGTTTGTTTTTTTGACTTACATTGGTATCCATACTAATAATTTAATGGAAGCCCAGGCTATTCTTACAGCTGTGGAAAAATGCTGCCAACTAGGTTGGCATAAGATCATATGTGAGGCAGACTCACAAGTGGTTATTAACTTGTTAAATAGATGGAATTTTGACAATGTGGATTGGCACGTAGCTTTTGTGGCTCAGCAAATTCTTCAAATTTGCACTTCCCTAGATTCTGTAGCGTTCAAGTACATCCCCCGTGAGTGGAATGGGGTTGCTGACTGTTTGGCCAAATGGGCCTCTGAATTTAGGCTGACTTGGAACATCTCTGATCAGAAGATGCTTCCTCTGAGTCTTTCTCAAAAGTTGGCTCAACTTGTGAGTCAGGATACAACTATGTAATTTGTCCGATTTGTTTTGCTTTCAATAAATTTTTACCCTCTTTAGTTAAAAAAAAAATCAACTCCCATGTTAATCTCCACCTAATATGGTTGGAAGCGCTTCATATAGGATTTAATCCCATTTTGATAGGATTTTCCCTTTATCCCTTTTTATGGGGATTTTAATCCCTCTTTAATAGAATTTAACATATTTAGCCTTTATGATGGGATTTGATCATTTTAATTTAACATACAAATATTATCCCATATACAAAGTGTCTGAGAATAAAATAGAAATTTTTTACCTTTATAAATTTTCCATACATGACAACTTGGATGATGCGACATGGAAAACCTAGAGTGAGACATTTGTCAAATCACCATTGATTCTTCTCTGTCATGTGTCATGTTCCTATTAGGCCATGTGTCAGATTTCCATAAGTCCATGTGTCAACTTTTAATTGGTCCATTTGTCATGTCACATCAACATATTGACTAACATTTACCATTAGTTGACCATCTTTGACCATGTCACTTTGACTAATTTTGACAAAAAATTTAACTAGGCATATCTTTCACATACAGACTCCATTTTATGAACCATAAGATATGCTAGAAGGCACTTGGATCCCTCTTCCATACTATTTTATTTTAGGGATGAATTGAGTCCATAATTTTTTGGTCCTTGGAGATGATCTATATATCATTATTATCCTAAATTACTACCTAGTTGGCTTTAGTTTAAGAGTCTATTTTTGCTTGTGATTAAAATGAGCTAGGAATTCACCATAGAATAAGAATAATGATATATATATATATATATATATATATATATATATATATATATATATATATATATATATATATATATATATATACATACCATCCTTAAAAATAATCAACAAAGACTACCAGTGGTAACTCTCCCTTTTATTCTCTCTAAAAATTAGGGCTTTTAAGAATCAATTGGCAAATACATTGTCCTCTAACCAATTTTGTAGGTTTGATCTCCAAATCATACTATTATAATTTAGTGATCTAATTGCCTCTTTTTGATCTAATTTATTGTTTATTTAGGATTTATTTCACTACTAAATTTGGGACCATGATAATTATATGATAATTCAAAATGTAAAACCTAAAATGTTTTATAGATTTGACCACAACATATACATGTTTTTCTATTAGAAAATAATTGAGATCATGATATTTCAACCAAAATATCATGAATGCAAGAGGGGATTCAATTACCTCATCATTTTATTGTACTAGGATAGTAGATAGAGTATAATAAGAGGAGTAACAATAAATGATAAAGTCTTTATTGAAATTTGGGCATGTTAAAATTAGAGCTTTAGTAATTTCTTCCTTGACGTCATCAAATGTTTTCTTCCCATGATCACTCCATTAGAAGGAGGTATTTCCATTCATCATTTTTATGATATGCTTGGTGAGTTCAACAAAGTCATATAAATCTTCTGAGAAAATTGACTTTAACAAAAAATGAATGAGTACCAAGTTTATTGGTTGGTAGGGATAATAATTTAATGGTTTTTAACCTTTTTGGATAGAGCTTGGTACCTTCTTTAGAGACCATATGACCTAATATATTTTATTATATCACTAAAAATATGAATTATTAGGATTCAGGGAAATATCATTTGAGTGACACCTTACAAAAACCTTTTTTAGGTGTTTGAGATGTTCATCTCTCTTCTTTGATAAGACTATGAGATTTTCTAAATAAATCACAATGATGTTTTTATTCTACCAATGAATGATAATTCCATCACTCTTTGAAATGTTTCTCTTTCATTAATGAGGTCAAAATGAATTTTTTTGTAGGTGAAGGTTTCCCAAGGGGTAATGAAGACTATTTTGAATTGTTCTTCAACGTGATTATATCTGGACAATCTATCTAACATAGAAATAATTTTAGATTGTGTGACATATTGTATAATTTGGTCCATGATTTCTAAGGGGTGATTATATTTTAGTGAGGCTTGATTGAGATTTTCAAAATCTACAAAAATATTGACTTCTCTATTATTCTTTCAAATAGGCATGATACTAGCTACCTATGTTTAATGTTGGATTATGAATATAATCAAAGAATTTAACTTATTTATGATATATTCATAGATGGTGCCATCAATATTAGGATTATAATGCCTCAAATTTTACCTGAATGGATTCATACTAGGTGTTAAAAAAATGTTGTGTTTCATTCTTCTTAGTTTAAAATATTTTAAGTCTGCATAGCCTCAAGCAAATACATCTTTGTAAAGCTTAAAAAGAGTGATGAATCTTCTACACTCTTCTTTAGAACAGCATTTTTTTATTTTTCATAGCTTGATTCCTCCTCTATGCTAATATTTACCTTCTCATATTTTTGATATCCCTAAGAGTTTACTTGAATATTTTGTTTAATATACTTGTCATGTTTGTCAAACATATCTTCTAAAGAGATGAAGCCTTTTGGGATTTTATTTCTCTTAGACTAGATGATTTAACCTTCAGTTTGATCTTATTTTATGTCAGGTGTTGATGAATCATGTCCCTCTTTATATTAAGAGGTTTAAGTTTCTTTATATCGAATAGGACTTCCATTGAATAATAATTTTCTTAAATTATCTTTCTAATTTAAGAAGGCAATAGTTTATTTGTCATTGTTAAATACTTGTCAATGTTCAACATTATCTAGATTACTAGGGTGATGTGTCATTTGAATAACATATCTATCTTGGTCAATTTGTGGTGGAGGAATCATCAAGGAAGTGTAAATAGCCAACACATATTTCTTGGAATTTTTTACTATAGGGACTGCATTTATGGAGAAATCCTAAAAGGATATAGTAAAAAATTATGCTTCATCAGTGTTTGAGTCAATCATTTCTAAATTGATATTGACTTTGTACTTGCTTAATGATAAATTTTGCATCTCCTTATGCTTATAATTTATAAATACTCATATCTTTTTCTACTTATAATCATAGTATGAAGGCTTCATATTCGATAGTATTATTTATGAATTCAAACTAAAGTTTGTATGAGAAAGGAAAGGATTATTTTTGTGTGGATATCAATAACACATCAACACTTGAACCAGTGGTTGAGAAAATCTCATAAAATTTTATATTCTAAGTGTCATTATAATTTCCTTCTATTAACTCATGGAGTTATAGATTTTTTTGGACATCATCATGTAAGTTCTAGGTCGAATTTATTTATATAAGATATATTCTCTAGGATCATTAGATTTATATACTAGAATTTAATATTTTTGTTATAGGATCAAAGTTTCATTAATTCCTTTTAGTATAATTACTACCTAAGTCTAATAAAGTTTGATTTCTCCTCCAAGATCTCTATAGAAGGATCTACTCAAAAGTATTCCATAGTTGGGAGGAATGTCTACTACTATTATAGTCATCTTCATCCTTTTTTATGGGAAGGCATCTAAATCAACTTGTGTATCTTTTATCTATTTGATTATGGAACCTACTTAGCTTCCATTTTTAAGCAAGCAAAAATTCTGTGTAAATTAATTACAAGGCATGTTCCACCTTGGCTGGAATGTCATTTTCTGAATCCCCCAAATCAGTTATACAATAGTTTAGTTTATAACCACCTATAAAAATACACAAAAAGTTTCAAGCCTCTCATTTCTTGGAGTAGTTTTAGATACATTATTCTTCATATCAAAATCACCTATCCTGATCTGTGTTCCATATAGAGTGTTAGAACCTCCTCTATTAATAAAATTAACCAGACTCTCCAATTGTTTATGGTTATTTATAAGGTATTCAATTTAAGAAATATAAACTCATTCATATTCATATGATCAATTGTATTGAAAGAAGAAATGGGAAATTCCTCATTTTGAATCAAATGTGGATAATTTGAACTACCAATTTTTTATTATTTATGTTTTGAAAAAATTGGTAAATGAGCACCTCCATTAAGAATAAATTTGGGAAAAAATAAAAATCTAAGAGTCTACTTCACTTTTTTGTTTATCAAATTATTTATTTTTATCTAAAGCATTCATCCTCTTTTTGTGATCCTGATTGAATAATGAATATGAATGGCTCTTCATATCCTCAACACTTTTTTCATAATTATCACCTTATGGTTCATACTCAAAATAACCCATAGTGGAGTCACCACTGGGTTCCTAGATTTCTTCGATAATGTAAATTTGAAACATTCTTTCCATTTCTAGGTAGTTCAAACCATCTTGATCATTGGTGGCATGAAAAATTCAAGAATAATGAATAAGGGTCTAAGCCTCTTCAATATCAAGTTGAGGAGTTAGAGAAGGAAATATAGGATAAATATTACCATGATATGGAACAAAAGGTCTCTTGCATATATCCTTATATGGAGTGTTTTGAGATTGAGGAATCTATTTATTCAAAACTAGGATATCATTTTCTAATTTATTAGTAAGAGGGTTAGTTAGATTATGTTATTTGGTTTTGAAGACCTATTTATTCATCTTTTTGACCATGATCATATCATCTTCAATTTTTTTGGCCTAGGTTTGTGCATCATCCAATGCTTTAGGATGATTTATTTGTATTATGACTTCAGAAAGAAACATTTTAAATATTTTATTATGGGCATTCCAGCTACAGGGATGTTCTTCATCAATTTGTTGAAATAAGATGTGAAATATCTCATAGGTTCATGGGAGTCTTTCTTTATTTGATATAATTATGCTAAAAGACAATGTTCAGCTTTGGTATATTTCAACCTCTTCCTAAATTTTTCCCTTATTGTTTTCTAGTCTAATATAGGAGAAATAGGTAAATTATGGAACAATTCTATGTCTCCTTTATCCAATGTTTCCATAAATAATCTAACACATATTCATATTCAACACAAAGTATGCCACATGCATAAAAAAATCCTTAATGTGTTCATCAAGATGTTGTCTCCCATCACTGGTGAATTTAGGGACATTATTTATTGAGCCCTTTTAAAGCTCATGAAGTTGAGCACCTAAATACATTGGGCCTATAAAATCACCCCAAGGCACAACAACAACCATATTATGATGGTTGATTATTTCATAAATAAGTATTTCTAGTAGAGAGAAAGTTTTTCTCAAAGGTTTTACTTATTTTATTCATTATAGAGAAAGTATGAAAGATTAGTGTTCTTGCAAGTCAAATAATGCATCAAAAAGTTTGGTTTTATTTATAAACATTATGTAACCTTTATTAGCTATAATGCTGGAAATTTTCAATGAGCATTGATTACTATCCTTTTTTCAACAAGTGAAACCACATTTTGAGTGAAATCAACATGTTTCTTTTCCTTATCTACCATGGATGTCACTCTTTGAAACCAAGGATTATTCACCCTATAGTCCTAAGTATATTATCATATATTAGAATAAATATTTGATTGCAAAACTTGAGTCCAGTCAAGGTTTGGTTGGATGATTAGGTTCTAATTTCCAAGATTAATCATGCAAATTATTGATTGAAAAATTATGAGTTGTATGGAAATCAAAAAATGTTCCCCAAGATGGGCACCAAAAAATATTAGTGAAATATTTGGTACTTCATAGAAAATCAATATTGCATGATAGTTTAGGAGATAAAAAGTCTCTCCTCTATTATGAGGGAAGGTTCCCTTTATGGAAAGAAATAAAAACTATCCCAATTATGTATAATATTCACAAGTTGAATAAAATGGGGATTTTTAAAAAAAAACATTCAACAAAAAATAAAAATAACAAATGGGAATACAAAGATTCATGAGAGAGTGAAAAAACACACATTTCACTCGTTTATTTAACAGAATAAACTAAATAGATAAATTTACCTTAAGAAGTCAAACACAATTCCTACTTGGAATAATGATAAATATATTAACATAAGAAAAATGCATACCCATTAAGGAAATAACTAGACATAAATTTCAATTAAATACTCGTTCTTGGATAAATATTGAATGTAAATCTTCGTTCCTCTTCCTCTTCAAGTTTCCCAAATTATGGACATTAAAAAGACATTTTTTAAATTTCCATTTCTTGTATTTATAATAAAGGCATTAGGTTGACCCTTCACATTTCAAAAATGACCTTTTGTATTCTATTTTTTGTCTTATTCTACATTTTATTTTTTTCAATTTTACCAAAAGAAAATATAAATTTCCTAAAATAGAAGTTAGACCAAAAAAAAAAAGAGAAACTATAAATTTTATTGGGAAGTTTTCTATAAGTTAGTGGTAATTGCAAATGGGTTGGCAGTAGTTGAATCTTAGATTGAATATTTTCATATGAAACCTTAAATTTTAAAAATATCTTGACTACTTCAAGATCCTCACTATTCTTTGTAAATAACACTTGAAGACAATGTGTGAACTGTTACGTTGTGGAGCTAAAAGCTTCAACTTGTTGCAGACAAAGAAAAGGAGGTTGTTGAAGATCCAAAAGAACTGGCATCGGTAGCATGATCAACATCGGTCATGATCAGTGCAGAAGGCAACCAACATCGGCAGGTAGTCGGTCGACGTCGATAGCACCAGGCAAGAAGTGACCAGCGTCGGTCACCTGTGTGTTCCAGAACTGTTCGTTGCATGAACAATTAGTTAGTTGAACCAAGTGTTTGCATGTAAAGGCTATTTCAAGTCTTGAGCTGCATGGATAATTATCCTAAACTAAGAGTCTAAGTTATTGTTCAAGTCTGGGATCTATTTATAGACCCATTGGTATGTATTGTAATGTGTGCTAGTGAAGAGAACAAAGTGTGTGTTTCTCCTAGTTCCATAGATGAGCTAGAAAGGAAGGCAAGGAAGATCCTTCCATTGTAAGTATGGTCTATTGAATTGCAAGTTTCAGGTTTATGGGAGATCAACCTGAAGTACTATAGAGTGCTTGGTGTACTGGCAGGGTTATTACTGACTGGTTGGAGAGGTGAACACCAATTCTGTGTGTGAGTTGGATGTTGGAACCATTTTTGGTAGGAGAGTGTTTTGAAGAAGAATTACTATATACTTGAGGTGTGGGAAGCCTCTGTAAGGTGGAAGAGTGTGGCGGCTCTTTATTGTATTATTTTATGTACATATGTTAATACAAGATAGTGTATTGTCTCTCATATTCTGTGCTATTGGTGAATTCTAGTTACTTGTGTTTCTGGTTATTTCCACATGTTTAATTTATTAAGTTTGGTAATCATATTGTGCTCTTTCTGAGGAGCAAGATCCTAACAAGTGGGATCAGAATAGGTGTGTTTGTTCTTGGATTCCCCAACAAGTGGTATCAGAGCATGTTTGTTGTTCTAGGTACCTGACAAATGGTATCAGAGCTTTAGGTTGGGATACTAATAGGTTGGATTAGATCTGGTTAGTGTGTGTTGATTACAGGTTACTCACAGGGGTTTCTATTTGAGTGGGAGTAGAGTAATGGCAGAAGACAGTAGACTACGAATGGAGAAGTTTAATGGTAGGAGGTCCAAGTCCAAGTATGGCAGAATAACCTGCTAGAAATATGGAAAGAAAGAGTAGGAAAAGAAAGATTGTTGGTTGGTAGCAGATCAACATGAAGGACATGAAGAAGAAGCATATGTTGCAGATTTCATTACAAGGGATGCTCTGGTATGTTCTTTAGATAAAGTAGAATCTTGGGTTTTAGATTCTGGTGCCTCTTTTCATGCATCCCCAATTAGGGAATTTTTTCATGAGTATGTCCAGGGAGACTTTGGAGAAATTTGTGTAGAGGATGGTAAGCCTTGTCAGATGGTTGGCAAAGGGAAAGTGAAGCTGAAATTGCAGACAGGTAACACATGGGTGTTGAAGGAGGTCATGCATGTCCCAGTTTTGGAGTGGAATTTGATTTTTGTAAGAAGTTTGGATGATGAGGGTTGCACCGTAACTCTCATAGTGGACTCTTGGAAGGTTACCAAGGGTGCACTTGTTGTAGCAAGGGGTAATAAAGTAGGTACGCTTTATCTATCTACTTGTATTACTGATTCTCTTTCTGGGTTATCTACTTCAGCTGTAGATTCATAGATGTGGCTTAATAGGCTTGGTCACATGAATAAGAAGGAGATGCATGTTCTTGAGTCAAAGGGTATGCTTTCAGATTTGAAGAGCATAGATCAAGATTTTTGTATGCAGAAGAAGAAGGTGATGTTTCTTGAGAAATCTGATGTTCGTGACAAGAATAGGAAAGCCTTGGTTTTCAAGGAGAAGGTGATGGATAGAGTTTAGCACAAGGGGCAGATGAATTCTAAGAAGAGCAAAGGTGATTTGGACAAGGGTTTGATCCAAAAGGAGCTCATGGGTAGAAGTCAGTTCTCACAAGCAAAACATAAAGACCAACATCGGCAAGAAAATTTACGTCAGCGTCTAGACAGGGACCAACATCAGCTATGTGCAGACTGACATCAGTGACTCAGGGACCATAAACACTAATGTCGGCAAGGGAGAACCGACGTTGGCAATGAGGAAGTCACAGGAAACTGACATCGATCGGGTGCAGACTGGAATGTGACCGGCATCGATCACTGAGACAAATTTTGGGTGGACAGCAAGCTGTCAAGGAGTCTCAAGCACCCATATGGAGGACTTAAAGGGTAGGTAAGCCTCAAATTCATCATTTCCCTTCTTTACACTACCTGTTGCTCACTTATGGTAAAGAAATAGGAAGTTATTGATGAAGTAGAGCAGGTAGATCTAGGAAACAATGGGAGCTTGGCATGGATGGAGGATGTGATTCCTTGGAGGAGAACCAAACAAGAGTTTTTGGTGGAGTTGCCAGCTGGAAGTAAGCACCAAGAGACGAATGGATGTTTAAGATGAAGAAGAGCAAAAATGGATATGTGAGACAGAAGATCAGGGTATATGGTCTTGTATAAGCTGTAGGGCAATGGAGGTTTGATCATTGTATTTCTCTTTACCAGGTTGGATAATATTAGCTACATTATCCTATTACTATATGATATGCTTGTTGTAGGGTTACATATACAGGTATTGCTGAACTAAAGGTAAAGCTAGTTCAAGGGTGTGTCATGGAGAATCTGGGAGCAGCAAGATTCTTTGGCATGAGTGTGTTTTAGGGACATGGAAGGTCATATGTTGACTTTGTTTCAGGATGATTGTGTGAAACCGGTTAGCATGCCGATGGTTGGATAGTTCAAAGAATAGTGTCTTGATTCACATAATGAGGTTAAGTGCATGCTATGTACTAGACTTGAGTTTTCCCAAGTAGTGGGAGTTGTCACAAGTTTGGAGCCAATCCATGAAAGAAGCATTGGAGGGTAGTTCAGTGGATTCTTAGAGGGACCAGTAGCAGGTGCACATGCTATGCAGGTTCAAGTTATTTTCTACATGGTTTGTAGATGTGGATGTGGTAGGTGTTTTGGGTGACAGGGGTTGCACTATAGGTTTTGTGGTGGTTGGTCTTCAAGAGTGATCTTGAAGAGGGATACGGAGCCAAGGGAACAAACTAGATGGTGTACATGTATAGATACAGTTGCAACTATTTATCTCCAAGTGGGAGATTGTTAGGTTGTGGAGCTAAAAGTTTCAACTTGTTACAGACAAAGAAAAGGAGGTTTATGAAGATCCAGAAGAATCGGCATCGATAGCATGACCGACATCGGTCATGATCAGTGCAGAAGGCAACCAACGTCGGCAGGTAGTCAGCTGACATCGGCAGCACTAGGCAAGTAGGGACCAACGTCAGTCGCTTGTGTGTTCCAAAACTGTTCGTTGCACGAACAATTAGTTAGTTAAACCAAGTGTTTGCATGTAAAGGCTATTTCGAGTCTTGAGCTGCATGGATAATTATCCTAAACTAAGAGTCTAAGTTATTGTTCAAGTCTGGGATCTATTTATAGACCCATTGGCATGTATTGTAATGTGTGCTAGTGAAGAGAACAAAGTGTGTGTTTCTCCTAGTTCCACAGATGAGCTAGAAAGGAAGGAAAGGAAGATCCTTCCATTGTATGTATGGTCTATTGAATTGTAGGTTTCAGGTTCATGGGAGATCAACTTGAAGTACTATAGAGTTCTTGGTGTACTGGCAGGGTTATTACTGACTGGTTGGAGAGGTGAACACCAATTCTGTGTGTGAGTTGGATGTTGGGACCGTTTTTGGTAGGAGAGTGTTTTGAAGAATAATTACTGTATACTTGAGGTGTGGGAAGCCTCTGTAAGATGGAAGAGTGTGGCAGCTCTTTATTGTATTCTTTTATGTACATATATTAATACAAGATAGTGTATTGTCTCTCATATTATGTGCTATTGGTGAATTCTAGTTACTTGTGTTTCTGGATATTTCCGCATGTTTAATTGCTTAAGTTTGGTAATCATATTTTGCTCTTTCTGAGGAGAAAGATCCTAACAAGTGGGATCAGAATAGGTGTGTTTGTTCTTGGATTCCCTAACAAGTGGTATCAGAGCATGTTTGTTGTTCTAGGTACCTGACATGAACCATCTTTGAGAAATTAATGTCAAGATTCATTGAGCTTTAAATAATTATTTTAGTTGGGTGTTTGACTCTTCTAGTGAAATTTGGATTTTACTAAGAGTTATCATTGAGGGTTTATTGAACTTGCCTTCATTTATAATATATTCTTTGACTAATTTTTGGAATTGAGCTTTCAAATAATCTATAGTGTGCTTAGTAGTCCCATCTTTGAATAAATGATAATGAATCTCATCCAAATTATTGGAAATTTTAATCACCTAAAAGTGGTATTTGGATGCTAAGATTGTTGCTTCAGACATCCTATTCCTATCTTATCCCTAGACCTATCCTAGAGTCTTTATCACATTTTTCCATCCATTTTACAAACCATAGAAATCTACATTTATCTCAAACATAGTCTAAGAGCTACATTCCCATATCCCAGCCTATTATGCCTGACAACCTATAAATTGGACACTAGCACCACATTAAGGACACTAGAACCATATGGTTAGTGTCACCAACTTGGTGATAGTGTCCCTTGACATAACACTCCTGAACACATATATTTTAAAATATGTTCCCTTCCTAAGGTTGGCCTAAGTAAATTTTATTATCCACACAAGCTATAGATCACTATAAATACAAGACTATTAGACCTCTATCTAGTAGATGGAAAATAAATGTAAAAAGCATATTCAAATAAAAAACAAGTTGAGAAAAATCAAGGTAATTGATCCCTATTCTACCCTACTTCTACATACTACAATATATAGTAGCCCAAAGCCAAAGCCTATATTTGAAATATTTTCAATCTCAAGCACACTCAAGGTATTCAAGACCACTATCATTATAACATTCACTTGCACTTGTAACAAGTACTAGGTTAGAGAAATTAATTGGGGTTGATCCCTACTCAAAGTATTGGTATGTAGTGAACTCTCTTCATAGCGGTGTGTTGAGATGTCTATCCTATCCTACTAACAAACAGACATTTTGAACTCATGCCATAATTTCAAGGAAGATTAGGGTTTGTGCTCTAAATCATATATTTTAGGCACAATACAGAGTTTCATATTTTATGCACACAAGAATAAAACACAAAAAAATAGGTTCATGTGCTCCTATAAAATAGGAACAATCTTGAAAAGAGGACATTATCACCATTTTCAAGACACTAGAGCAGCATGGTGCTACTTTTTGGGTTGATTACTACTATCGAGTGAAGAATCATACCAAGGGACACTATAGATGACACACAGACCTATTTATAACATAGTTTTTAGAACCCATATGTTCTATTATAGTCATTTTATAGATAAGTCTTTATTTACACATATTTATTACTACTTTTAAAAAGTCAAAATAAGTCAAAATTTATATAAAAAAATAGTTTTTATTTATTACATATTATTTCACTAATTTAGACAACTCATACCTTTAATATAACTTAGGATTTACATTTTTAAAACCCTAAAATTTTAAAACTTTTTGTGGACCCAACTTACTTCAAATATTTCTCAAAACCCTAGTTTACATTCTCCAAATTTTTGTTCAATAAATTAGGGAAGCATACTTTTTTTTTTGCATAACCTAGATAATTAAATCAATTTCATATTAGGGTTTCAATTTATGTAAATATAATTTATTTTTTGACAAAGAAACCCTAGATTCAAAAAATCCTAATCTTATATGCTCTTAGGGTTTTATCCTTTTTTTCTATTTTCATTAGCTACTTTCATATATTTTAGAGTTCATATATTTTGTTTTAGTATATCTATTACAATTTGTTTACTATATGTCATCTAAAAAAGATCTCTCTCTCTCTCTCTCTCTCTCTCTCTCTCTCTCTCTCTCTCTCTCTCTCTCTCTCTCTCTCTCTCTCTCTCTCTCTCTCTCTCTCTCTCTCTCTCTCTCTCTCTCTCTCTCTCTCTCTCTCTCTCTCTCCCTCCCATTAAGAAGAAGTATTAGAATAGGTGATAATCCTATAGAGCATATTTATATTCCTACTATCAACACCCATAACATGTCTAAGGAACCTATCATAACTATTTATATTTATCCTTCACACCTTACTTATGTGGATTTAAATTATAATGCATATGAAAATGAACAATACAACAAAGAACAAGATGATATACACATTGAGAATCAAGATAATCTACCTTTACTTAATAATGATGACATAATTATGATCAAAGATGAGGTACTATAGAGTTTTAGAGATATAGTTTTGGAACATCCCCTTGATCATGTACAAAACCTATAAGCCATAATGGAAATCAAGAACCAACAACAAATGATAAATCTTCAACTCCCCTAGTTAAAAATGTTATTACACCTCAAGTGGGTCCAACTCAACCAAATCAATTAGCATAACCTAAAATTGTAATTTAACAACCATTAGTGATATCTAAAATACTTATGGCTATTTCTTCCCCTCTATATGTACATTCCCTTATGTATGAGATTCGTAATCTATAGTATAAGGTGTTACATATTGAGAAAGGAGCCATTAGGCCATCACATGTCTTGGATTCTAACATTCTCTTACATACACCTTTGGAACATCACATAGTAACAACTCCCTTATCATTCAATTTTGTGGCACCCAAGCTTACATTATATGATGGCAAGGTTGATCTAGATCATCATCTCAATTATTTTCATGTAATAGCTAGGACTATGTGTCCAATAATTGGCTTCTTACAAATTTATTTCCATGTAGTCTCAAGTATTATACCCTAAAATGGTTCTATGATTTACCAAATAAATCTATCATGCCATTTAATCCTTTAGAAGACATGTTTATAGCATATTTATCTATGAACATCAATGATAATATATTATATGTAAAAATGGCACAACTAAAGCAAAATTCAAAGAGTGTATTACAAATGATGTATTATAATACAAGATAATATTAGCCAAATTGAATATCCCCATAGTAGATAGAGATATTCAAGACATTAAAACAAAGTATATTATGAAAAATACATGAATAGATATTGTTTAATAAGTTTATTACATTTACCGATTTGTGCCACACAGTCAAGGAAAGATAGTTTAAACTCTTATTAATGGACAAAATCAAGTATAAAAGTATATTAGAATCAAATATTAAGATTTAAAATAAACCTCCATATAAGGTAAGGGACATAGAGAATAAAAGTGATCAAAATGCCAAAATCAACATAGATTTAAATCTATCTCCTAGATTGGTTTTATACTCTCCTCAACACAGAGTCTTCACTAACCTTCTAGAATCACTAACACATGTTTTACAACTCTTGGAATGAAATTTCATATCTCTCCCTCCCATTAAATATGTCGATATGATAGGGCCTCTTCCAAATAACTATGATTCAAATTCATTCTTCAACTATCATAGGGCACTAGGCCACATAATAAATAGATGCATCAGCATAATACAAAACATATAAGATCTCATTGAGGTTAATATTATTTATGTGGGCACACCCATACAGACACTAGAATCACAAATAATAGAGGATAAGGCACTAAATATATTTTCAGATCCATTCTAAAATAATATAATTAATGAGTCAGGGGGAACATTAGGTGTTCACTATACATATCAAGCATATATATCACCATCTTCATATTAGACAGTTACAAAGGAGGCATAACTATTGCATAACATTATTGGTATGTACCATAATAAAATTCCACATATACCACTCATCAAAATCTTAAAGTAGGATATTGTGGGTGATGATATAGATTTGCATGCATTCTTCATACAAGCATACATAGACCACCATCTTATATAGAGTGTTATGGTTGACAATGGGTCAAGCATAAGTATGTGCACTATGATAGTCTTATAGAATTTGTCCTAAAAAAGAGGGATATATTCCCCATTGATACATTCATTAGTGGTTTCATTAGCCACATTTATATATCGATTGGGGAGATTGTGCTTCCATTACAACTTATATCAACACACATAACCACTCAATTCCTAATAGTACCTAGTGTCGGTGTATCTAATATATTATTAGGAAGGCCATGGTTAGAAAAGATTTAAGACATCCCATATACATTACACCAATTCATGAATTACATATGTGTAAATTGGGTGGTCAAATTTGAGTGTGTCCTATATGAGTATCCTCTACCCATCCCATAAGTATTTTTAATGTAGTTATAAGTTATAATTCCAACACAGACACCAACTAAAATTACATAAAATTTTAAAAATATTGCAAGGATATAAATTATATATAAGAGTATATATCCTATGCATACATTAAAAATTTTAATATATCCACCAGTAGGTGAGGTCTACTCCTATGATATTAACATGTATTCATACTCTCCCATGGAGACAATTATTAGAGAAACCATTCAATCAGAGATATGTCATAGATTCTAGAGGACCTTATTCTACTCAATTTATGCTAAGATTAGTACTATTGGGTTATATGGGTTCTCATCACAAGGAATCTACTTCACCTACATATTATTATTCTAATAAATGGGTTCTTAAGACCCGTATAGTTCACAAGGCATCATATTTAGTGACACACCTTCATAACATCACTATATAGGTAGATTCAAACATATATTACTTTTCATAATAGTTTAAGGGATCATAATAACCCTTTCACACAATATGAATGGTCACAGTTCCCTTATTTGATATAGGTCATGGTGATAGTAAGTCTCCCATGATACTCATTGGTTAATATGGTTCCTACCATCTTGTAAATACTTTCTTGTCTCTTATTATTTTTACATAGTTTATTTTCATTTTATTTTACATATATTATATCCATTAAATACAAAAATAATATAACATGTCAAAATAAAAAAAATTCAAATATTACTCACAAAAAACAAAATTTATAGATTGTACGCATTTATATGTTTACATTTATTACACTTGATATATATTACATATGTTCTCTATATTAATATAGTTAGTTTTATCATACATATATGCTTCACTTATTCTTATCGAGTGTTTGCAAATTACATACAAGAATCTAGTCCACTATACTGAGTTATAAATGCTATCATCTACCCATTAGGGTTATATACATCGATCCAATTTTATTAATTTGATACATATATCCACTCAATGGCATATCATACATATTTTACACTACTAGGTTCTATCCTTACATTCTATACATTCTAGTTTATGCAATGATATATCTTGATATTGATCATTGAAACTCATTGCTAATTTTTTTTGTTGAATATCACTATTTAGACTAATCATTTATACATCCTAGAATTTAAACATATTTATAATACATAGATATACATGTTTTCATTTCTATCTTTCCTAGTTTAGACTTTATTTTTGATATCCCAATTTATACTATCCACAAACTTACAATCTTGGAAAGGCAAATTGTAGACTCCAATGAAGAGACTCAAGCAAATTTAATATTAATTTATTAGTATAAAAATTGAGATTATATTCTTATGGTCCTTAAATACATATCCCACCTTTATCTCAATATGGAAAACCAATCCACTTACTAGTTTTACCTCTTTGAACTCAAAAGACTCAAAGCCCTCTACAAGCTAATTAAGCATAAATGCCTCAAAAGGATCAAAAAAAGAAATATTTTTAAATAGGTATATAGATCAATATGAAATAATTTATCATAATTTTTTATAGGTGATTCTTGCAGCACCTTAGAAGGTTTGATGCCAAATAATTTTATCAACAACCTCTCACAAGCTTACTAGTCTTAATGATGCTTTAGTAGGTCAAAACCTAATTTGTATTCAATTTTGGTTTATAAAAACCTTAAACATATGTATTTAGGTGTTTTATGGATTAATAAATGATAATATAAGTCTTTAGCCTCTCACTCCAAGGAATTTACACAAAAAAACTCAAAACTCAGTTTTGGTCTTCTAGGCCTAATTGCTCTCTAGTAGGTCAAAACACAAAATATCACTTAAAAAAGAAAAATTAGACCTTTGGTAAGTTTTAATATACATTAAAAATGTTATTCAACCTTTAATTCAAATTATTTGACCCAAAATTGAGGATTTTAGACAAATTTCTCCTCTCATTGCCAAGAACACTTAGGAAAATAGGGTATTAGTTCACACAATCATATATAGATATGTCCATATACATCTTATAGGTTTAAAAAAAATTATTAGGATTATATACTCTCTTTAATAACTATATACAAATTTTGGTGAATATTTAAGGGTTAAAACTTGAGTTATTCACATTTTACTAGAAACTATGGTTTACCTATAGTCCTGTAGACTGATAACAAAGTTTTAAATGTTCATAGATTATTTTGACATTATAAAAAAAATGCCTGTACAAGACCATAAAATTATACTAATATATCTATAAATATTTTTATTAGCCTCACTCATAATTTCACACTTATTTTGAGAGCTCTGTATATGACTATGCATGAGAAAAACAAGTTTTTTAAAGATTTTGAGACTAGAAAGTCAAAATAAACACATAGGAAACTCATAAGACATTAATATTAGGTTAATTATAAATTTAAAAAAATTAATAATTTTAAAATAAAAATATTTCAAACCCTTTATTCATATGAAATGACTCTTTTTACAATAGAGACCTCTATTCAATCATGGCAGACTACTCTTTCCTCAAAATGGTATAAATTTTGGTCTTTTATGATTTTATCCATCTTGTGCATGAATCCAGTGATGGATTAAATATTATAATGTTTATTATAAGGTTATCCAATCTTATGAAGTCCCATTTTTATTGAATATTCTTCTCAACTACTCACCCTTAAGATAGTAAAAGTCCTAATATGAGGGATTTGATAATTACATTTGGTCTTTTTGAACTTGAAGATTAATATGACACTTAATAAGGTATATAAGACTCCTAAATATGTTTAAAACACCTAATAAACTTAATAAGTATTGAAAAAACATAAATTTTATAATTTGAGGACATATTTACATAAATACATTTGAAATTTTGAATTGTGTCTTTTGGATGGAAACTCCAAATAGACCCTCACTGACTTAAAATAAGTTACAAATACTTGATAAAGGTTTATTTAGAATGGAAATGCTTCCTAGAAATATTTTAATGACCTATTTATATGGTTTTTAGGATGTTCCTTCATCAATCCACTAAGTTATAAAAAGAAGTCTTTATGTAGCTCTATCCATGAATGTTCTTGTACCTACGAATGCCTTTGATTTTATTTATCTTTCCATTAAATGCTTTTCCTTTTCACTGATTAAGATGCTCTAGGATTCCCATGGTGTACTGTATTATTTCTGTTTGGTGTTTCTTTGTACATTCACCTTCAATTTTAACATGCTTAACTATTCTTTATTCTTCTCCATCAAACCTACATAAGTACCAAACAAGTTAAGAAAAATAATTTCTTATTTTGTACTGTGAAGTCTCTCTTCTCTTCAGCTACAAACATTGAATTATCCTTGAAGGTATTATCCACTTTTTACTTCTTTTATACTCTTATGTGTCCTTCCTTACTGATGAAATCAATTTATTTCACCAATTGTTGGTTCCTCCAATAGCCTTATCATCATCACTTTTGGATTTTTTTGTCCATTGAGACAATCTCATTTCTTCCTTTTACCTATTATTCATCTAATGTTTGGTTCCTCCAATAGCCTTATCATCATTACTTTTGGATTTTTTTTGTCCATCGAGACAATCTCATTTATTCCTTTTACCTATTGTTCATCTAATAGTTTTATATATTTATTATCTTCCATGGAATTTTTTTTCAATAAACTAATCTTCTCAATGAATCCCTTTAGGTACTTGATACTTCTTATGGAAGACAAACTATTAGTCAATCCATCAAATAGCTTATCCATGCATTTATTTAAAAAAATGTCTATTTTTAGAAATAAATCAAATTATTAATTTGTATTATTAATTACCTTAGTTTGATTGGATAATACCTTAGTTACCTCCTTCTCATCCTACTACAAAAGCTCTTTAGGACCTATAATCAACACCTTAGAATGATCTATATTAGCTAAATGCTCATATTTCAATGGTAGGAGTGTATGTCTTACCCTATTTTGCTCAAAACTATAAGTTTTATTATCCCCATCATTCATGGCCTTATTTTCATACTTCCATGGTTTGTCTAGTATAAAATTTCAAACATCCATAGGCATTATATCACACACCACTTCATCTTTGTAGTTCCCTACCTAAAACTCCACTTTAATTTATTCATTGACCAAAATGTGATGGCCTCTTTTCAACCATGAGAATTTTTAAGGATTATTATGTGTCATGTTATTCAATCTTAATTTATCAACCACATCACAAGAAATAATATTATCAATACTACCACTATTAATAATAACTTTACAAACTTTACTTTTGGATTTTTAAGTTATCCTGAATAGTGATTTCCTTTGAATATGTTCTAAAAATACTTGTTTGGTTTAATTAGAATCCTTTTCATGAGAAATTATTCCCATTATTATATTTCATATTCATAAATAGTTAATTTAGCATCCTATTAGTTATCAGCTCCTGGAATAACATGACTACTCCCTTGACTAGTAAATGCATGCTCTGAACATTCATAAAATTTATGTCTAAATTTTACACACTTTAAACATATACCACTAAAACTAATAATTATACCTATACCTATATAAAAATGCCTCTTACCTTTTTAATTATATATTGGAGTTGACTCATGCCTTGGTGAGTTGATTTCACCTACCTTGTGTACCTACAATGGTCTTCTACTTGCATGTTCTCCTATTCTTCTAATAGGTCTACTTATTCCTCTTACTTGTTGAGAATGCCTCCTTGATATTATGTATTCTATTTTCAATAAATATTTCTATGCATCCTCAACTATATTAGGAGCAAGCAAATCAATTTCATCTAAATGAAAAATTTCAAACCATTCACATGCCTATCAAACTTATCTATTTCATCCTCAATATGACCAACTCTAATGGTCAATATATACAAATCATTAGTGTACTCTTTCACTAATTTATATTTATATTTTAGACTCTAAAATTTTCTAAAAATAATAATTTAATAATCTTTAGGAATTAACTTGCCTTTCAACTTTGACACCATTATATCCCAACTAGTTATTTTGACCTTTACTTTCCTTCTCCTCTCTGTTTGTACACCATCCCACCATAGGGAGGAATGATATTTAAATTTTTTTGGTAAAAGTTTCAATTTATTTTATTCTTCAACATTTTCATATTTAAGATATTTATCTAAATCACTAGGTTCGTGCATTGGTTCACATACCCAACAAAGTGTATTCATTCTTTTCCTCTTGATTATCTCTTTACTCATCTTTACTTATTTATTTGATTCAACATTGTCTTTTGCTTCTGATAGTATCTTAAGGACTAATTGTTTTATGTTTCATTATAGGTCATTGATTTTGATCATATTTCACATATGCAAACCCATCTTCACATACTGAAACTCAACTACAAGGGCTTCACTTCCTAGCTAAGTCTAGTTATGCTTATGTTTCCTTTATATTAGTCATTTCACTTTGATTCATTTACAGCATAAAGGGGGCACAAATGTAATCACCTAAAAAGTTTTATTTGGATTCTAATATTTTTGCTTGAGACAAAATATTCTTAGCTTATCCCTAGACCTATACTAGAGCCTTTACCACACTTTTTCAGCCATTGTGAAAACCACAAACATCTATACTCAGCTCAACATAGTCCCAAAACTACATTCCCAGATCCCAACCCATTGTGCCTAATAATATACTAGATGGACACTAGCATAACTTTATGGACACTAAATCCACATGGTTCTAGTATCCTAAAATTTGTGTTAGTGTCCCTTTCCCTAACTGTTCAAAATAGATATATTTTCAAACATGTGCTCCTTTTAAGGTCATCTTAAATAGATTTTATTATCCACACAAACTATAGATCAATATAAACACAAGACTATTAGACCTCTATCTAGTATATATAAAATAGATGGAAAAATCTTATTCAATTAAGGAAAAATTTGAGAAAAATCAAGGTAATTGATCCCTAATCTACCCTACTTCTTCATACTACCACATACAACAACCCTAAGCCTAGATTTCAAAAAAATTTAATTCAAGAATACTAAAGAAATTTAAGACCACTATCATTCAAGCATTCACTTGAACTTACACCAAGTACTAGATGGGACAACTACATCAGGTTTGATCCCTCCTCAAAGTATTGGTATGTAAGAAAATATCTTCATAGGAGGGCGTTGAGGATGTCTAGCCTATCCTAATAATTAAAACACATTTTCAACTCATGCCATACTTACAAGGAGGATTAGTGTTTGCACAACAAATCAAATATTCTAGGCACAATACAAAGTTCAAGATTTCCTGTGCATATGAACATAACATATAAATATGGGCACATGTGCTCCCATAGAATAGGAATAATCCTATAAAGAGGAAACTAATGCCATTTTTAGGACAATAGAGTAGCATGGCACTATTGTCCAAGTGGGTCACTACTGTCTAGTGAAGAATCAGACCTAGGTACCCTATTGACAACACTCAGACCTATTTGTAACCCAATTTTTAGAACCCAGATCTTCTATAATGGTCATTTTCTAGATAAGTCTCTATTTTCACATATTTATTAGTATTTTTATAAATTTAAAATATATAACAAATCAATGTTATTTATTTCATATTTTTTCACTGATTTATACAACTCATCCCTTTTATCTAACTTAGGATATACATTTATAAAACCCTAAAAGTTAAAATAAAAATAAATTTGATGTTTTATTCATCCATATCTATGTTATCTTTCATTTCCTCTGTCTTTAGTCAAGATTTCAATTTTTTGGAGTATACATTATACCCATTTTTAATAGATGTCATCTTATTTTTTTAATACTCCATCTACCATTACCTTGGATTCCATCATGATAATATATTTTATGTCTCCAATTACTTCTTACCATACCTTAAAAGTTTAGATGTGAGATTTTATATATACATGGATATCTTATAGTTATTGATTAACGAGATCATATATTTTCATGACTTCTTCAATATATTTCATTTCATTTATGAGTAAGTCATTTACCCATGCTTCAAGAGTCTTTCCTTAAGTATTATATTTATTGATTATGGAATTATCCTTTCTTATACCTATAAATTAGGTTGGGATATCAATTTGTGTTACTATAGGGGTCTCATCTAGATTAATAAAGTAATTGATGTAGATTGCTAGTTATTTGACCTATCTTTTGAGTTGTTTTTGAGTCAACATGTCTTGATTAAATATATTAATTATTATTTTAGTGGTTTACTAGAGATGATGAATATCACCTTCTCTTGTTTCTTCTCTAAGTGATACTCTTTTCATATTATAATTACCTATTGACATTTATTATATGCATTTTTCAACATTTGACTCGATAATTTCCACAAATTGTGCCCCTAAAGAATTAGACACAAAATTATAGGTGGTCTATGCTTTATTTGGTGTGGGAGTATTTAGGAGATCAACTAAAAAAATAAAATATGGTAAGTTATCTTTAACTACCCTTTTTCTTTTCTATAACATTGGTTGTATCCATTTGAATGAAATATCACTGAAGGTAATCACTTGGGTATCATATGGGGAAGGAGTGGGATGATTTGGAGGATGAGGAGGAGGAACCTATGGAGATATATATGGAGAATTTGGATTCTCCTCCTAAACATTTTTCTATTATTATATCCCCAAGAATGAGGTTATGTATTATAGTGTGGTATTTAGGATGAGTAATTTGGGGTCACCCAAGGTTTCAATCGAAAACTATGGTTTCATTGATTTCTTGGCTTCCTTATTTTTTCAATCATAGGGATTTCCTTATATTGATTTCCTAATTATTTATTTGGAATGGGGTCTTCATCTCTACCATTTCATGAACTAAAGGAACCTAAGGTCTCAATTACCACCTTAGAGTTGCTTCTTATGGAAGATGATAAGGGATATTGATTTGGAAGATCTACATATTTCCCTCTATTTGAAACACCTTTGGTTATTCCATAAAAATTTGTATCTAAACACTTTTTAATATGAGCCCATACTCATTGTGTACTTCATTGTAAATTAGTTGGTTCTCTGATTGACCAATTGATAGATGGTGAGTGTGCAACAATAATTATGTTGATGTATTCTAGATCAATAATATCTGACTTATCATCTAGCATTCCTTATGGTATCCATTTATTTGTAAATACATTTGTCTGATAGATAGTCATCTAACTCTAATCTCTTTGGACTAATTCAAATTAATGTGTGTAATCATCACAATAGTACTATATGTCAAGATAACACTCATAATTTAAATCAGATGCTGATATTTTAATTTACATATCCTTTGGTATCCAAAGAGTCTCAATTTCCATAGGTTTATAAAGTGAATTTAGAGATGTCCAATTTTATGTCATGTGCATTTATAACTGATTTACAAAAAAATGACCCAATTCAATGGGAAAAGAAACACCTAATACATGTTTCTCTATAAAGCATTTGTGAATAGATGACAATTGTCTGCAAATATCTATGAGAATGATGTTGTTGATTTCCAACCTTGTAAGTCTCAAGGGATGTCCTTCATAGCTACCAACCTTGATAGATGTGAATTTTTATAATTGGATGTAGTATCTATCATATTTGTGAACTAATTTGGTTGCTTCAGCTAAAATCTGCATACCTCAATCTTCTTTTAGAAACTATGACACTCTTTTTATGAATGCTTCATTGAATCTAGTGTATTACTTGTTGATTTTTGAAAATTTGAGATAGGAAAATCACTCAAATACTTATGATAATTATGTGATGGTCCCTCATTGTAAATCCTAAGAGACTAATGAATATACTAGATAGGATGTCATAGAGAATTGTTTTGAGGTTCATAAGTTTAGTCACTAATCATACAAGGATTCATTGATTAGTGTACCCTATATTATGAATTAATTTCCATGGAAAATTATTTATATTTAAAGAAACATCTAATGATTTAAAGTACTGATGTCATTGTTACTTACTACCTAGTTTAATAGGGTAATCATATCTTTGAGTTATTCATTAAAATCTACTCTTAATAAGGTTTTGGGGATCTTAGAAGGTCTCTTTATTTTCATATTTAGCCAAGAGTTGTTGATAGTGGTTAATAATTTATTGGGATAATTATCCCAATGTGCATCTCCTTGTGTGATACTTATATTGACCAAATCCTCATGAATGGAAACTCTCACTATCATGCTCATTGAAACTCCATTTAGTTTTGCCACAAGTTGTCAAGATTTTGTCCTAATTTATATTGTCTACATTTTTTATTATTTGGCATAATTAAATACCATATATCAACACTGCACTGAAGTGGAAAAATTACCTTCTTGAGTTAATCCACTCTATACAAGGCATTCAATCAATAGTGTTAAAATTTTATAATTTAGTCTCTTACGTAAATATTATAAGTCCATTGGACTAATTTGAAAATAAAAAAATTAGGGTATCATAGTCTAGGACTATTAATGATTCATACCCAATGTAATCAAACTTCATCTTGTTGGTTTTTAGGTTTACAAATGTTTTTTGACAAGCAAGGTCCAAAATTTGATGAATGGATTGGAAAAAATGAAAGGCAGTGAACATATGGTGATTCTGAAAATAAATAATCCATTTAAACAAGATTATTAAAAAATGGGGAATAATAATAAGGGGAAGAAACACTTACGATATTTTTTAAACAATTATGGTAGAGTTTCATTGTTAGGAAGGTAGGGGTAGATCAAAAACCATAGTTTTTAAGGTTTTGAATGAGTAAAATGAAGTGTATCTAGACATATATAGAGAGGACATAGGTATAGGGATGAACCATGCCTTTGTTCATGCACATTAAACAAGGATGGTAGGTGAACCAACTATCCCTATAAGACATGTAAACATAGATGCATGGATACCTTCACATTTAAGATCACTATGTCATTGTGTCTATGTAGGATGACATGCTTGACCACTATATCCTTTTTGGATGTAAGGTACAGATGCATAACTTCTTTGGTAGTTCACATCATTTTGTTGTGGGTGATGGGTCAGTTGGTTATGCCTAGCACATATGCGTTGGTATGGCTATTGAGAACATTTCTCTAAGTAAAACCCCTTATTTAACTTATTTTTTTCTACTCTTTTTATTACCATTATTCAATACTAAAAATTGGTAGAACAATTTAAAAAAATAATAAGTAGCTAGGTTTGAAGTAGTTTCATCTTTATCTCCTATAAGTAACCCTTGGGTTGTTGTTAGTGATGGGGGTTTCCTTTGTCATTTAGACTATTCCTTTGGTTATTTATCATGTTCCCTACTTGAGTTATTAGCTTTAGGTCTTAAAATATTTTCATTCATTAGCACCTATGCTTATACACATATTCACGATTAAGATGAGAATGGTTCCTTTTTTGACTCTTAACTTCCTAATGTCCTGTTACAAGGCCTGAGCATATAGAAGATCACCTATACCTACCCTTACATGACTAAATTTTAATGGTTAATATCAATCTTATCATACTTGTGTCACTCTATATATGTGTGCCTGCCTAGGTAGACATAAGGATTGTAAAGAGTGTGTATCTCAAATTCAATATTGTTTGCATCAATATTTATAGGGTGTGCATAGACAATGTGATTCACAAATTCCATGAAATATATAATAGTGAATGCTTAGAGAAAAATGAGCCACTTTAACAAGTTGTCTATGATTTACATCTAGATTCATTCAAGAGAATAATGTTTTTTACTAAAAAGTTAGCATAGGTTCCCATATACATGGGCAATTCCTAGGCTATGCATCATTCATTACCAAATTCCTCCCTCAAGCCATGAAAATTACCCTTCATATTTTATTTGTAGGAGGGTGTGATTGCATTGGGACATGTGAATTATTTGAATATCTTAGTGGGGTTATTATTATTTGGTGGGTACACCCACTTTAGTTCTTTACCAAAATACTTTGAGATGTCAATCTCATAAAAAACCATCAAAAACAACAAAATTGTGCCACAAAGAAACTTATAGTTGGGAAAATGATACACCTTCTCTGCATCTTGGTCAATTTTGTTAGAAAAATATAGGGATTAATTTTACTTTATCCCCTTGGATATTTTTTTGGTGACATAGAGTTTGGCCATATCTACCTCCTTCCACCTATTTACACCTCCTAATTTGGTCATCGACAAGCACTTAGCTACTCATATTATGAGATCTGTTAGGCTAGTAATGTGCATGGTATGGCCTTCCTTTTAATAATGTATAAATATAACTATTTTATCAATTACTTCTTGATCATTAAGGTCTAGGCTGAGATCACATCTAGAACAAATAAACCATATTATTTTATTGGTCCATTTAGAAGTAATACTCAATTTATGCCTAGTAGAGTGGGGATAGTTTTCATGAATGCATGAAATTATAAAGTGAACCACCTTCTTTATTTCTTAAAATATGTTAATTATAAGAGTTAGAGCACTCACACATCCTCCAGTAAGTTGTAAATTATGATATAATAAGTGATATCATTCCTAGTGTTTTGGTGATCCACCTAATACTCCCATTTTAGGTCACCTTTATTTCTAGTTTGGGGATGATTTTAATTAAGGACCTAATAGGCAAAAAACATTATTCACAATCATATTTCATCAAAAGTGTCTTTGGGTATTATATTTCCTTAATCAAAATGGGAGAGGGAAGTGGTGTTGTAGTATCCTTCTTCCCCATGTGCACCATTTTTTGTGCCTCTCCACTAGAGGTCTATTTTTCCATATTTTTGGGGTCCTTAACTCACATGCCACATTCACTATATCATTATTATTGAATATAAATAGGGATTCCTCCTTATATACCCTTGTGATCCCCTACTTTAGGAATAAGTTAAACTACACATATTTTCCTAATTTTTTGATTTGTACACATCACCAACTGAGATCCCTAAAGGTTAATGCATGGTTGACCAATTATTCCAAAAAAATACATTTTTATTCCTTGTTATAAACCCAAAACACTTTGATTCCTGATTCAACCTCATCTAATCCTGGACTTAACACCTACAACCTAAAAGTTTTTATTTCTCCTACTTGTATGGATGAGTTTCCACTCCTCTTTTATTGAATGCATGTCATCTCAATTTATACTTTACTTCTTCAAATAAGACTAATTTGTAGATGTATTATTCACTTCTTGTTTTCATTTATTTAACTTTTATAATTTTCAATTTATCAATTGTAAAAAATGAAAATAGGAAGCTTCATTATTTTTTGCATTCATTCCTCCATGTTTCTATCCATCACTTCAACCCTTTAATGCTTTAAAAATAATTCCTTGGTGTCCATTTTACATGATTTCATTTTATATCACATTTTTGATAATAAATGTATGTCCCATCCTTTGTTACATCTTTCCTATAGTTTGTGCCAACCATCATAATTTATTTTTCCCATTTTATTCATGGGAAACTTCCTTTTCTAGTTTAACTAATATTTATAACATTATTTCCTTTGCCATATTAGTTCCACATTCTTAGGTTATGTGTCACCTTTTTTTAATTCCTCCCTCACATGTCTCTTTCACCCATCTCCTTCATGCACTTCTTCTTGAATGCTTCCTTTAGTTCCTCCTTCACATGATTTCTCTTGTGTAATTCCTTTATGTTCCTCCTCTTACATGATTTTAGGTTAAGTGACTCATCCATAATTAAAACCTACCCCACATTAAAATCTATTCATGGTCCTCTTGACATATGCCTTATTCATTTAACTAAAAAGTTACATAGAATGGTAAGGCTAGAGTTGATTACTATTGAAATGGATTGGTAGGAATTAGTAATCAAATATTTTCAATTTTTAAGTGTTTATCAAACAAATAACATGAATAATAAATATAACATCACATTGGATATGTAGTTTAATTGAATGGAGAGAAAACATTTTATCATAGACCAGGACATGCATACTAGGATGAAAAACTTTAGTTTTAATATGTAGATCAAGCCATGTTTCTTGTGTTTACTTCTCAACTCTTAGGATCCATTGTATGAAAAAAAAGGTTTCATATATTTAAATTATAGCATCCATATGTGCTTTTAGGTACTCTTCATGATCTAATCTACCAACGTACATAATACACAAAGTGGGAATAATGAACTTCAATGGTAAAAATGCTTCAGTGCCAAAAATAAGATTTAAAGGAGTAATCTTATTCAACCTCTTATATGTGGTTTGATATGCCCATATGACTAAAAAAAATCAATCATGCCAATTAATGTGACTGATATTTAAAATGTTGGTCAATGTATTACCTAATCTATTATTGAAGGCTTCAACTATGACATTAGCTTGAGGGTGGTTTGCAGTTTTATTATTGTTAATCATGAAATATACTAAGGGGGTGTTAATCAATATATTATATATATCTTTTACTTAATCAAATTTCTTTTCTTTAACCATTTAACCACACATTCAAGATATGTAATAAAATTGAAATAATAATATGCACCACACAAGAGAGAGAGAGAGAGAGAGAGAGAGAGAGAGAGAGAGAGAGAGAGAGAGAGAGAGAGAGAGAGAGAGAGAGAGAGAGAGAGAGAGAGAGAGAGAGAGAGAGAGAGAGAGAGAGAGAGAGAGCATATTTTTACGTGGGAACCCAAAGTGGGAAAAAGCATGAAAAACAATCTCAAGTATATGAATGAGCACAAACTCAAATTATAAAGTTCACAAACACCAACTTGTAGGAGCAACAACCCCTTTTTGTGATCCAACACAACAACTATTTGTGAGAACCAACTCACAAGAGCACCAAATCCTTACAAAGATTTTTGAACACCAACCCAGAGGAGAACCAACCGCTCTTGTTTATAAAACACAACTATCTCTCAATGTTTCTTACTCATCAAATGATATAACTTTACAATATCTCCATCTTTTCTTTCTTAAAAAATAAATACAAACCATTAAATCTCTTGCATATTACAAATGGATTCTCAAGCCTTTTCCAAATGACCTTCGGCATTCACCCTTTGTGACCCTTCAATCCTCATGGAAAATGATGTCAAACTTGTATGACCCTTCATATCCTTACATTTGAAAAGTCATATGGTGACCCTTCATAATAAAATGGATCCTTTCCTCTTTTATCTTTATCTTGGTGAATTTTTGTATTCCTTAAACTATCCCTTCATGGAAAAATGTGCCATACCCTCTTTTGTCTTCACATGGTGACTCTTGGAATTTATCAAGATGACTCTTCATGATAAAATGCATCCCATTCCTCTTTTGTCTTTACCTCATGACTCTTTGAATTCTCCATGGGCCTTCTTTTGACTTATATGCAACCAAAATAATATTTGTTAATATTAAACAAATATTAACACACATTATCTAAGATATGAATATAAAAAGAACATTATTAAATGTAATGGGGACTTTATCACCAATGATAAACTTTTAACATCAATGACAATATTTTCAACAATCTCCCCCTTTGTCATTGATGGTGTTAGATTTTGAATCACCCTTATACAATATTTCATGTAATATCCTTAAGCAATAGTCAACTTATTATTTCCCCTTGTTAGTCATACCTTTGTTCATTAAGTTAACTCTTTATTTAAGAAAGTTCATCTACCTATCATTTCCTGTATGTGAAATTCTAAAAGAATTGGACTTTCAAATTTTGAACCTTTCTCAGAGTTCAAATTTTCAATAAGTTTAATGGTTCAAAGAGTTCAACAGTTCAATAATTTAGTACTCGATGTTTTGTAAAGAGTCATGTTTACTCAGTTCCCTTATATAAATTAAAGTACGGCTTAAACCTATTGATTAAACTTACATAGCAAAGTTCAATGGTTCAATATTTATCAAAGGGAACCGTTTGTTCCTTTGTATTTCAATTATGTCTTTAAATCTTCTGGTTGAACTTGAAAGATTTTTTGAAGTTCAAAATTTTAACGGTTCAATGTCTAAAAGTTCAAAAGTTCAATGGTTCAATGTTTCAAACTTCAAAAGTTTCTAAAAAATTCATGTGACTATTGGTCAATATGTGTATTTTATTTTGTATCATTGAACCCTGAATTTGAATCACAATTTCAAAAAGTTCAATGGTTCAATTATTCAAAAGCTATACTCTCATCTCCCCTCGATGCTTTCTCTAAGTTAAAATTAGAAGGAGATTTAGAGGAAAATATATCTGAAACTCACTATAAAGTGGAAATTTTTAATTTTCATGAGGTTACAGAAAATCATTACTCATCAAAATCACGCATAAAATATGCTTTCCATTAATGCATATGTCAAAGTATATGTCTTATCAAGCATGTTTAGCACGTATTATTTTGATTTAATTATTCAATCTGGTTAATATCTATATCAAGAGAGAATAATTCAAATTTAGCAAACAAGCATACTGGGCAATAAAAAGGAGAACAACACAAGTGATATAAGATATTTGATTGCTTGAATCCATAGTAATTTTAGATAAATTTAAGCCATGAAATCCACTTGTCTTGATTACAAGCATGGCCTTGGTCTCATATGATCTTTACCTAAAATTGGGGACACTTCTCTAGTCCAATATGATTTGGAAGATTTTAAGGAAAGGGCTAGAAATCTTGTGATGAATCCTATGATGCAGAAAACAATATAATGTGGCCTAGTTGAAGTTGTAGCCTTTCCCATGGATATACAATGCCCTAAATTATTCCTTGAATGCATGAATAGATATGAACCTCAAAATAGGTGCATCAAGACTACAGATGGTAATGGTTTACTACATATCAACAGACAAATCCTAATGTCTGTGATGAGAATACCTCCCAAGGAATCATACTTTGACCTCAGTATTACTTCTTCATATGGTTATTTTCCATTAAATAAAGCAATTTACAAGAACGTGATTGCTAGGAATTGGCTTTTGAAATTCCAAAGAGGAGGTTCAAGACTACCTAGGCCATTAACAATAAATTATATGATTCTAGAAGTACAATATATCATGGTATTACTACACAGACTAAAAGGTAATGTTCATGCATATTATTGGGAAGAATGGATGTACTTCTTCATAAAGGGGATCCTCCAAGGAGAACAATATTTGGATTGGGTGTAAATTTTAGTTGAATGTTTGCATCAGGGTTTAATTAATTGTTTGGGAAACAGAGAATTTTATATGTCTTCGTACCTCCTCTATTTCCTGGCTTCTACGAGACAATGGGTAGGGTTACTTCATGCACCCTTGGCTAAAGATAATAAAATGTATGATTATTACTCAGAGTACAAATGCATAATATCTATGAGGATTACAGGAGGGTCAATGATGTTTTTATTGGGAAATTACTTTTGAATTGTCAAATAACATTAATAAGAGGTTGCCCGATGAAGCTATGTAGTTAATTAATATCTATGGTAGTTTCTTCATTCAATTTTATAGGTTCACTTATATTAGAGTTGGGGGTTTTGATGGTGAACCCTTGAGGTTACCTAGGTATGTTTTTGACTAATTTGTGCTAATAAAAGTCTATAGGCAATTAGCAAATGTAGATAAAAAATTCCCAATGAAGAATAAATCTAGTATATATTTTCCTATTGAACTTGGATGTTATTCATGTAAAAAAAAACATTTGATGCTTTGAATTTAGAATTCGATCTTAATCAATTCAATTTTCAATACTTCACAGCCAAACCACTTTGACAGTAAAGGTTTTTCCAAAGATAACATGTATCTTGGAATAGGATTTTCACATATTCCTAAATTAGAGGATTATTAGGAGATTGTTCAGATGAATTTGAAGTCAGAAGAAGACTGTGGGTCAGGGTTTTCCTAGGGTAGATAATTACCCTTAAATTAAACATAGACATGTTTGGAATTGTTGACAATGATGAACAGGTGACTGATCCATAATTTGAGCAAATAAAACAATCACCTATTCCAAAAATTGACTGGGATAAAAGTGAAGAAGATATCATTGAGGTCAAGACCCTTCCAGTGACAAGGAGAACTAAAAAATGGCTGAGAGAGAAAAAATAGTCTCCCAACAATGTACAATAATAATTGAATCTCCATTCCGAATAAGCTCATCTAACCAGCCTATTTCTATATGTGATGTAGGTACTTCCAAGTTAAAAATTGGAAGGGATCCTATCATCAAATAATCTAAGAAGGCCCTTGTAACTACCCTATCTCCTCGTGCCACTAGGTCAAGGAATCAAAGCAAGAAGAAGAATCAAATTTCAAAAAAAGTGATTATGGATTTAAATTCTAAAGAGGATTCAGCAGAAGTCAAAGGTGATAAATAATTTGATTCACCAATGGCAGAAGAAGTTAGTATAGATCAACAGATAGTGATTCATTCTGATTCTACCAAATTAATGATTGTTTCAACCATACCTTCTGATCAACTGAATCCTAATAGAGAAGCCTCAACTTCTACACCTAAATGGTTGGAAAGTTTAATCAGTCACAAAAGGAAAGTAGTTCCATTTTCTTTACCTTGGAAGATATGGTGAGCAAGTGTTTAGGGAAGGCTCCTAAATCCAAAAAGTTAAAAACAACATCTAAGGTAGATGTTGACCCAAACACAGGGAACTAGAATGCAGAGATATCCTAGCCAAGAACCAATGAAGAAATTCAAGATCCTACAGTTCAGGATTTTATAGTTGAAAAGGTAGACCTTTGGATTGCATCACATGCCACTGATGTGCATCATCTATTAGTGTCCACTTAAATTATAATCAATAGAACTTGGAAGGATGAAAAGGATAAAAGAGAGTTCAAACAGACTGTGTGTTTAATGGTAGAGTATATTGATGTCATTCATAGTCCAGATCCACAACCAATTTCCCAAATGTCCATGTCTTTTGATCCAAAATCTCCTATCAATCAGAGGGTGTTAAATTAGATACATAGAGGCAAAATGATTACTAAAGTATTTGATAGTTGGTTAGATGACATCATCCTAAAAATTAAAGAATACATTCATAAATTAAAGAATGTATATGATCTGACCACAATCATTGTTGAAGATTTGAAAACTCAAAATACTTTGTGGATAAAATAGGAAGGAAAATGGATGAGCACGATGAGTCAGATTGATGAAGTGAAAAAATATGGGATAACAAAGTTTTTGTTAGAAAATAACTTGATAGGACTAGATGAAGATATATTATATGCAAGTAAGAAAAATTTTGAATGGAGAAATTCAGTATCCAGACAAGGATGATTGAAAATCACAAAAATGATAAAAAAAAACAACTAAATTCATTTAGTCATTATAGCATGATCTACATAACATTGATATCAATTACATAAAAGATGATGGAAAACTAGAGAAGGACATCAATGCTATGATTCAATCCTTTAGGGAAAAGATTAACTTCATTAAACAAAGTGACAACTTATCAACTAAAAACTTATCTCAGATTTCAAAGGTAGAGTCACTTCTTTGTCACTGTATTGACACACTCCTGGAGCACACAGAAAAGATGTGAAATATTTGGAAGGAAGAAAACATCTGGAAAGCAAGGATAAAACATGTCAGCATTCCTAATCTTTCAAAAATTCAAGAGTTCATTACAACATTTTAGGAATGGAAAGCTTAACGTGTCTACCCCACTAAACACATCAAATCTGGAGATCCTAATACGTCATTTCAACAATGATTTTACTTACATAGTCTCTTTTATTTAGTTATTCATTTACTTTTCTATTTGAAACTTGATCTTTATTGAATTTGTAAAAACTAAATCCCATATGGGTTAGAGTTACTTTAACTATAGTTTAGTTTAAAATATGGATGAGTTAAGGCAACGATATATTTTTTTGTTGTAAAAAGATAGGGGATATAGAAAAGATAGGAAAAGGAGTTAAAAAAATTAGAATTGGACCACTATTTTTACAAATATATGTGATGTTTGTCTAAAACATTTTTCATCTATGAATGAAAATGAGAATTAATTACTGAGTACTTAGATCTGTGATTTTAAGTATTTGAAAGTGGGTTTTCTGTGTGAAATTTTCCTTCATATAGTAATTACTTTTCCATTAAAAAATATATTATGTGTGTTTTATCATTTAATGGTTTAGCATATATACATTTATCTATTTAATCATTATTTAAAATAGAATTGTGTATTCTGTTACATATTACTATTATAAAATCTTGCATTCATAACATAATGATGTATGGATGTTAGTCTGCCTTTAAACACTATCTAGTTAAAAGTGTATCTAAATATTTAAATTCATTGAAAATCTTAAAGGGAATTGTACCTAAATTTAGAGGAGAACTAATCTTGATAGTTCACCCATTTGTTGTTTAATTTATTTATTCTTGAGAGAAGGGTATGGAGTCAAAATAAATATTTTTATATAAGGACAAATCTCTTAGGCAATAGATGTCAACCTCAAACTGAAACTACCACATCCTAAAACATGCACATACTAACTTCTAAAAAAAATACAATAACTCTTCCTTACTATAACAATCTATACCTGATCATTGTACCTATTCTACACCTATTCCTATAACTATACCTATTTATATTCTTATCCCCCTTTGACATCAATGGAAAAGGGCCTAACCTAGAGATAACACTTAGCTCCCCCTCAACTGATACTGATCCTCAATGGCAGGAAGCAAAAGAAATTACTCCCAACTTCTCCCATAGATAATCAAATGTGTCTTTTGGTAGTGCCTTTGTGAAAATATCTAAAATCTACTCTGTAGTATTAATATATTCCATCTTAACCTATTGATATGAAATATGCTCTCTCAAGAAGTGATATCTGATGGGAATATGTTTTGTTCTAAAATGTATCACTAGATTCTTATAAATATTAATAGCACTTGTGTTATCATAAAAAATAGAAATAGGTTCATCATATTTTACCTTGATATATTCCAAAGTTTTCTTCATCCAAAGAACTTGAGTACAACATAATACTACTGCAATATATTTTGCTTCAGTTGTACAAAATGATACTAAATTATACTTTTTGCTTAGCCATGATACTAAGCTATCACCACGGAAGAAAGTTACTCCACTTTTACTCTTTATATCATCCAAGGAACCTACCCAATATGAATCTATATAAGTATCCAAAGTGAAATATCTACTTGTGAGATACCAAAATCCATAATCTGATGTCCCCTTCATATATCTGAATATTATTTCCACCAACTAAACATGACTATCTTTTGGAGCTAAATGATATCTTGTAACCATACCTACTACATGCATGATGTCTAGCCTCGATGTTGTCAAATATAAAAGACTAACAATCATATATCTATACAAATATTAATCTACAATAGGTGAATCTTCATCATTGCTCACCTTATTTCCCATACTCATTGGTGTGCCAACTGGTGCACAATCCTCAAAATGAAATTTCTTCAACATTTCCTTGGCATATTTACTTTGAGATATGAAAATTCTTTTATTTGACTGAAATATTTGTAATCTTAATAAAAATGATAATTTTCCAAGCATAGACATCTCAAATTCTTTTTGCATATTGTCAAAAAAAACATTTTGTCATCTTTTCAATATTTCCTCTATAAATGATGTCATCAACATATACCACAATAATGAATTGATGGTCACCTTCTGTTTTCATGTAAATATTATTGTCAACAAATTCTCTCTTAAAACCTTGATCCTATAGGTACTATCATGTCTTGCATACCAATCTCTGGGAGCTTGTTTCAATCTATACAGTGATTTATTTAATCTACATATATGGCTACTAATATATATAAGAATAAATCCCTTAGGTTACTCAATGTAGACCTCTTCTTCTAGATTCTCATTTAGAAAGGTAGATTTGACATCCATTTGAAACACTTTGAGATTTTTAAACACTACATATGTAAGAAACATTCTAATAGCCTGTAGCCTTGCTACTGGTGGAAAATTTTCTTCAAAATATATTCCCTCAATCTGAGCATATCCTTCACATACTAATCTTGATTTATTCTTGGTCACTTCTCCATTTTCATTTAGATTATTTTTGTAAACCCATTTTGTTCCTATCACATTATGATATTTTGGTCTAGGCACTAATTCCAAAGTATCATTCTTTTCTATCTAATTTAATTCTTCATCCATTAACTTAACCCAATGCTTATCATGTCTAGCTTCTAAAAATGTTCTAGGCTGAATTTTGGATAACAATGAAAAATTAACTTGCTCAGATTCACTTACCATCATTGTTCTGGTGCAAATTGTTTCATTTATGTCCCTGACGATGTCACTTTCATTATGATTTCTATAAACATATTTGGATGGCGTTTTGGTGTCTTTTTTATCCTTCTTTTCATCTTCATCTGATTCTTTAAAATCTTCCTCTTCGATCATTTCAAGAATGTCTACTGGATCACTAATTTTTTGTGTTCCATCTTCTTCTATCCTGACACTTGCACTTTCAATAATTTTCTTGGTTATTTTTTAATAAAATTTATAAGCTTTAATTTTTTAAGAATAACCAATAAATATACCTTCATCTACTCTAGATTCAAACTTACTATGTTTTTCATCGATTATCTTTATGAAGCATCTACTATCAAAAACTCTAAAATAATCAACTATTTCTAGTTTGTCTTTCCAAAGAGCATAAGGAATATTGTCACTATTGACTCAATAATGATCTATTCTAAATATGCACTACTATAGCAATTTCCTCTCTCTAATATTTATTTGGTATCTTAGATTTATTTAGCATTGTCCTTGCCATCTCCTAAACTATTCTATTTCTTCATTCAATTACTCCATTTTATTATGGAGTTTTGGCTACTGAATAATGTCTATTTATTCCATGGTCTTCACATTACTCAATAAATTGATAGTACATTAATTTTCCTCCTTGATTTGATCTTAGACACTTAATATTCAAACTTGTTTCATTCTCAACTAATGATTTGAATGCTTTGAAATGTCTAAAAGCTTTTGATTTTTTTATAAAAATATTACCCAAGTCATACGTGAAAAATCATCAATAAGCAACATGAAATATTTCTCACCTTGATTACTTAGAGTTCTCATAGGTCCACACTAATTAGTGTGAATAAGCTCTAACATCTGAGTGGTCGAGTACTCTTTTATTTTGAATCACCTTTTGTTCTGCTTCCCATGTTGACAAGGTTCACAAAGTGTGTCAGATGGCTTTGTAATTTTTGGAAGATTTTTGACTACTTACTTCTTTCTAATGTTGGAAAGATTGTCAAAAATTATTTCCTATTCTCCAATGGCATAGCTAACTTTATTCAATCTGACTCAACAACATCTTTGACCTTTGATGTCTAATAATATATACAAATTATTGCATGTTCTCTAAGCATCTGCAACCAACACATCTGTATCTTTTCTCCTAATTTCAAAAACTTTTGCATAAAAATTTAGTGTGTACCCCTGATAACACATTTGACTTACACTCAAAATATTATGCTAAAGACCTTCTAGATAAAAAACATTTTTAGTTTTAGTTCTACTATTATCTAAACATAGTGTACGTTTTTTGACAATTCTAGCAGTAGTATTATATTTGAATTTCATTATTCCATCATTGATCTTCCTCAAGGTTATGAGCTTGATTTTGTCTCCTGTCATGTTCTTTGGATATCCACTATCAATGAACCATGGCTTTTCTTCATTTCTTACATGCAAATTTGTCTGTATCAACATAGATTTTTTAGGTTATTTCTTCTACCATGAACTTTTCTAAACTTTCTTCTTGACGAATGGATCCTTGAAACTCTAGTCCTTCTTGACTGACTCAAACATGCTTCTATAGTAATAGGCTATGTGTTCAAAGTTGTTTTACTTGTAACATATTATGGCCTCTTCATTAAAGCCTAATAGAGGAGTAAAAGAGTTGTGGCTTCTACTTGACTCTGCATGAATTTCCTTCTTATTTCTAAAATTATTAGACCTTTTTTTGACATTCTATTTTATTATGACCATATACATTACAATAAAAATAGTAACCATAAAAATAGGACTTGTTTGTGTATCTATGAGCTGATTGCCTTTGTAGCTTTGTTCCCTCTAGCCTTCTTTGTTTTAGATGTCCTTTGTATTCTTAATTTCTTCCCTTTTTATTTTCTCTTTTATAAGAGCTTTAACATAGCTCTTTCCTTTTTCCTTGTATATGAAAGTAGCTTCCTCCCCTTTCTCTTTTTAAAATATGATACCTATCTTATCTAACATTGATCTTTGACTTTCTAATATCTTATTCAACATATTAGTGATATTTTCAAATTTTGAATCATTGGTTGCTTTATCATTGACTGCTTTATTTGTTTTATCAAGATCTAATTTTAAAGAAGCAATTTCAATAACATACCTTTCACATTCTTTACTTACTTTTTGTAACTATGCCCTTAGATATTCTTCATTCTTCTTAGCTTCTTCAAAGTGTGCTTGTAGATATTCAATTATTTCCTTTGAATCCTTTTCATTTTTCTCGATCTAGAGCTTTAATATTCGATTCTTCTTCTCCAGATGTTTTAACTCTTCTAAGGTACAAATGAGTTCTCCTTCTAGATTAACTTTGGCTTCATCCTATTCTTCTTCATGATCATCTATACTTTTTCTTGTAGATGCATCTTCATGTATGGCCATGAATAGAATATCTTCTTCTTCTGAATCATTGACTCCAATATCTTCGACTAAACTAGAATCTTTAGAATACAAACTCTTCTTCTTGAATCCCTTCTTGAATTTTCCTTTTAAATTAATTTTGTATGTAGACTTTCCTTCTTCATTGTCACCATTACCCATATCTGGGCACTTAGCTATAAAATGTCTAATCTTTCCACAATTAAAATATTTAAAAAGTAATTTTCCTTAATATTTACCTATGCCCTTTTTTGGCTTGCAAATGAATAGAGCTCCATTTTCATCTTCATCATCACTAAAACTTTCACTTGATTTTTAAATCTTATCTTTCTTTTTATTTGACATCTTTAAAGTATCTTCTCTCTTTGAGGGTTTCTCTTATTTGGTCTACATCTCATATGTCGTAATAATACCATGTAACTCATCCATTTTTAGGTTGGATAAATTCTTCATCTCTTCAATTGCCAAAACTTTTACATCATATCTCAATGGTAGATATCTCAAAATTCTTTGAACCATAATTGATTCTGATATCTTTTCTCCAAGACCATGAGTTTGATTAACTATTTGATTAACCCACAAAATATAACTTGTTATATTTTCTTCATCTTCCATATTCAAACTATCTTCTGAAAGTATGAAGATTAGCTTGCTAAACCTTTCCATCACCTTTGTAAATATTCTCAAGTTTTACCCAAGTTTCATGAGAATATTTACATTGCATAACTTTAACAAATTTTGATTCACATAAACCACATAAAATAGCATTTAAAGCTTTAGCATTATTTTTACTTGGCTTCTTTTTTATTGAAGTAGTTATAAGTGTATGTGGATCTTCATATTCATCCACCACTGCTTTCTAAATTTTGAATCCAAGAGCCATAAATTAAGTCTTCATCCTTATAATCCAAAAATCATAATTTATCCCATAAAAAAAGTGCCTTATTTGTAGAAAAACCTTCATGTGATCTAGCCATCATGTTTTCCTGATCTACCTTCAAGCTATAAAAATTATTCCAAAGGAACCTACTCTGATACCAATTATTAAGCATGAAATATACTGAGATGGGGGTGAATTAGTATATTATATATATCTTTTACTTAATCAAATTCCTTTTCTTTAACCACTTAAACACACATTGAAGATATGTAATAAAACTAAAACAATAATATTTACCACACAAGAGAGAGAGAGAGACACCATATTTTTATGTAGAAACCCAAAGTGGGGAATACCATGGAGAACAATCTCAAGTATATGAATCATCACCAACTCAAATTATAAAGTTTGAAAGCACCAACTTATAGGAGCACCAACCCCTTTTTTGTGATCCTACACAACAAGTATTTGTGAGAACCAACTCATAAGAGCACTAACTCCTTACAAATATTTTTGATCACTAACCCAGAGGAAAACCAACCCCTCTTGTGTATAAAACACAACTATCTCTCAATGTTTCTTACTCATAAAATGATATAACTTTACAATATCTCATACTTTTCTCTCTTCGAAAACAAATACAAACCATGAAATATCTTACATATTACAAATGGCTTCTCAAGCCTTTATTTATAGCTTTCCAAATGACCTTTGGTATTCACCCTTTGTGACCCTTCAATCCTCATGGAAAATGGCACCAAAATTTCATGACACTTTGTATCCTTGCATTTAAAAAGTCATATGGTGACCTTTCATAAGCAAATGTGTCATTTCCTCTTTTGTCTTTATTTTGGTGACCCTTTGTATTCCTCAAAGTGTCCCTTCATGGAAAAATGTGCCATACCCTCTTTTTTATTCACATGATGACTCTTGGATTTTCTCAAGATGACTCTTCATGAGAAAATGTTTCCCATTCCTCTTTCTCTTTACACCGTGACTCTTTGACTTCTCCATGGGCCCTCTTTTGACTTATATGCAACCAAAAATATATTCATTAATATTAAATGTGTATTAACACACACTAGCCAAGATATGAATATAAGAAAAATATTATTAAATGAAATGGGGCCTTTATCACCAATGCTAGACTTTTGACATCAATGACAATATTTCCAACACTTATGGTGCATAATAATAAACTTAGTCAAGAGAATGTGCATTGTTTCATTGAGAAAGTGAGCTAGACAATCACTTGTTAAACTTAAAGGGAATCCATACCTAGTGATGATATTTCCCCATAGAAATTTGGTAGTGGTCATAATAGTACAATCACATGTGGGTGATGCTTCATCCTAACATGTAAGATAGACTATGTTAGTAATTATGTTCTATATGCTAGTTCATAATGCAATTGGATGAATGGGCCTTGAAAAATCAATAGCTCATGTATAAAATTTTTCATGAGAAAGTATTGGATGAAGAGGAATAACATCCTTTTGGTTAGGTTTACCCACATGATGAAAAATTTCACATTGGCACACAAGCTTTGGCATCTTTGAATAAAGTGGGCCACTAAAGCATAGCTAGTAATTTTTTTTGTGTTACTGCATCACAAACATAATTTCCTCTTATAACACCCCTATGGAACTCAAGAAGGACATGTGTGTATTTTTTATACATTACACACCTTCATAATACTTCATCCTATGCAAATTTTTATAGTTTTCCTCTAATAAAATGGAAAGGGGTAGCATGTATAGCTAGTTATTTTTTTCTCTTAGGTGCTAAGGTGGTCTGGTCAAGAACCTATTATAATAAAAATCACAATTTATTCATATTATTTAGGTACATATGAACTTGAAATTTTTTTACATCAAGTAGATCATCCTTTATGGAACATGGGGTTCATTAGATTAAACACTTGAGAGGAGGTTTGGATCGAAATTAATTTTTTCTTGTTTCATGACTAGGGAGACCTAAAATTATTTAAAGAGGACAATCCATAGATGTATGTATCCATGCAATACTGACCTATTTATGAGGTTAACAAAAAGTATTTGTGAAATTTCTAAAGTTCATAAACCATAGACAAGTCCTCATGGTTTGCTAGTGTGAGATGTTATCTAGTAAAATAAATATGATGATTAGGGTTTCCCTAATTGGGTTGTACCATAATATCACCTAATAAAATTTATAAAGAGGTTACATGCACATGAAATGGTTGGTTCCAATTCAATAATTAGAGAATGTATGTTATCACTAACTTCTCTTCTAGGGCTTCAAACACTTGCTAGTGTTGATCCATCTATAAAAATAGGCCATTATGCTTGAGTAGTTCTTCCATCAACATGATTATATTAACATAACACTAAATTAACTTTTGATAGTAACCCATGTGACCAAATAAAGATAAGACCTCAAATTGAGTGGTTATCATTGGGAATTTGATAATGACTATAATTTTAGCCAAATCCACCAATAATCCATCCTATCAAATAATATGTCCCAAAAGGATATCAAATGGGGTGGAAAACATGCACTGTTTAGATTCAAGGAAATCTCAAATTGGGAGCAATTTTTGATCATAAATTACAAATTGTCATAACGATCACACATTGAAACATACATAGTCTAGTCATCCAAATATACCTGAAGGATGTTATTAATGAAATCATTGAAGGCTTCCACCACAATGAGTGAGAATATTGGTATTGCATTCTTGAGGCCAAAAGACATAACATTATATGCATTCAATAAACCCATTCAATTACAAAATTAGTATTTGACTTGTCTTCCTCATTACTTTGGACTTGTTGATAGCTAAAAAAACCATCAGTGAAGGTGTATATCTCACACCCAAAAACATCTTCTAAAATTTCCTTGATGAAAGGCATTGGGAAAGTGTCAGTTACACATATATAATTGAGTAACCTATAACCCACACAAATTCAAATAAAACAATCTATATTAATGCTAGTCACCCTTGGACTAACCCCTTCAAATTCATTAATGAAAGTAATAACTCTAGTATGCAACATGCTATAAATTTCCTCTTTAACCTGAATGCATAGATATGGGTTCATCTGATATGGTCATTTCCTCATTGATCAAGCACCTTAAAATAAATAGATGTGTAATTTTCCAAATATTTGATTCACTCCTCTAATTTTCATGTAGTTTCAAGGTAAAACATCCTAGTATTCATGTAGTAGTTCAAATATTTTAGTTATCTCAACATTAGACAACTAATTTCCCATAGTGAATAGTTTAGGGAAATCTCCCATCCTAATATTATTATGAACCATTTGAAGTGTCATGGAATTAGTTTCTACTTGGACTAAATCATGTCTCTGGCATCACGCACCCCACATCTTGTATTTATATTTAACTAGTCAAAGGATAGTTTTGGTGGGTTAAAATCCATACCCTAATCAACTTGGTACATAATATTTTTTTCACTTTCATATTTATTCCCTATATACATGGTCCAATTGATAGTCAAACTATAGAAGATAAATATAAGGAGAATTAGGTTCTTTAACTATATCTAAGTTTTCCTCAGTTGTGCCATGTATGTGTTGTATTCGATCTTAAACTGATGCATAATTTCTTACAACTACCTAATGGATTTATTTTAGAGACAATTTCAAATACATTTTTGGTGAATCAAATACAAATTTGGTAAGCAAACATGCCTAATGCACTGATAGGTATATGTGTCTCTACACATTTCATGATGAATGTACCACACCCTAGCCTAGGTGTAGAGAGTACCATATAATGCATTAACCCATAATAATATTGGTAAAAGTATTTCATAGAAACAATAAAGGCTTCCACATTATGTTATATGTTTTTCCATATAATAAATAACACTATAACTTAGGGTGGCACAAACAAGATTGTCATAGTGGAAGCAATTATGTATAGTTGTACATACTTGTTCCCATGTATACAATTGGTAATGATGAGTAGACCACCATCAAAAAAAATTTATTTTTAATATAATTTTTATAATGTGTAATATTTCATCTTTATTAACATAGTAAGCCTCTAACTACTATAAGTATTCTTGGACTTCTGTCTGACTATGAAACCTAGGTATCTAGTATAACTATAAGGATGGTCTAATGATCAGGAATCCACCAGTGAGGTGAGTAGTTTTATGGCACTAACTGATATTTGGATGGGATATTACGTAAATATTTAGGATACAACATATGCAACTTATTATATCATATGCATCTTGAGCCCATTGGTCACATGCGAGACTAGTAGTGTCCAAAATAGATTTTGCATCTTCTCATTGCAAGATGACATAAAATGTGGGATTCACATTTTAATTTACTTGGGAACTAATATTATAAATTATATTTACGTCCTCATCAACATCAATGGGTTACATAAACGAGGGTCCTTGATAATTATTTAAAGGAATGACTACATTTTATGTGTCATTCTCAAAGCTGATATACCACTTTTTGAAATGCAAGTCAAAATTATTCTTATAGCACTAATGTCAACCCAAAAGAGTAGGTAAGTCATTAGATTCAACAATATTGATCACCTAAAAATCAACCTTGAACATTAATCCCAATATTTTGATGATGGCATCATTAAGAATACATATGGGTAGTACACAAGTCTTGTTGGCCATGATTAAGACATGTGGTGAGGGTTAAAAATTGGGACTCCCCATATTTTCCTAGGCATCTTCAATTAAAAAATTAACCTCTATGCATGTATCTATTAGGATTTCATGAATCATCCAACCATCAATGGATGTATTGATAAAGACCTCTTTGTCATATTCTAAATTTAGTTGAACATGGATCTCTTATTATCATGCATAGTTCAAACAATGATACTCTAATTGATTTACCATTTTTTTTCTAACCAATTCTTAAAGAGAGGGATGATGTACTCATTAAGGAAGAGTTTTCATAGCTCTTGGAAGTCATCATGCTCTGAGTCTATGGCTAAAATATTTCTTTGCATGTCATCCCACATGTTATTATCTTTATACCTCAATAAATCGATTTCACCTTAAAGTTCCTAGACTGAGGCCATTATCTCATGCAAAACTTATTTATAATGTTGAGGATTAGGATAGTGTTTCACATGAGGTTCTTCAATATGAACCTTTTAAAAATGTGGCTTTGAAACTAGTTGGGAATGAATACCACTTCATACAGTAATATTATCCCTAGGTCTAGTTGGTGGAGTGGTAGGGCATGGTATCCACTACGCGTTTGGATTTTTGTAGTATGTATCATCCTAGAAACCTTCTCATTTCATTCTCTAGAAATGATAGTATACAAATTGACACATTCTTCAAGGCATGTTCATATTTACAAAAGGCCTAAGATAGATAGAACATATAGTCACATCATTAGTGGTATAGAGAGCTATATTTGTATCATGTCGTAGGTGGAAAATAACCACCCCCACATCCATTTTCATTCCATCAACCTATGAAATATCAACTTAAACCATATTCATGGTTTTTATCTATGTAATTTTGGTGTGTATGTCACATACATTCTTTATGAATTTCAATGACTACCTAATAGTCATTAGTATCATGTGTATATGCATCACATATTTTAAAGCATAATGATACTTTATCTTGAGTGGAATGTTGAGTCAAGGGATAACTCCTTACATCATGATTTTATTTTAAAATCTCATAGGATTTCTCTAATACAACATAAACATCCCTTTGTGGATAATTATACATGTTATTACCCTCCACTTTGTATTCAATGCACCACATGCTATTATGGGTATCTTGAACATTATTGGTCATAATATTCTCCATACAATAATCCATATCTTCAATATGAACCTCTATAAAGGGTTGATATTGATATAGATACTTCCCATAGATCTTCTATGGAGGGAATATTCTAGTTCCTTGTGTGGTTCAATTAAAGTCTAGTGGGATAAGGCACATCAGAATGAAAGTAGTAAAGCTACCACAAACCACTAAGCGTGATGCATTAGGTTAATCTCAAATGATATATTTAAAATAAAAAATTTAAAATGTGAATCATATGTATGCACATTATTAGTGATATTTTTATTGATATCTTTAAAGGAAGCAATACTTCACTTCTTAAATTTAGGGATATCAAATTATTGGATAAAAGTAATAGTTAATAACTCATAACTCATAATGACTTACTAGGGATCAAATTTTAGGTAAATTTGTACATGTAATTTAATAAATTGGTGATAAAATAATTTTAATTTTTCGCATATGAATTTATACCCCACACCTACTGCATGTTATACTACATGTTTGACACCTCAATATGCAGGTAGATGAAGTGTCATCTTATAATAGCCTATAATAGCATTTGGTGGTTATATTAGACCTTGTTATGGATATCCTCTATTTACTCATGAATCCTATGGGGGAGGTTTTCCAATGTCGACTACACCTCTATCTAATCATCCTACAACAAAACCACCATAGATACCACCTCCCATTCCTCTTGTAGTAATAGGAGGACTTGAGACATTAGGAATTGAGGGAGGTTGATTAATTATTATTGGGCGTGTAGTATGTCCATTAACTATATTTGGTCCAATTGGCATTATAGGGTGATCTATGGGTCTTACTTATAATATAAAGGTATAAATTAATGGTAAAGTATTATCTTGAACTTACACTTCCAAAGATTAATCTATAGTCTTGGATTTAGATTCACATTTTAAATTTGGCATTGTTAATATCCCAATTTATAAAATGTATTCTTTCAAAATAAAATGTATGAGCATGTACTATGGTGGGATAATTGGGTTTATTTAGATTAGGATCTAGTATCAATGTTGTTTTCTAATTATTCTGCATGTACATGTGCTAGTGAAGGGCATGGCCACATGGTCAAGGATTATTCACCATGCATTTATGTCCTTCCACTCATTCTCACAACACTTATAGTATCATCTCATTTACCCTATAGGCTCAATTCCTATAATAGCCTTATGCATGGATTTGTCATATACACACTTCCATAGTTATTTCTACCTTAATTCTATTCTCAAATACCAATCCCATACCAATGCAACCCCTTCATTTCCCCTCCAGACATGTTGCTCATGCATGAGATCTTTTAGCCATTCATGGGGAAGACCTCAGGTCAATAATCAACCATACATTTCTTAATTTTTAAAAGGAATTGATTGAGATGCCTTCCACATAGTTCCATTAAGAAGTTGAATTATGTTTCCCCTAGATAAGAGGATGTAGAGATTGTGTATTCCAATATGTATATATTGAGTGTTTCTTTCCACCAAACATATCTAATTAGTTTTTAGATTTCATAAGGCTATCAGATGTGCTAATGACTAAAGAGCCTTCCATCTGTAATTTATTGACCACTTTTACACCTATACCAAAAGCTGAGCATGCATGTCAACAAGTAATTCTACAAATAATATTTAATATATAGAATCATACAGGTTATGCTCTACCCATGTACAAGTAGAAACCCCTATTTCAATATATTGAATCACAATGTTATCTTCTATGGTAGTAACTCAATGCTCAACATTTTCCAAAGGTATCCTCTCAAGAATATTTTTACCATCATGACAATAGGTATAATGGGTCTTGAAAATAGAACTAAAATCTTAGGTTATTTAATCCTTAATTCTATAATATTTATGTGCCTATATGAAAAGAGAATCAAATGTGGTAACACATTGGCATGTCATGCGAGTGACTTCATGCACTTGACTGAAGTATGTAGTCTAGACTAGTTCCCATTATTTCTATCATGTTCTGGTGGATAGACAAATTTTAGGATCTTGAGTTATCACATTTTATAATTTTTACTACAAACATTATTCTATATCTATTCATTTGATTCATTCACACAATGCAAGTACTTATCTAGTATCTTAAAGAAAAATTAACACCAAATAAATCTAGCACATCAATATTTTCAAAGTAATAGTTCTATTGATCTCATTTGATAAGATTACAAAGGTAATTTATTTAGTAAAAACTCTTTCTACATATCTATATTGATAGAAACAACATTATCTACATCCAAAAATAGTATAATAAAAGATAAAGGGATATTTATATGCAAGTGAACCCCTTCTTGGGTTGCATCATTAATACATTATTAATGAAAATCCAATGACTATTTCATAAAATAAATTCATAGTGAGCCATTAAAATTAAGTTACTTTTGATTCAAGGTTAATAACCCATATATACTCTCTATGCCATATATTTTATTTTATGTTCCTCCTCCTTATTCATGAGTTAATGTTAGATTCATGCTCCCATTAATCTATGATACTTACACAAACTAATTTATAAGTATTTCCACTTCCTACACCCTTGTCCTAGTCTTTCACTTTTTTGTGTTCTACATCTTATTCTATGTATTCTCTATTTCCTTATCATTATCAACTCGCCCATTCATACCAAGGTCCTCTATGTTGGTCCCCCATTTTTTCTATTTTCTACGTCATTCTCTTCCATACAATGGGCTTACACATTCTTACCAAAAACTTTATATTCTACACTTATGGATAAAAAATACTTGGAATATATTCCAAAATTTAGGTTCAACATGGCATAAAATGACACTATATGGGTAGGTCTATACTACATCCTTGTCCCTTTCACAAAAAAAAAAAAAAAAAAAAAAAAAAAATTGATAGATTATATATTACACCTCCTGCACTTTTATCAAGGTCATTTATCAAAAATATTCAAAATTTTATTATATGTAAGCACATCAAGTCCTTTCAAAACATAATATATAAATCACTTAGAAATTCTACTACTTATTTATCAAATGGCCATTAATCTTTCCAATTTCAATTTTAAATCATTCTAATAGTCATAGGCAAATTTTAAAGTTTTTTTTTAATTATAGTTCAAGGGCACTCTTTGTAAAGAATTCAAGTCAATTTTTCTAGCTACATTCATATATCAATATCAGGATTCACACACTCTCTCTAGGAGGGAGAACTACATCATACTAAGGCACTTTTGGGCTATGTAGGCAACACTCAAATTATTCAAGGTTTTTTTAGGATAATTAAACTATTCCCCTTACTTGATTCCCCCTTGTATTTGATTTATTTATTTTTATTTTGAATGAGATGTGTTTTTTATTTTTTAATTATTCCATGTGGTAAATTAAGACATGATAATCCATAAAACCCTCTTAGATAATTATATGTGTTCACATTGTAAATTTAATCACATAGTCAACTAAGACATGGCCACAGTAAATAGACAAGGTCATAGTACATCCTTGTCCTCCTAGTTTGACTTAATCCTAGTATAATTTTAAATTGTGCTTTTGGTACATTTTTCATAGGTCTTGTCATCCAATTTTCAGCAATAGTCAACCTACACAATAAACATTAATTCAATTTTAGCTGGATTTACATATTTTTTTATCAATTTATTATTTTCAACTCATTTAATGTTTTTAAAATTAATACATTTCACATTAAAATCTATATATTTTATAAATTTAAATTAGATTTCAATAGTTTATTTGTTTTTATAATTCCATTGTTAAATAAAAAATAATGTTAAACAATTCATTGGTTAAATAATTGGAAAAAATATATTTTCAGTATTGAATTCCTATATAGTTACTTTCTTTGTAACACTATTATTGAATGTGATAAGAAGTTTATTCTTGGTTTAAATTCATAGGGCTATTCCATTTCAATAAAATATTTTTCTTGTTTAATGTGGTTTTTATTATACATATCCTAAGATACATTTTGATTGTGTTTGATTCCTACATTGGAACCAAGATTTAAGGTTTAGTGTGTTATATTGTTTTACTATGATAAGGTCATCACAATTAATTGGCTAAAGGAGCGTATGATTTTTACTTTGTATAAGTATCATGTCATAGTTTATTTAAAATGATCCTTCCATAGGTCCTCATTTTCAGCTTGAGTGGTGAAGAGGTAGTCAGAAATGAAATTTATCTTGAAAACTAAAATTAGACATGTGAAACTAAAATTCCTAATAAAATTGTTTGATATATCAAACATTACAACAATATGCACTGCTTTCAAAGAAATAATTGAAATTTAAGGTGTTGGTTTCTACGAGAATTTTTTTTCTTGGTAAAGTTAATTGAGGACTTACCAAAAAAAATAGTGGAGTTAGTTTAGGATTAAACTTTTTGTCTGGGTAAAGTTAGTGAAAAGGAAATTGATTGATTTTATTAGTAATGATTTTTAATGTGGGGTTTGTTCTTAAACACATTAGTAGATAATTATAATATTATGTAGTATAAAAATTGATAGTGAAATCATTTTGTGGATTTTTCAACCTAGTTGGTAATGAGTGTTGTTCAATATATCTATACTTGATTAAGATAGAATATGATTTACATAAAAATATGATAGCTTTAATTACATTATATCCTTAATTATCTATCTTAATTATACATAAATTATGAGTCCCCAACCATGGAATATTTTCAAAGTTAATTTTATAATTTCAATCTAGTTTTCCATGGATTTTAATTCACTTATATTATTTCTTGTAGAGTATTTTATCAAGTTGAAATTTAGGTATAACTAACCTTAAAAGGGACTTAGAGATGTATAATAATAAATGGAGGATTCATTTATAGGATCATGGCATATAAGTATTAGAAATATCTGAGATTTATTTCACTAAAACTTTTACAACTTTATTTAATTCAATTATCATGCTTTGAGAGACTACAATTATAAGTTAGGTTATGGTTATAGGAATACAAATCAAATTTTATTTGATGATTGAGTACCAAGATTAAATGTACTTAGTTATATCTAGGTTGTTTTTTTATCAATTTTATTTTATTATTGATTGCTTCAAAACTAATTGTCTAGTGATGGTAGGATGTTATAATCACATGTTTTGAAATGATTATGGCACTTTCTATCAACTAATGAAAAATTCATGTAAGAGATACATGGGACTTTCATATTTTTCATATATTTTAATTAATTTGTTCCATTCTTTATATTTAGATCAAAAATCATTCTATAGAGTTACATTTTATTGTGACTCAATAAAATATTGTTACTATTTCTTTGGTCTCAGATGACTTGTTTTACTTTATTAAACTTTAGTTATGTACTTTACTTGCACATATTTTACTTCTATTTTAATATTAATATTTGGTTGTTTGATAGTTTTATCCTCTTATCTTAGTGTAGTTTTGTTTTTAGTTTATATTCAAAAAATTTACCTTGTTCAGTTATATTTAATTATTGTTAATAGGTTATTTATTGTTGTTTTTTAGTGATATACATGCATTTACATGGAAACATGTAATCAATAAAAATATCATCAAATGGATTGATTATATTTTAGATTATGCTACAAATTTTTATCTCTTATTAATAATTTAATTTTTAATAATTATTTTATTTGAGTTAATAATAAATTAGAATAATATTACTTATTGTTTAGTTCACCATTCGATAGATCTACTTTCAATGGTTCCTTTTGTTAGTGAATTGATAATAGTGTATATTAAAGTGATTATTTTGTCTTTAGATTACTTTCAAGATATCTTATCAATTTTTTTTCTATTTTATGGATTAATTATAGTGTATAATAATTCAAAACAATAAGTCAACTATGTTTTTAGTTTCTAGATAACATAACTATTTAAAATACCCTTTACACTTGAGCTTTTTCACTAGATATATTTTCCATCATGATTAGATATGGTTTGATTCTATTTTAACTGTAATATTAGGTGAATGGGTTGATTGGGTGATTGATACAATTTTTAGTGTCAATATACTAAAATCCATATTTCTTGAGACCATTCTTAATGGTTTTTATTATATTTTTAATCCATATAAAGATTCAAGGAGCTTAGAAATTCTATCTACTTTTATTTTATGGTTCCTTATTAAAAAATATGTGCCATACACATTGATATTTTATTTTTACTATTTTATAGAGTCATAATATGTACATATTAGAAACACTATATATTAGAGAATAACATGCGAATAAAATCAATAAGGCATATAAAGCCAATGCCAAAAGGCACCTTTGATGAATATAATATTTACTAATTTCTTAATTAAAGAGGGAACAAAAGCACATTATTGAATAAAATTATAAGGAGACTTAAAATATTGATATCTGTAAAGGATAACCTTTCAAATACCATCCTTTTTTTATATTCTCAAATATGTTATACCTTTTACTTAGATAACTTAATAAGATGGGCTAACTCTCTAATAGCTAATTGTGGCCAGGATCTAAATAATACTCCAAGTAATTGATAGCTAGTAGCCTCTCAGATCCTATGGTGCACTAAATTTATCATATCTAGTGGTCTCTAATATCCCAAGTATACTACAAATCATTGATATCTAGAAGTCACTAAGCTCCAAATTATTTTAAAAAAATCAAATATTAGTGTCCATTAGGATCATAATATTGTATCAATTCACCAATATCTAGTATTCATTGGGATACCAATAATATGTCATGTCACTAATACCTAGTTCTTTCTATGTTCCCAAGAATATGTCAAGTCACTAATAACTATAATTTTCTAAGATTCCAAGAATATGCCAAGTTAGAGATAGCTAGTGATCACTATGCTTCCGAGAATAAACCAATTCATTAATACCTATTAGTCACTAGGTTACTTATAATACCCCATGTCACTGATACTTAGTGGTCTCTAGGTTCCCAAACATATCGATATTCCATAGCTATAAGGAATTAAGATTCAAAACATTAAGACATGCAACACATACTTATCCATTACTAGGTTCCCAAAGATCTTAAAAATTCATCCAAACCTAGATGTCATTAGGTTCCTAGAGATCCTAACTTGTCATTCATACCTAGTAATGGATAGGTTTCTAAAGGTATATGACATGTAATATTTTACTTGATAAAAATGCATATCACATTCTAGATTAACCTTTTTATACCAAGTCAGACAAAGACATTTAATAATCATCATTAAGGAATATAAAATAATCAGGTATTGTAGCACAAATTAACACCAACACCATTATTTTACTTAAATTTTATACTATATTGATCATATATTTTTCTTATAATTACTATAGACTTTCCCACCTTGATAATTCAAACTTTTTTGCATTGCCATAATATAAAAAAAAGGTTATTTAGGATTACATGTAGTTTCATCTTTAAATTTAGGGAAGAGGAGGTAAAAAAACCTATTGAATTTTTCCTTTCACACTACATAAAACTACATTAATTTTTTAATGTTGTGTGCAAGAAAATTATCTATAATTCCTATGTTGATTTCATGACCTATAATTTATTTTTGTAATGAGTTGATGTTAATATAGATAAACAGTAAGAATTAAGACAATGTTTTATTCATTTCTACCTAATAAATCAGATAAGTACAAATACATATATGTATGGAATACATATGAAAATTAGAATAGGAAAAATTAGACTATGAAAAAAATCATATTATGGAATTGGTAGAAACAAACAAAAACTTTAGTTAGAAACATGTATCATGGATTTTTCCCATAGTGAAATTGAGGGTCATAGAATAAGTATAGATTATTTTTATGCACTTTAAATTTGGTACATAGTTAATTTATTTTTCTTACAACATACATCCACATTCATAATTTGAAAAAAAATCAAGATGTGACTATTACTTTGTATTTTATCTCTGTTTCAAGTTTAATTATCAATTCAATATTTTCATTTGGATTTTTTTCAAGTTTTAGTGCATACAAATGAGTCTAAATTCTATTTTCACTTATTTTTCATTATATCTATCACTTTATTCATTTATTTATCTTTATATTCATATACAATAAATTTAGACTAAAATATATTGGTGAACACATTCATTATCTCAATGCTTAATCTTTCATCCTAGGGATTCATGCCTATTTTTTTGATTTGATTTTTAGAATTACATATTTTATTACATGGTTATTCAAACCCTATATTTTATTCACCTATTAATACGTATAAATTATATCCACCCTCAGAATTAGGTGCCCACACCTTTTTTCCTTGAGTGCCCACACATATACACATATGTATGTATGTATGTAGGTATGTATGTATATATGTATGGATGTATGTGTGTACACATGTGTGTATAGATATACATATTTTTATGTATGTATATATGTGTGTATGTGTGTCTATACATACATACATACATACATACACATATATGTGTATGTGTATGTGTAGTATGTATATATTTGGGTTATCTAGGGTTTTGATGCTCTTAATTTGAAACTAATATTCATATTTTCATTTTAATTCTATCCATTCATTGACCATGTCTAATACCATTGGTGTTAATACTTTTAAGGTTGATTTTTGTAGTAAGATATAATGTATTTATAATAGAGTACCCTTCACTACATCTTATTATATTGGCATGAAAAATTGTGATGATCTAAATTATATTGAATAAGTTGAACCATATAGTGTTTCAACACTTCCTAGCCTCAGATTTGTAATTGAGAAAACCCATTGAACTATAGAGTATTTATTAAAGAAATTAAGAGTTGAAAAAATAATAATAAGGATAATTTTTCTAAGCATGCTACTATTTACACTCCTTGTATATTAGGTGGTGACACTAAACATCCTTATGATACTAATCCTATTAAGCTTTTACCTAGTGTTACTACACCATCTTGGTTTTATGCTTCTATTCCTACACAACCTAAAGATCTATGGTTCCTCCCACTAACCCATAGATAAATGTGCCTCCATCTAGTTCATATATTCATTATCTTATTCTTGGACATAGTCATAACATCAATTGTGAATCAAATACTAATTATAATGATTTTAAGGAACCTTTGTATACAAATTCTAATGCTAATTATAAACCTAGTAGTGAATTTAATAACCCATAATTACAAAATTTACTTAATGATATGAAGGTGAAATTTTCACAATTATTTAAAACATCTGGAGAAACATCCATAGTTTGATCTTATGACATATTACACAACCCTTTGGATCAAGAAGTACTTAATCACCCCATACCTCCATCATTTCAGGTACTTAAGACTAAAACATTTAGCATAAATTAGGTTCCATCTCAACATATCAAATATTTATGCTCATCATGTATTGGCATCAAATTGATAAATTTCCTATGAATAAGTTATTTTCCAAATGCATATGAAACATCCAAAAACATAGAGATTGATTGATCACATGTCCATGGTTGAAAAAATATTGTCAAGGTCAAGTGTCATAAAATGTTGCTAAAAACTAGGGTTTTGAACACATGATACTTGGAGTATGAACCAAAAAGGTTTTCTAATTACTAATTTTTAAAATTAAAACTTTAATAAATTAATTTGAAAAAGAATAACTTGGTGGTAGTGTTTTTTGAAAACTAGACTTCCCCTTCGCAAGTGACTTGAAAAATAGCACCTACCAACTCCTCTACACTAACTCTAAAATAATGCATTCACTCATTTATTTTTAAAAATTATTTTATAATATATATATATATATATATTTATATATATATATATATATATATATATATTATGTGTGTGCATGTATGTATTGTGCATGTAAAAGATTTTGGTTTATTAATTTTTAGATAAAAAACTACAACTTTTAATGTGGGGTCCCCCTTATTTTCAAGTAATTTATTATTTTAATTAAAAGTTAATTTAATAAATAAACTTAAACAAACTATATATTTACCATGGAAACATATAGGCTAAAGCATGGTTCACCTATGGAAATAGGGGTGATGTTGGATATTGCCGAAGACCATCAAAATCCCTCATAACATGTAAACTGCCATTAATATTACCTTTAATGTGAACTATGAATTCAAAATATAATTTTGATACAAAAATAAAGTTTTTTCAACCCCTACAGGGCATATAGGTGCATGTAGGTGGCTTAAGAAAAATAATGGAGGAGCTTGAGGAATCCTTTAGGGACCTTAAAACTAATCTAATCAGGTCTCAAAGCACTTGATATCAACTTTGAATCACATAAATAGATCTAGGAGGCTTTAAAATAAAATTTGTGATTTTTTTCAACTTTCTAATGCCATAGGGTCATATAATGGGTCGTATAATTACGTGAAAGGCTGATTATTTACTAAAAATTGTGATAGATGTTTGTTGATTGAGGCTCCAATTCTTGAATTTAGATTTAGGTAATAAAAAAATAGATAGATAGGGAAAAAAATCCTCCCTAATTCATATAGTAGAGAGCGAGGATTGATTTTGAGAAAATAATTAATATTGGTAAAAATGAATGATTCACAGATTGATAATACAACATGGTCTTGCCAATTCAACTCTGTACCCCATGATCTAACACCATGACATAATTCATGTAATATATGTAATATGAAGAATACACATTGGATAGAACTAGATATAGAATCAATTAGTATAAGACATATATTGACATAGAGAATTAACATGTGAAAACCTCTTGAGAGGTTAAAACCCACAATGTACTATATTCCTATATGAGAAACTTATGTTTGAAATACAATCTTCTTAAACTCCCTTATTCTTAACATGTATCAGCAAAACCTTTATAATATATTTTCCACATGTAGATATTAAATTTTCTCTATCATAGAATTCACCAAATGTATCAATTGAATAACAATAGGGGTAAAAGCCCTATTTATATTGGTAATTAGGGGAGGTGACTCTTGTAAATAATGGGTATAACCTTTTTTGAGAATAGTTTAAATAAATGGTAAATAATAAACATATATGTATTATTATTTATTTACACGAGGTTTTTCAACCCATGTTAATAAATAATAAATCATTATTATTTAATTTTCTATAATATACTAAGGATATATAATAACACAACTTAGACATTAAATGTTCTAACACCTATTTGAATTTACTTATGATGTATCTATACTAAATAATTTTTTGCTCGTGATAAGGTCACCCATATTGACTCATGCAAAAGTCACTAAAATAGCAAGGAAACATTATAGAGTCTTTTAGAAGGTATGAAACCACATATATAGTGTGTTTGTTAGTGTGTGTGTGTGTGAACCCAACCTATACATTTTCCTCCCCTTTATTATATATTCATTAAGATTTAGACATTTATGGTTATATATGTTATAATTTAACATTTCTAAGATATAGATCATGAATATGGAAGATGATAATTGGTTATTATTTACTAATTAAGGTTCTTATAATTCAAAGTGTAAACTTTATATTCACATGTTATGAATACACAGAATCTCTAAAATTTTGATGAATCTAAGCTTATGTTGTGAGTTGATATGTGTTATTGATAATTATGTGTGTTAGGTTTTGAATATTGTTGAGTGCCACAGTTTGTTCATAAATTTAATACTTAAGAAGGATCTTCATTTGTATTTATTATAACAAATTGATTGTTAATTTTTATGAATAGTAAATTGAATAATTTAAATTTATTCAAATGATATAAAAATAAAAATGTTTTTCTATTTTATTTCTTTGGTTCTCTCTTCCTAGAATTTTCTATTGCTAATGGTTGTTTCCTTTAGTCATATTGAATTAATTTTGGTCATTTATGGACATTAATATAATTTCATTCTTTCTTTAATTTATTCTAAAATAATGCTAAGAAATCATCCAATAGATCAATAATCATATCATATATGTGCACAACAAATTAACTACATTGTACTCATTATAACATCAATACATCAATTTCATGAAAGTTAAATATTTTAACTATCCCTGAATATTCACACAATCTTGCTTGAATTTTTTTTCATTTATTAATAATTTTGAGAAGGATAACATGTATGTAAAAACAACATGTTCAAAAAATAATAATGGCATATAAGAAGTGAATATGTATACATAGTTTACAAAAATATATGATTCACATCGAGATATGTCAAATATTATGTACAGTGGTATCCAAATTGTCATAATGATATAAAAAATATGACATATCAAGATAAAATCTAGACCATAATATACATATACAAAATATGGCATATAGGCATACAATGTGGGCCATATTTTCATATAAAATAGATTTTTCCTACAACTACCCCTAACAAAACACCTATCTCTCCTACTACTAATTGCCTCCAAATAAATTTCACTTCCTTGCGATAAATGTAGAACTGGGGGTGATGTTTGACTCATTATTGGGATAAAATGTCCTCTCAACATGTGAAAGACCAAATGTCTCTTATACAACCTTGAAAAAATCTTTTTCACCTAAACAAAATATTTAATTAAAAATCTTATCCATTAAAATGATATATCGAAAATGATAGAGTTGCCAAGAAAATAAAATTTCAACAAGGTGATTCTAGCCTCACCACATGCCACCTAAATGACTATCTTGGGTTACATGACCATGAATATATCTATGATGGATAATCCTATGGATCATACATATAAGGTTGGATTTATATGTGCATATAAATATAAATATATTGTAGAGTATCATTACATGAAATTAAAAAACAATTTTATTGTGTTCTCACTAGTATATGTCTCTGAATTAGGTTTTGCTAGGGAGATAATGGGTCTTAGGATGAAACTAAAACATAAGAAAGAAATTTTTATGATCCATGTATGGTATCCATAGCATATTTAATCATTTATAAAACCAACAAATAAATATTTCAATTCTGAATCAAATAAAACTAAACCAAATTTAATAAGAATAAAAATTAATAATGTTCATTCTCTACATAAAGAGAGAGGGATATAAAGAGAGAAACATTATTCCTTTTTTACTAGAACTATGGTATATACAAAATATTTAAACAATATATACTAAATTTATGTAATTTATGACTTTTCAAACCTAGGTGTAAGATACTAAAATGCTAATTACAACCTCAACAACCGAATATAATCCAATTGAGGTACCTATGATAATGATCATCTATACAAGAAATAAATAAAATAAGTAAAATATTAGTTAACAAAATAAATTTATACTAAAATATAAACTTAATATTCATTTTCATAAATAAAAATTATAATTAAAATTAAGGGTATGTGTCAAATACAAATGGTAAAGTAGATAATCCCTACATAATTGGTTGTGTAGTGATGAAAAGTGGTGAATCAACTATAGATGGCATAAACTTTGGCATGATAGTGTCATGAGGTGTTGAATAAACTAAAAATGGTTTATACTATGGCATGATAATGTCTTGAGGTATTTAATTAACTATAGATGGAATATACTTAGGGATGTTGGTGTCTATATGTGGTAAATAAATTATAGATGTAATATATTATTCATTACTATTGTTTAGAGATGTTAAATTAATTGTAAATCACATAGACTATTGGATAATAATGTGTTACACAAATGTACATCTAGTATCCATAGTTTTAACCCATGTATGTCTAACCTTTACATAGGTCCAATACACTTCCTCCCATATGATTTCCAACAATGTACAAGAACTTTAGGATGATTTCTATTTGTGTGACTACTATTGGGTGGGACATTAACACTAATAATAAGAGGGACACTATTAGCTGTGCAACAACTTGTAACCTTTATATAACTCCTCAATGTATGCATCCCATTATCAATCATAACATCTGTGAGACTAGTAACTACCTCGAGGGTGTATATTTATGCAATATGATGAAATATTTTAGGAATATAAGTATTTTTTATTGTCCTTATATTTATTTGAACTTTGTTATGGAAACTTTGCTTTTACCTAGAATTAGGTCTATCAAATGAGGACCCACTCCCATATTTTGGGAGACATTCAAGTTGAGATAATTTATTATTTATTATAGAATAAACTCATAAAAAAGTTTTCTCAAAAAAAAAATGTAACCTCATTATTATTTCATGGATAATAATCAAACACCATCCATGACCTATCCAAAATTTTATTATTTATCTCTACATGAACACACCAATCAATGCTAATGTGTTTATAACTCATTTTTGGTGGTTAGTTAGTTTTAATATTAACAAAAGAACCACAAATTTATTCTCTTTTTTTATCATCCTCATATGGAAATTTATTAGAATAATATTCTTTCAAAACATCTCTTTGATGAAATATTGCATCAAGTTTGGAAGTGACATTTCCCACTTTGTTAAAAATGGTCTCAAATCTACTAACAAGTGAATTATGTGCACTATGACTTGAAGAGTGATGAAAAATATTGATAAATTTTTTTAATGGTTATCATTTCAAATTATATTATTCATATAATTTAACATATTTAATGAAGTCAAAATGATGATGGTTTTGATCATAGATTTGTTCAACGTTTTCTTCAAGAAATGGGTCCGTCAAATTTTTTATCTAGATTTACAAAAATAAAAGTTTTCTTTAGGAAATATGAAATACATGAAAAAATAATTTGAATATTGTAAACATAAATACATATAAAATCAAACCCTAAAATCAAAAATTAATAAAAACCATACATGAGACCATGATCAAAATGTGGAATCAATTTCCCAGGATGCAAGGTAGGCTAAATATTTCAATCCTCTTCTTAAAGTTCCAAAGCATAAAATTTTTAAGGTCATACAATGAAGAACATGCTATAAAAATTTGGGGATAAAATTTTATTTATAAAGAATGTACACCATTTTTGAGCCTCAAATGACATAAACCCTTTTTGAGCCATAAAGGGTGTATACCTTTTATGGAAGAAAGGGAATATGTATTTTACCAAATAAAGGGTGTATTCCATTTTCCCCATAAAGGGTGTGTGATATTTTTTTAAATGGTGTAATACCTTTGTGGGTGAAAGGGCATATGCCCTTTTTCTTTGGCAACATGCCATTAAAATTTAAGCATAGGGTTTTTGAAAAAAGTGTGTATGACCTTTGATAAAAAATGTGTTATCAATTTTATTATAGTCATATAAAATGTGAAAATTGGTAGATTTAGTGTGGCTTGTGACACCCAACCCATAGGTTCCTCTTGCATGCTATCATGACTGTTTGAGAACCCTTTTTACCTATTCCCAGTCATCCATAGACTTTCGAGACCTAATTCCAACTCACCCAAGCTAAATTTACTATGTTAATTACATCCCCCTAGGTCCCACACCTATAGGACAATATCACCCAACTTGGAATATAACACCAGACCCTAGGGTGTCTATTTTGGACACTCTTATCTAATTACATTTTTAACTCCAATGGTCATTTCCTTTTAGTTCATATCCTTCTTCTTGTCAGCCTAATGTGAATACACTCGACCCATGACCAATAGATATATATAAAATCCTATTCAAATTTCATTTATAAATGGTTGGAAAATATTTTAAAAGAAATCAAGAATACAAGGAAGACCATTGAGGCAAACTTCCCTATTCTTTGCATACATTCATCTAAAATAGCTACAAGCACATCTAAATCCTCACACCAATCCCTAGCCACCTCAAGCACACCTAATTTAACATTTTTTAATATTAATAACACTATTTTAGAAAGTACATTAAGTGGGAGAACTACATATGGTTTGATCCCTCTTTGGAGTATTGGTATGTAGGCAATGTGCCCACACAAGGGGTATGGATATACGTTCAGTGCATAGTACACACACTAACCCAACCACTTATTTTTTAAGATTGATTAAAGCATAATGAAGTCTAGGGTTTCAAGAATAAATTATCTCTACAATGAGTTTGTGGACCTTCAACAGTGAAAATTTCATAGGTAGGATCACACAAGGATAGTGAACAAAAATAGAAAACTCAAGACTCTAAGATAATAGTGGAAAAAGAGGACTATAGTGTTAGACCCTAGGGTATCTTATTTAAATTCTCATATCATTTAATAAAACAAAATCTATATCTTGATTTACAACATTGTCCTGATCTTGCACAACAAATTCCAGACCCCATCTTAGTCATTTCATCTGATTTTTAGATAAGTCTTATTTTCTTCATATTTATTGTTATTTATAGAAAGGTTAAAAATACATTTAAATTATACAAATCAGTAGCTAAATTATTTTAATATTATTTATTGATTTAGTTTAGAGGCTTAACTAAATTAGGAGTAAAACTCCAATATTCCCAAAATAATTAAATCATATGGCAAAACCGACTTACTTCATTTGCACATAAAAACCTTAGAAACCCTAGGGAAAATTCCTTGTTGATTTTTCCAATAATTTTCTAATTTTTCTTGCATATTTTAAATAAAAATTTCACATTTATTTTTTAAATTTACCTTATTAATTTTGAAAAATTATTTAATCAAAACCCTAGTTGAATTTACTAGGTCCTTTTGTGCACAAAAACCCTAGAAACCCTAAGAAAAATTCCATCTTAATTTTTTAATATTTTTTATATTTTTTACCTGCATATTTATTTACATTAGTTTTTAAAATTTTGTAGTAATTTTTAAAAAATCATTTCTTCCAAAACCTAGTTGCATATACTTGGTCCCTTTAAATCAAGAGTTTTTCTAATATTTTTCTAATTTTTTACCTACATATTTAAATAAAAAATTCACATTAATATTTAAAATTCCTTAGTAATTTTAAAAATCATCATTTCCCAAAACCCTAGTTGCATATACTAGGTCCCATTGATTTTGAGGTATCACCTTATATCTAAAATAAGATTTCACATAAAAACAAAAAAGGATCTCATTTATTTAAAAACATTTCTTACATTTCTTGCAAATAATAAGGAGACCATACTTGATCTTATCATGTACATTAATGATGAATTTTACCATATGTTAATATAAAGCTTCATTATTTCCCTCTCATTCTCACTTTTTATAATAAGGGATGATATTACAAAATTTATTGCTAAAAATGTACAAGATTTCAATATTTCTTTTGCGTATTCTCTCTCTCTCTCTCTCTCTCTCTCTCTCTCTCTCTCTCTCTCTCTCTCTCTCTCTCTCTCTCTCTCTCTCTCTCTCTCTCTCTCATGTAGAATAATTTAAAACTCTATTTTTTGAAACATGTTAAAAAATTTATGTTACAAGACAAAAAAATTTATGCATTAGTGTAAAGGTCCATGATCTCTATCCCTTATTTGCTATCTGTCATGTGGAATATTATTTATAATCATATTGTTATACAACTTATAGCTCTAATTAATTTTTTAACATGTTATTTTCTATTATGTGTAATTCAATTAAGAATAAAATCCTTACATGCTTGGAGGATCCATTACATAATACAATAACCACCTTTCAAGTTTCAATGTCATATCTTATGCACAAGAAAGAATTTCCTTCTACTCCTCTCCCCCAAGAGGGTGATAGCTACTTTTTCTCTAACCAGGTTCATAATATCACCTCTCCCAAAAGTGAGGCAACCTATACTATTGTTCCTAACACATAAAATAAACCTATAACCTCTTCAAACCTTGTTCAACATATGTGCTTACATGTTCAATCAAAAGAAACTATGGTTTGCACTTGTGATACTTTAAGGGATCAAGTCACCAGTATGAGAAAGTTAATTTCAGATTTACAAACTCAAAATTAGATATTACATGACAAGTTCAAAACATTTGGAAATTGGATTATAATACAAAAGCCTCAAAGGCATCCTAGTGCCAATCATGTATATGAACCTTCACTTAGTCAATTGGTTGCAAGCAATGTTACATATCAAAACAATAAATCACAATAAAGTAACTATACAACTCATTATTCAAAAATCATTCAAAGATCAAATAAAATTTCAAGTGACATACCAAGGTAAATGATTAAATATAAGTTGATCAAACTACCTCCTCTACATCTAGTAAGAAGATCCAAATATTATTGTGCATATCATAGAATGCATAGACATCACACAAATTCATGTTTGGAATTGAGAAAACATATATAATAGATAATTTCTATTGAGGACCCTATACAATGTAAATCAGTCAAGAAATCCATAGTGACATAGGAACACATTCACAAAGGGTCAAATTTAGAAACAATGCAAAAGTGGTTACCAAAGCATAACTTAGAAAAAAAAGGATCAAAAATCAAAATTAGAGTAATACAAATTTACACAAGAATAGCTAAATAATGAAAAAGATACAAATATACCTCTCCAAAATGAGAGTCAATTTTCAAAGCAGTATGGGTTTGGTCAAAAATATCTACAATAGTTTGATTTTCAAGGTCAATGGTTGGACATGCATGATCAAGGTATCACTACTCCTATTCTAGCAGTTGATAATGGTTATCACCAAGGTTTGGGATTTATTGAACATCCTAAGGCAAATCATTCATAGACATAGTTTATAAAATGAAAAGATCTAGATATGACAAAAGTCAACACTAGCATTCCATTAGTTCAAAATTAAGATGATAATGATGAGTGGAATAATATAGGTTATTATGATTTCTAAGATACCAATAATAAATTTGAATATTCAGTGTCATATTCATAGCCATTCCCTCATGATTCACAATCATACAAGGTTCCTTTGTTTGATATAGGACACCATGATAGGGAGTCTCTCATGAGACTCATATGTTACTATCATTTCTTCTCAATTTTTCTTTGACATAGCTTATTTTTAATTTCTTGTATATAGTCTCCTAAAGATTGATTATACATAGTTAATTTTCAATTACTTTTACATAATCTCTTCATTATTGATTTTACATAACATATACTAAAAATACCAAAAATAATAGAAATTTTCAAAATCCAAAAACATTCAAATAATTTAAAAACAAATAAAATATTACAATTTCATGACTTATTCATGCTTTACATTTCTACGACCATGATAGAATTACATTTTATTGTTCTATGATATTGTTTGTCAATTTATCTACATTACCTTACTTCACTTAATCTTCTTTGAGTGTGTGCAATGACATCCAGATCCATGATTACTTCACTCTACCCATTAAGGGGGCATCCAACTTCTATATTTGAGACATATATTACTATATTTACCCACTGGGGGTATCTTCTACATGACTATACCATCCAAGTTATGTTATTCCTACACCACACACTCTAGTTATGATGTTGATGTAAATTACTTACTAGCTTCCATAGATTACTCTATGAAAATTCACTAATATATAGCACCTATGTATTTCTTAGCATATACCTATTCTTGTACTCGTCTTTCATACTTTCACTTCTTGTTTTGATGTGATTGTATTTCTAGTATATTGCATGCCTTATTTTATTGCTTTACATATCTAGATGTGATTTTATTTCTCAGTTCCTATTTTGTCTCATGTATGTGCCTTAGGAAATTTTCCAATGTCATTTTCTTATATTCTTGTGTGTGCTTTGGACATTTTCCAATGTATTTTACTTGTACTCTTCTATGTTATTGTGGCTTTCACACCAACATTGCTTATTTCCAATTGTGTGTGTATGTGGCATTTGAACATGACTTGTATGCTTAATTTATAGTTTGAGTGACATGTGCCCATGTCCCTTATTTTATTGGCCCCTTGGCCACTCATGTATGCTTCTTGATTCTTTCCTTATGTGCTTTTTTGCTTATTTACTTCTCAATTATTTGAAATTCCATGATCCACATCATGTATTATCTTAATTTCTTGGATGCCATGATGGACATCATGTTCCATCTCTCCTTGATAGCTAAAAAATAACAACCATCCAAACTTCTAGTTCCAATTCATTATATTAACATACTACTACATTTTTATATCTATCTAGGAATACCCCTATTGATCTAACAATCTCCATTATAAACCATGTTATATCTTGAGATATCTTGTCAATTATCATTACTATATCATGTAGTTTTTTAACATAACACATTTGTAGGGATCTTTATTTTCAGAATAGTCATCTCAAGGTATTCATTCCTACCCTCAAAAGAGGGGTAAATAAATAGGGGTTTTTTCATAGACATTAGAGATCTTATTAGTTAAAAAATAGCTTTCAAAACACCCAAAGTAGTATCCAGACTTCAAACCAGGTAGAATAGACTAGGAAGATAGTGAAAATTATAGAATAGTCATCAAAATTAGCATTAAAAAAATCATCAATATTTTACTATAGTTCCCAATAGTAAGGTGTCTAATTTTGGTTCTCCTATCCAAACAACAAAAGCCTAAATTTTCAAAAAATTGATAGAAAAGTAAGTATAGTTACAGTTTTATTAGTAACAATTTAGTTTAAAATCAATAATTTCAATATATTTTTTATTAGTGAATCTAGATATAGGGGAGGGAATCTAGATATATGGGACATCGTGTATGACATGATGTATCTCACTTTCAGTTTTAGAAAAGGTAGTTGGTATAACTTCTAGATCATAATCCATGTTTCAGACACTAGTGATTGGGGGTAATGTGCATGACATATTTGACTTCTTTTCTTTCTAATTTTAGTATATTACCAAGGTATTCACAAAAAAATTATGATTTATTCCATCTATAGGTGGTTGGCATCCTTTTTGAGTGGCTTCCACATAAGCCTATTGCCAAGTTTTACAGTTGCTTTCATACAAGACTAATCTCCACCTTTTTCCAAATGACCAAGAGTGGCTTAGTTTTCAACACACATTTAGCTATTCATGCCACATTATAAGATTATAGAACATTTATGGGCTTCAATATCCATCTCATATGACACACATTTCATACTAGTATCAGTTCATAGCCTTACTTCATAGGGAAATAATGGAGCCAAAAGACTAGCTAGTCTTTGTATTCTTGAGCCACCTACTCAAAGGGATTAGACACATAGTCCAAAAATCAATAAACATATGCATTATCACATAACTTCACTTAGTGGGTGATGATGGATCGAAAGAGATAGAATTTTAATTCTTGATCCACTCTTAAGGAATTGAACACTTAGTTGTGTTCATGATATTACTCTTGGTACAACATCATTCAATACATACTCAACATCACTCAACATCATAATAGGTTTTGTATTGGTTCATGTACCCAGTGAGGTGTATTCATTCCTTTCTCTTCCTCTCTCTTTTACCCATCTTTTGTATGTTCTTATTTTATATATAGTGTATCTAGTAAAGGTTGATCTACTCCTAATTTTCTCTTGCATATTTACACTTCACAACATCCTCTCTCTAGGCACACTCAACATCACACAGCTTCATGATCTTTACCATTGCATATAAGTTTAGGTATGCTTTATATTTTTCCTTTATCCTAGTATTTTAGTTTGTTTCATCACTAGAATAAAGGTGGGGGGAAAATGTAGTCATATAAAATATGAAAACTAGTATCCTGAGTGTGGCTTGTGATACCTAACCCATAGGTCCCTCTTGCATTCTCTCATGACCCTTTTAGACACCTTTTTAATTATTCCAAGTCATCCATGGACTTCTAATACCTGATTATAACTCAACTATGATATATTTCTTATGTTAATTTCATCCCCTAGGTCCCACACCTATAGGATAATAGTGCCCAACTTGAACTATAGAATTAAACCCTAGGCTATAAATTTTTGTTGCTCCTATCCAATTGTATTTTTAGATCCAATAGTCATTTATTTCCATTTTATATCCTTCTTCTTGTTAGCCTAATGCAAATTTACTCAACCTATGGCTAATATACCTTTATAAAATCTCATTCAAATTTCATTTAGAAAGGGTTAGAAAATATTACAAAAGCAAACAAGAATACAAGCAAGACCATTGAGGAAAACTTCCTTATTCTCTTCATACAACCATAAAATACATCTACAAGCACATCCAAATATTCACAACAGTCCCTATCCACCTAATCGTATGTAGTTTAGCATTTTTACATCTTCATAACACTATTGCACAAAGCACATCAAGTGGGAGAACTACATATGGCTTGATCCGTATTCAAAGTATTGGTATGTAGGTAGTGTGCCCACACAAGGGGTGTGGATACATGTTTAGTGCATATTAAACACACTAACCCCTCCTTATTTCTCAAGATTGATCAAAGAACAATGAAAGTCTAGGGTTTGAATACTAAATTAGCTCTATAAGGAGTTTTGTAGACCTTCAACAGTCAAAATTTCATAGGTAGGCTCACACAAGGGCAACAAAAAAAACCTAAAAATCTCAAGCCTTGAGGACAATATAGGTAGAAGAATACTATAGAAACAGACCCCAGGGTGTTCTATTTTGATGATCCTATCCTTTCATAAAACAAAAACTAGATCCTAATTTGTGACACTATTGTAGTCCTATAGAGTAAATTCTAGACCCTGTCTCAACCATTTTATCCAAGTTTTAGTTAAGTATTATTTTCTTCATATTTATTTCTATTTATAGAAATGTTAAAAATATAATTAAATTATACTCATTATCTAAATTATTGTAATATTATTTACTAATTTAGTCAACTCAGACTCTTAACTAAATTAGGAATAAAACTCAAATATTCCCTAAACAGTTAAATCATTTATCATGTCTTTTATCCCCCATATTTGTGCATCTAACCATAAAATACATGGAGCTCTTTGATATTTTATTGGGATGAACTTGGATACATAAAATCCACATAGTACCTTCCATAGTGCATGGGTGTATTAAATACATTCACATCAATAAGGTAGTCATAGTTCTTATAATTCCATATGAACATCTACTTCAACAAGAGAAGTTTATATCAAGATAGATAATTATCAAACATACTAAGGTTAATCCTTAAATTAAATGTTAATCACTATGTAATAACCTTTATTATTTGGTTCATACTTGAAAAACCATTGCATCAAAGATACATAATAGATTCCATAGAATCCTCATCTGCTACTATGTAGCATACCTAGTTATATAGAGTAACTAAACATGTTCATATTTATTCCACTTCCAATAAAATATAGATCATAAAATGATGGGTTCTACTAACCCCTACTCCTATTACATATTTAAGACTACATAATCTTATGATACATATGCAAAGCATCACATAGCATATAGTGTTAGATATTACACTGATACATGCTTTTTGATAGTACCACCAATCTTATATACCATATTATAAGATTGGAGATAGACATGAGTGACCCTTGAATGGGACCATAAGGTACCATTTTTTAATCTCTAAAATTTACAAAAAACCAAAAAAATTAAACATTCAATAAAATAGAAATACGAAAAATATTTTGCATGTTCATACTTGTACTATTTCTTATACTTATGTTGTTCAATTGATGTTATTAAATAACATATCATTCCTCTCCATATATACATATGTTTCACATATAATTTGAATATGATACAAGAATACCTAGATACATGATATATGCACATGCAAGTGTTGGGGCTTTCTTCTACTCACGTCATAAGTACATTGGGGGCATAATTTTTTTTGATCATGATACACCCATGCTATATTATTATATGATCACTTTCCATTATCACATTTGAGATTATATACTAACACATGCCTATATATAGTTTTATATATTTTAAAGGGTGCATGAAATGAGATGTACTTAAATTTTTTTCAGACACGTATTTACAGGAACTAGTATGTTAACTTCATATTGGCTACTTATATTCCATGCTTCCATTTATGCACTTTATTTAGTTTATTCCTTATTTTCTATTATCTTGAATTTTATTTCCTATTTGAGCAATATAATATAATCCATTTATT
>JARHVA010004281.1:992500-1200000 GCA_037957365.1 Torreya grandis | reverse complement strand
GTAAGACATCCCTTGGATAGGTATAGTAGATTGATGTAGGAGCATCTAGTAAGCAAACATCATTTTCAGTTGTTGAAGACTCATAAGCTAGTTAGGCTGATAGATGATAAATTTTGGGGTTTAGGTGTATGTGAGGGATTATTAGGATCTATTTGTTTTATTTAGATTCATCATGAGTAATAAGGAGTGTGTTTTGTATATATTGGATTTTTCCCTTCAAAACTGTATGTTTAAAAATTTAAATCCTAGGCCTAAGAATAGAAAGACCATGGACATAGTATGATTTGAGTAGGTGAGAAAATATTTGTAAAATGGTCCTATGGCTCACGAGAGTATAATGGGATGTTAAATAGCTAATTGATTTGTGAGGTAGTCTAATAATGCAATATTTAGTAACTACATGTAAATGTTATGTCATGAGAAAAAGGTGTTGAAAGAGTCTTGGTGGTAACTACCAAATCAAATGTGAGGTTGAGATAAAAATGGGAGTTTTATCATGAGAGTACGAGGAGAGGAGAGATATATAATAAGGAGAGAGAAGAAAAAAAGATAATAAAATTGTATACTCTCCAAGAAGATAGCAGAGTCTAAGAATGGATTATATATGTAATGATTGATGGTTTATATGAATAAATAAGAGTCATTTTGTGTGTGTTTACTCTTTCATGAAAGGTATTTGATTGTTATTAGTCATATATTGCCTTGAAAGGCCATTTTTTCCATGAACATATCATTTTTTGTGTGTGGTTATAGGTTTGAATAAGAGACTATAGGTTACAACCAAATAAGAGAAGGGTTTGATGGAGTTGATGACTATTAGCATAAGAAAGAACATTGGTTTAATAATATAAATTTATATAAAAATTATAATAAGTTTCATTTTGTTATTTTATAAATTTACAAAATAAATAACCTAATTAAAATATCTATGAGATGAAACCCTGTTGTGGATTGTGATAGTCAAAGCATGTGTTCTCTTAATGTTTATTGAAATTTTAATATCAAAAAGATCATTGTTTTAATTTAAATGGTATGTAGGTAAGAGTATGCTTGGTGGTATGGTATTTTATATGTTTTGAATTCAATCTTAATATAAAATTTACAATTAAAAATCCACATGAAAGAATGAACCCTATTTTCACAATCAGAACTATATTCTTACATAGTCAGTATGCCAAAGAAGGAATGCATATGTTTGAGAAAGAGAATGGTTATTGAGTTGGTTAAGTATAATTATGTGTAGAATGAGAATAATTATTAATAAATTCCATTTGTAGTTTTTGATATTATTTTAAGTGTAAATAGGCCATTAAAAATATTACACAGTCCTTCATGAAGACTCAAAATTTGTAGTTTTGCTTATTATAAGCCATCAGATGATTTAGGTAGCAATTTAGGTGACAATTTGGGTGACAATTCCACCCCAATTGATGAAAAAACTTTCAGGAGCCATAACTTTTGCACCATAGCTCTAATTGACTCACTGTTTGAACTATTGGAAATCTAAGAATGAGGAGAGCGCTATGAGATAGAATGGAGATCTTCTCAATGAAGTTTGAACCCTAAAAACCCAATGGAAGTGCCCCAAATTTCAATTTTAGTAGTGTAATCTAAAAATAGTAGGTTTCTAAAAATAGTAATTCCTTGAATTCTCTATTATTTTAAAGCATGGAAGTTGAACCACTTAATCTCCCTAGAGATTGGTGACCTTCCACATCCTCCCCCTACTTTCAGAATAGGTATAAATGAAGATGTAACCTAAAATGGAAAATTAGACATCTCTTCTTAGAGATAAGGATATAGTTGTATTACGATCTTGAGTAATAATACATCGCTTCTCAGAGAATTCATTGTTATTGTGTTATTTCTATGTTATTGAAATATTTATCAACTAGATATTCTAAGTTTTGGATCATAAGAAGATTGGTTAAATATTTTTATCCATTTGAGAAAGTTCAAAGTATTAGTATAGACATTTTCAAGGTCTTATATTTTTTTTAAATGCTTTCTATCCAAAAATATATGATTTTAACCTCTCTTGACCTATATAATCCACTAGCTAGGGTTTTAGAACAAAAACCCCATTAGCATTCATTCCAATTATGGAAAATCCATAAAAATTTGTAATTACACATATTTGGGTTTTTAGATAATTATTAAATAGGTTTTGGTTGGGTAAAGTGCCATATGGTATGGATTTGAAGTCTGAGCAAGTGGAAGAAGGGCTAGAAGGCTTAATTGGTAAGGTGGTTACAAAGGTAAGAGTATCTACACAAGGATCTAGGTTATTAAAATTCATTATAAGTATTAAAAAAATAGACGGTTACCAAATATAGGCTTTTATATTTTATATGACTTACATAACTTTCAAAATTAGGGTATTAAGTGAAAATAAGCTACAAGGGAATTGGCTCACCAATGAGCTTGAGGTGGTCAATGAATGTTGGAGAGTGAGTGAGTGGTAAAAAGAGTTTTTGGTAAGTGTGTTATGCCTAGGAAAGATCATCCATGGTTTCAAGTTACATTCATGATATCAATAACAAGGTTTGGTGTTTTGAACCTTAAGTTGTAAACTTATGTGAAGCTAGTGAATGAGTAAAGTGAAAGGAGATAAAAATAATAATGGAATTAGTTGAGAGAATGAGTGAGAAAATTATTTAGAGTCTAATTATAGTAATAAAGGAATAAAAGGTACTTATAAATAGGGTCAATAAAGAAGAGTATGCTATCAAGCTAGAGAGAGGTTGTAAGACTTTTGATGTAGATTAAAGCTTAAGAATAGAGTAAAGCATTTGTAGCTTTGAATACTGGTCAAGGTCAGATCCAATGATGGTGAGTTTCAGGCTTTTATCATAACCCATTGAATAATTTTGGTATTAGATCAAGGTAATCTCTTAGTTAATTTTGTTTTGAGTTATTAACGATTGTTCATTTTATATTATCAAAGAATGTTTTGAGGATTACATGAAGTGGAATTGCAAAAGTATTGTGAGAATTGAGTGTAATTTAGGTATTAATTATTGAGTTCATTATATTTAAATAATATATTGGTGAAGAGAGAAATTCAATCCCTTATGTCCAATGTGATGGACTTTAAAATAGTCAAGAGAAATCTAGAATAGATAGAGTGGAAAGAGCATTAAATCTCAAGAGAGAGAAGAGGAAGAATCCAAGTGAGATTCAAGAGAGATAAGAAAATTCCTAGAAAAAGTAATAGAGAAATATAATAAAATCAAAAATAGGTCTAAGATTCAAGTGGGTAATCTTGCTAAGTGACAAGTTGAAGTCGGCCTAGAAAATGAAGAAAAAGAGGGACAATGGATGTAGAATAAGAAGTGAAAGAGATGAGAAGAGAGTTGGGGTAGAGTTTTAAGAATATATAACTCATGATGAATCTCATAAAGGATCAATAAATCCAATGGCTTGGTTGTAATGTGAGTAAAAAAGTGAAGTGGCTAATAGAACTACTTATGAGAGATAAAAGGCATAAAATGAATACCTTGAGGAAAGATAAGAAAAAAGATAGAATATCCCATAGATGTATAAAAAATGAATATTTTTCAAGAAAGAAACCTGATAGATAAGTTGAGAAAATATTTATCATTTAGGATAACATGGAGAAAAAAGTGCTAAGAGAAGCACTTTAGTAAGAAGACAAGAAAAAGAGGAGAATGTTTATGAAAGAGACATTCATGGAGAAAATGTGGCCTCTTTTTTATTATTATAGCATTGAATTTAAGTGTGTATATGTAGGTGTAAAGAAACATTTTATGAAGGTCAAGAATGATACCTTAAAGCTTATGATAAATGGGTCAAGTAAAGCACCCATGCATAAATATGAGTGTGCAAGCACAAACAAATAGTTTGTAATAATCTATAAAGAAGATATATATTCTAGAGATAAGAGTATTGATGGAATTAAATACTTACATCATGTTAATTAAGAGATGGAGGATGAACTAGAGTTTTGTGATGCCTTGGAGAATATTCCATTAGAAGAAGGAAATAAAGTAGACAAAAAGGAGATGATTACAAAAGGTGAAGCCTTGGAAAATAGCATGACAATGTAGCAACCTATTGCAAGGGTAAATTAAAGTTCAAATTTTGATCATAATGATGCACTTGAGAACAATATTATAGATGTAAATAAAAATAGAGAAAATAACAAAGTTAATATCTGAAATTTGGCAATAAATCATGAATATATGATGTCTAAATGGCTCCAAAGATTAGTTTATGATATGAAGCATGGAAAACTCAAGTAAGTTTCAAAACAAGAGTTGGAAAAAAAGGTAGATTCCAAATCAACAATAAAAAGTATGAACCTATATGTATCAAAATTCATGGTATAGCCAAGTAATGAAGTGGAAAGAAAAGTGTGGATAGCTAAAACTCTAGGTGAAGTAAAAAAAAGTGATGAAGGAAGACACAATAATGAAAAATAACTCCAAGTACAAGTAAAGGAAGAGGTAAAAGACTTGTCTAGGGAACATAGTGGACTAAAAGAGAAAACCATGAAGGTGAATGAGTCATCTCAAAAAGAGAGGCAATGAAACATAAATAAAGTTATGCGGGGATGATGATAATTCTAAAATGGATTTGGAAAGTATTTGGCAAGGAAAAAACAAGTAGGAAGATAATAAAGATGTTGAGATCCTTGGAGAAATTATTAAGTCTACTAAATAAAAGTGGAAAGATGATAAGGAGTCATTATGATAGGTATACAGGTACAAGCACAATAAGATCCTCATAGATGCCTAAAGAAGGTGCAATACATTATGAGAAAACATGTGAAAGAGGAAGAGTGTATCCTTCATGGAAAATATATTAGAAAGGAGAAACCAAAGAGTTGGATAATGGACAAATATAGTCCAAGGACTAGTTGAGAGGAAAATAAGGACCATATCAATCCATAATTGATTCCAGAAAAAAGATATAATAATTTGGCATCAAGAAAACCAAGAAGAGACAATTATATCCCAAGGATCAACATGGATGAAAAAGTACAAGAAAGATAGTCATAAGGAGGTGGAAAATAGAGTAAGCCAATATGTGAAAAAAAAAGTAAGCAAATGATTCTGTAAATAATAATGTTTTAGCTAGGATAGATGAAGGTATATATAATAGTACTAATAATAAAATTTGCCTAAGAATGTCATCCTATGATGAACTTGATTTGAGTAATAAAGTGGCATTACAAGAGAAACAAGGAGGTGATGAGTAGGTGAAGAAATATGAATGAGTATCGAAAGGAGAAACTAAGGAGAGATTGATAAAGTTGAATGAAGATTAGACTTATAAGCAATCATTAGAATATGATAACGAAGAAGACATCCTTGACAAGAAGATAAAATAGCTAGGTAAGAATAAACAAGTTGTGACAAGTGATGAAGAAAGAAGCCATGGAACAAGAAAAGAAATGAATAAAAAGAATTAAAAAATCAAACAAAAATATGATGAAGAGATATAATAATTATAAGAGATTAAATATGGAGTGAACAAATAACTACAACCAATCATAAGGTTCATAGAGATACATGATGCATTCACAAGAAAACAAGATAAAGTGATGAGAAAAGAACAAAAGAACAACTTGAGAGGAAATAAAGATAAGATAAAAAACCATATGATAAGTTTTTAGGAGTAGAATATGATGAATTGGAAGGAAATAAATAATAATATTATATTATCACTCAATTTAATTCCTTCTAGGGAGTATGATGTAAGAGCATCTAGTAAGCAAACATCATTTTTAGTTGTTAAATATTCATAAGCTATTTAGGGGTCATAGATGATCCATTTTTGGATTTAGGTGAGTATGAGGGATTATTAGGATATATTTTTAGTCTTTAGAGTCATCATGAGTCATAAGGAGTGTGTTTTGTATGTATTGGATTTTTCCCTCCAAAAGTGTAAGTTTGAAAATTTAAATCCTAGACTTAAGCATATAAGTACCATAGGCATACTATGAAGTGAGTAGGTGAGATAATGTTTGTAAAATATTCCTATGGGTAATAAGATTCTAATGGGATTTCAAAGATATAATTTATTTATGTGGTGCTCTAAGAATGTGATATGTGATAACTACGTGTAAATGTTATGTAATGAGAAAAAGGTGGTGAAATTGTCTTGGTGGTAACTACCAAATCCAACATGAGGTTGGGAGAAAAATGGGAGTTTTAGCATGATATTAGGAGGAGAAGAGATATATATATGATAATAAGAGAGAAGAAATAAATACAATAAAACTATATACTATCCAAGAAGATACCAGAGTGCAAGAATGGATTGTATATGTAATAATTGATGATTCATATGAATAAATAAGAGTCATTTTGTGTGTGTTTTTTCTTTAATTAAATTTATTGGATTGTTCTTAGTCATATATTTCCTTTAATTTCCCATGAGTCAATTAAAATATCACTATTTGTGTGTGGTTACAAGTATGAATAAGAGACTATAGGTTACAGTCAAATAAGAAAAGAATTTGGAGTTGATGATTATTGGTGTAAGAAAGAACATTGGTTTAATAATATGAAGGTATATAAAAATCATAATAAGTTTCATTATTAAAATTGATTAACTTCCAAAAGAAATAACCTAAATAAAATCTCTATGAGATGAAACCCTATTGTGGACTATGACAATCAAAGTATGTGTTGTCCTGATGTTTATTGAAGTCTTTATATCAAAATTATCATTGTTTTACTTGGAATGGTATATAGGTAAGAGTATACTTGGTGGTATTGTATTTTATATGGTTTTAATTAAAAAATAATGGAAAATTTACAATTCACAATCCACATGAGAGAATGAACCATGTTTTCACAGTCATGACTTTGTTCTTACATAGTCAATATGCCAAATATGGAATGTATATGTTTGATAAATAGAATGGTTATTGAGTTGGTTAATTATGAGTATGTGTGGAATGATAAAAAATCCTAATAATATTCCATTTATATTTTTTTATCTTATTTGAAGTGTAAATAAACCACTAAAACTATTACATGGTCCTTTATGAGGACTCAAAATTCTAAATTTTTCTTATTATATGTCATTAAAAAATTGATTAAATATTATTATCCATTTGAGAAGGTGGATATTGTTATTAAATACCTTGGGAAGGTATTATATATTTTTTAAATTATTTCTATCCAAAAATATACAATGATAACCCCACTTGTCCTATATAGTCCACTAGTTAGAGTTTTGGAACAAAAACCCCAATAAATTTCATTCCAACTATGGTAAATCCATGAAACTTTGTAATTAGGAATTTTTAGGTATGTAGATAAGTATTAAAGATTTTTGGTCAATTAAAATTCCATATTATATGGATTTTAAGTCTGAGCAAGTGGAAGAAGGGCTAAAAGGCCTAATTGGCAAGGTGGTTACAAAGGAAGGAGTATCTACACAATGAGTTAGGTTATGAAAATTCATGGGAATTATTAAGAAGATAGAGTGTGATAAAATATGGGATTATATATTTTATATTAGTTTAAAAACGTTCAAAATGAGGAGATTAATGAAAAAAGGCTATAGGGAAATTGGCTCATTAATGAGCTTAAGGTGGTCAATGAATTTTGGAGAGTGAGTGAGTGGTAGAAAGATGTTGATGTGAGTGTGTTATGCCTAGGAAAAATAATCCATGGTGTCAAGTTGCATTCATGAGATCAATAACAAGGTTTGGTGTTTAGAACCTTAAGTTGTGAACTTATGTGAAGCTAGTGAATTTTAACTCATTTACAACTTTTGATTGGAGAAACATATATCTCTGATTATGATGGAGATGATAGAGCTAAGAGGAGACCCAATGGGAGATGCACCACCATAAGAACCAGCTATGCGAACCCAAAGGAGATGGAGAGATGAGGTAAGATCCTTTGTGATTTGATTTGAAACTTGATTTTGTTATGTTGATTTTTTAGGTTAAATTTAAAGGTGAGGGGATAAGAAAATGTTAGGGAGGGGTAGGAAATGGGGTAAGGTAGGTTTAGGATAAGTTAGGAGGGATTTGGGGTAGTTTTAAGGTAAAATTTTGAACTTTTGGGGATGGTTCATTTGGCCAGAGGGTCGAACCAATTGCCAACATCAGTGGGGTCCACTAATCTAATGGATAACATGACACTGATATCAATAGGTTTATTTTGACATCAGTCGACACCAAACACTGATGTTAGCATATAAACCATCATTGGTGACTATGAAGAACCAAAAAATAGGGAGGTTGAGGGTAAAAGAAAAGAAAATTAAAAGGAGATAAGAAAATGAATGGAATGAGTTGAGGGGATGAGTGAGAGACTTATGCAGGGTCTAATGAAATTAAGAAAGGACTCAAAGGTACTTATAAATAGGGTCATTAAAGAAGAGGATGATATCAAGGTAGAGAGAGGTTGTAAGATTTTTATTGTAGATTGAAGCTTAAGAAAAGAGTAAAGCATTTATAGTTGTGAACAAAGGTCAAGGTCAGAGCTAGTGATGGTGATTTTGAGGCTTTTATCATAACTATTGACCATTTTGCCTCTATAGGCCAAAATTATTCTCCTTCCTCCCTGTTGTTTTGAACTAGTTCAAATTTCAGGTTGGACAAGTCTTTCAGCAAAGAAGATGAACCTATTTAAAGAATGCAAGGCTCTTACAAATCTCTTCAGATAATTTGTCTGAAGAAATTCACAAGGAGAGAGACCAAAAGTCGAAGACATTTCTCTTAAGGTTGAGGAAATTGGTTTAGCACTAGGGTTCAACGACTTGGTCTATCTAAAATCTTCCAAAACATGAACTTTGAACTTGAACTTTAAACCATCACTTGGTTCAATCGCTTGGTTTAACACTTTGATTCAACGCTTTGGTTCATTAGCTTGGTTCAACACTTTGGTTCAAAGGCTTGGTTCATTAGCTTGGTTCAATTCTTTGGTTCATCAGCTTGGTTCAACACTTTGGTTCAATGCTTTGGTTCAAAGGCTTGGTTTAATGACTTGATTCATCGGCTTGGTTCAATTGCTTTGAACTTGAAAGCATTGAACCATTGAACCATTGAACCAATTGTTGGTTCAAGTGGTTGGTTCAAGTAGTTGATTTAAGCACTTGGTTTAATCACTTCAAAATTGGAAGTATTAAACCATTAAACCATTGAACTAATTGTTGGTTCAAGGGGTCAGTTCAATTAGAAGGTTCAAGGGAGTCTCCCAAAGCCTGAAGGACAAGTGCCCTTACAAATGGCAGGGAACACTTGCAAATAAATCAAAGGAAAGACTGAAGGAATTGACTAAATGGAGATGAGTGCATGAACGTCAACTTTATAGTAATGAAATAGCCATTGATATTTAAATAAAAGGTGTGAACTCGAAGGAATTTAGAGGCTTAAAGCCAGAAGGAAGAAATCATCGAGGAGGGAGTCTAAAGAGATGAATTAGCAGAAGATAGCTCCCAAAGGATGAAGAAACCAAAAAAGACAAAGCCAGGAAGAGGTAAAAGGGCCAAGTGTAAAAATGGACAAAATAGTCCAAGTGGCAAAGGAAGGTGTCGACTCAAGGAGTTACTCCAGTGGTTGACATAGTATCTACCAAGTGGTCATCAAGGGGCATGAATAGTGAACAACATGACCCATTTTTCTTCATTTTCCATTGACGAGCAGACAAATGGCATAGCCCATAATGTCACATATAATGTTTAATATATATTAAATGCCTAAAATTAAAATAAGAGCTGACATAGCAATATCTATCAAGCAGCTTCCTCTTCTCAATGCTCAGAACACACATGGGCCATTTGTAAAAGGGTGCTAAAAGGCCTTTTTCATCCTCTATATATTTAAATATTCTTATTTGGAGAAACTATCTCTCATTTTTTAAGGTAGAGCCCTACTAATTTTCACCTGGAATCAATAGAATATGCAATTTTACCTCTATTCTGGTTGGATATATCTTTGAGTGTGTATGCTAGTTTTGTGTTTAGTCATTTCTTTCTTAATACTTTCACAGACTTGATACCAACACACCTGGTATATACAAAGAACAATTCTTATAGGTGACAAGAAGAGATGTATCTGGAGCACAGAGGAAGAAGGAGGTTACTAGATAGTGTGCTTTTCCTACAGTGCCTATAGTAAGTTTTTTTCTGTGTGTTTCCATTAAAGCCTCCCTATCAAGCTCCCTGTAACTTGTCCTTTTAAAAGTTTAAAGTGTATGTATGTGTTTTTATGGTTCAGAGTGTGAGTATGAGTAGGTCAAACTTGTTTGGTGCATCACCCTTTTAGGTTAGGTTCTATTTTTTTAGTAATCTTTCTCCCTTTTCAACCCCCCCATATATATATATATATATATATATATATATAGATACATACATACATACATACATACATACATACATATATATATATATATATATATATATATATATATGTATGTATATATATATATGTATATATATGTGTATATATATATATATACATATATATATGTATATATATATACATATATATATGTATATATATATATACATATGTATATGTATATGTGTATATATATATGTGTGTGTGTGTGTGTGTATATATGTATATGTGTGTGTGTGTGTGTGTGTGTGTGTGTGTGTGTGTGTATTAGAAACTTACTGTAATAACTCAGATGCATCAAAGGGAGCTTACCCTTATCTAGAGACTCTCCCTCCAGTTTTGTCAAACCCAGAGGCAAGAGGGGAGTTTCCATCATGACGCGTGAAAAATAGGAGCTTAGCCTCTTATCGAGGGTGAAATCTGTCGTGTCAATAATTTTTGGCATGCCCGATGCGACAAATTTTTAACTCTTAGCAAATTTTTAGGATTGATGTTGGTCCTATTACAACAAAATCAACCATTTTCAGCATCTGGTGACTCCACTGGTAAGAACATTAGTCTCTGACCAAAGACCATTCTAACCCCCTATGCCTAAAATCACTACATGATCTGTTGTTAGGGGTGTCCCTTTTGAATTCATTGAATTGTCTTTAAACTCAATAAAGTGACTGAGGTTTGAAAGAACACATCCTTATTTAGAAAATCACTTTCCCAGACTTGCTATAAGATACTCCCATGCAATAACTGGTTTAATCCTGTCATAGCCATGGCTTTACCTTTTATGGCCTTTCATGGTCAGAGTCCTTTGAATCTCTTACATTATGACCCAATTCCAGGGGCAGTCCTTAAAAGTGTGCCTCCCTTTAATGGAGAAGGGCCCATTACTACCATTGAACACATCAAAAATATTGCTAACCTCTGCAACATTCACAATGTCACTACAGAAAATAGTATGATCGGATTTCTGGTATTGTCTTTCAAGGGCAAGGTTTTGGACTAGTATGGGACTTTGTCCATGAATTCAGTCAATTCTTGGAATGAATTGTGCACCCTTTTAATGAACTGATTTGGGGAGAAGAGTGACCACCTCTCACTTTCCAAGTAGCTAACCACTATGAAAAGAGCTCCACATGAATTCATGCAAGATTTCAACACTCAGTTTCAAAAGACATAGGATAGAATCCCCATTCTGGTAAGGCTCACTCTGAGCTATGCTTTCCTCTATTATTTGAAGGCATTAAATAATGACATTGTTGTTATGATATAGTCTATGGGAGGACATGTGCTACCTGCTACCTATGACATAGCTATAGGAGTTGAGAATTGCCTAGTGCAGGTAGGAAAGATAGCCCCTAGGCCTCATATGCCACTCTTTCCCAAAATGCTACCTCTAATACAGAATACTACACCCACCTTGTCTCTTCTTCCTACCATATAAAATCTAGCTGATAATTGATCCAATGACCTCCATGAAGTCAAAATCTTGTTACAAAACATAACAAATGAACTAGTGGCTATTAAAAGGTAGCAAGCTCAAGGCAACTAACCAGAACAATGATATTAGCAGTATGGGCAAGCAAATAGACCCCCTTTCTAGATTTATAATCAAGGGCAGGGTCAGTTTGCATAGGCTAGACCTTTTCAAGGCTAAATTCTAGGCATCCCTTCATCATCTAAGGCTTTATTGCTTGCTCAAAACTATCTAGTCCATAAATAGCCCAATTGTTCAACCATTGGATATGGTCAAGATCAAGCTGTTTATACGAATGAAATGCTGAGTAATTACATAAATGTACAATACAATTAGGTAGTCACCCAATTCCCAAGATTTGAGCCTTCAGTGTAACCTGGCATGGTTAGCAGTCAGACTTAGCCTGATTCTACTCTCATGAATCAGCTGGAGGGTGAGTTTTATGTAGTCAATTATGTGGGTAGTGCAGACAATCACGGTGACTATGTTGTAGCTAGCACAAGGTCCAAAAGAAGAGCAATGGAAGAAGATCAAGTAGCTACCCAAATGTCAGCACCACCTTCTTCATCACAAGTAAACCAAAAAGTTCCAAACTTTAGACATCTGGTTGCACCTTTAGCTCCTCAGCCTGTGCCTTGAGGTGTAAGTAATCCCAAAGAAAATTTGAAAGAAGGCAACCCTCAAGTCAACATGGTGGACCAAATGAAGAAGTTGTACATGAACATCTCCTTGTGGGATTCATTATCAATACCAGGATAAAAGGACTTACTACAAAAATAATTGCATGAGCTAAATGAACAAGCTATCCCAGCAAAAGCTGATAACATTTTGATGATGAATGGATAGACTTCCACATCAGGCCAAGTTAATAAAGAAGAAAAGGTTCCCCATTTTTATTTGTCTTTGGTCATAGGATATTTCTTGGTGTATAATTACATCATTGACAGTGGAGCAAGCACCTCGGTGATGCCTAAATGCATAGCAGATAAACTGAGGCTAAAATATGAATAAATGACTAAGGGAGTCCTACAACTAGATGGAACACTCATAAAGACACTTGGAGTGGTGAAAGGTTTTCACTTGATGCTACATGCATTATTAACCTTCTTAGTTATCCATGATGTGGTAGTGGTGGATGGCCCCCCTTATTTTTGTATTTGCTTATCCAGGGAATTCACATCCAAAATAGGTGGCTACCTAGTAGTAAACTAGTCCTATCTAATTTTTAGAACCAAATATGGAACTAAGGTCAAGATTGAATTGGAGCCACTCCACAAGGATCATTTAGAACCATACTTGCTCAAGGTAGCAAATGTTAGCTATGCCATTATGGATCAGGAAGAATTCCAAGTGGACCAATCTCCACCCTCTACCCTTGAAGGAGTTGTTAACCTGCTCTTAGATGAATGGGGAAGTGACAACTTTGAGCATGATCCTTACAAATTCATAAAAGAGGCAAGCCTTGGGATTTATTACATGCATGAAAAGTGTACTTTTGTGCCAAATCTGATGAAAGCAAGCCAAGAGAGCTCATGTTTATGGTAGTTATTCTTTGATAGCTCAAGAAGTAAATTGGGAGTTGGTGGTGGAGCAGTGCTAGTTTCTCCTCAAAGGAGAGATACTTTTCAGCTTTCAGGTTTCAATTTTCTTGCATGAGCAATGTTGTAGAGTATGAATCCTTCATCCATGGTCTGGAGTGGGTGAGGAAAAGAGGAATCAAAGAGCTGTAGGTTTTTGGTGACAGTGAGCTGATTGTGAATTAGGGAAGGAACTAAAATTTGAAAAAAAATTCTTTACTTAAGTCCTATAAACACAGTGTATGGGAATTAGTGGAGAATTTCCTTTCTTTCAATATTACCTCCATTCCTAGAGAGCATAACAAGCAAGCAGATAGGCTGGCAATAGTTGGTGCCCAATTTGATATCCCTAGGGAAATAGGCTGAGACTACAGTTCATGCCACTTGAAGGTAGTAATTTGGCCCTCTGTACCTAAAAATATCACTAACTATCACGTGTTTGATAGTGACTATCAAATTGCACTCTTCTTGCAAGAATAAGCTGAGTTCACTGCTAAAAACTAGGATAAGCTACAGCAGCAGTATGGCAACCAAATTGTTCAGCTGAAGAACAATAAAATTCCCAAAGGCTTAGTCACTCTCAAGAGTATCTTCAATGAAGATCACCAATTGAAAAGTGATAAGGCAAGCATCACGATGAAGGAAGAGAACTATGAGAAGGTTGAAATATTCAAAGATAAGCTGTTGGCACTTGGGAAAGTATGCACAGACCATGAAAGGTGGGCCTTCACGTTGTTGTGTCAAGAGTTTGTTGATGTTTCACTTGTGAATATAATGATTTGAAGGGTTTCAACCCAATTTTGGCCTAACATACCATTGAGCTGGAAGAAGGTGCCAAGCCATCAAGTAGAAGCAAAGGCCTATCAACCTAAAGATTGAGCCTCTCATGCAGAAGGAACTCACCAAGTTGATTGAGTCTAGGATAATATTTCCAATCAAACGCTCCTCTTGGCTAGCCAATCTTATTTCTATTTGGAAAAATAATGGGGAGATTATAGTATGTGTATATTTTAGAGACCTCAATAGAGTCTCTTTAAAAGACCATTATCCTCTCCCAAGCATGGAATAGATCCTTCAAATAGTGACAGGCAGTGAGCGTTTCTCCCTCATGGATGGGTATTTAAGATATAGTTATATTTTGGTGCAAGACTGTGACCAATACAAGATAGCTTTCACTACCAAATGGTGGATGTTTGCTTATAGGAAAATGCCATTCAGACTATCCAATGCTGGTGCCACCTTTCAGCAAGCCATGGACATGGCCTTTTGAGACCTGATAAATGACACTTTGCTGGTGTATCTTGATGACGTAATAGTATTCTCTAAGGAGGTGGGCCAACACATGAACACCTCAAACAAATCTTTAAGAGGTGTAGAGAGTTTGATATCTCTCTCAACCCAAAGAAATGCATGTTCACTATCCATGAGGGTAAACTCCTCAGCCATGTGGTTTCCAAGGAAGGCTTATCCATTGATCCAAAGAGAGTTCACTCCATTCTAGAGTTGTCCTTACCTAAACACAAGAAGGTCCTTTAGAGCTTCTTCAGCAAAATAAATTTCATCTAGAGATTAATTTCAAATTTTGTGGAGGTAGTCAAGCCATTGACCTCTATGTTGAAGAAGGATGAGAAGTTCGCATGGACAGAGCAAAGAAAGGATAGTTTTGAAGAGATCAAGCAGGCTATATCCTAGGCTCCTACTTTGATCAACCCTGACTTTACCAAGGATTTCAACCTCTACACCTTTGTAAATGAAGAGGTAATCTCTACCATGCTTACCTAAGTGAATGGTGATAACCTTGAATAACCACTTGCATTTTATAGCCAATGCTTGGAGGGTTTTGAGGTCAGGTATATATATGTGGAGAAGCAAGTCCTTGTAGTCATATGAAGCTTGAATAAATTTAGACATATGTTATCCAACAATAGGATTCACCTCATGGTCCCTTACCTTGGCATCAAAGATTTCTTGACCAACCATGATCTAAATGAAAAGAGAGCGGGATGGATCACTAAGGTAATGGAGTATGACATAGATGTCAAGATCACCAAGCTGGTGAGAGGAAAAGGCCTATGTGAACACCTTGTTGTAGACCTTAAACAACAAATGGAGGATAGTTTGCTAATTCATGATGCAGCTACAGTAGAGGAACTAGCTGTTATGAAGGATTAGACATCAGACTTGAGGCATTTCCTTCTCACTGGTGAGTGCCTACAGGGCCTTGATAGGACCAAGAGGAGGTATTTCAGACTCCAATCTCTCCCCTATGTCTTGATAGATGGAGTGTTATGCATAAGGGATCTCTTAGGAGTCCTTTTAAGGTGCATAGACCCAAGTCAAGTTGATAGGGTGTTGTCTGAGTTCTATGATGGGATAGTTGGTGGTCACTTTTCTCCTAGGCCTACATCTACAAGAGTAATGATAGCTGGTTACTTTTGGCCTACTCTATTTAGATACACCCATGCCTAGGTACAAAAATTACACAAATGTGCACTCTTTTATGGGAATCAATGGCTGGCTGCCATGCCTTTATAGCCTACTCAAGTGGAATAGCCATTCATGCAATGGGGCCTTGACTTTATAGCGATGATTAACCCTCCCTCCATTTCTAGACACAAGTGGGTCCTGACCACCATATACTACTTCATAATATGGGTAGAGGCTATCACCTTAAAGGAAGCCAACAAAAGTGCAGTCCTAGATTTTTATTAAGAATTGGTGGCAAGGTTTGGGGTTCTAGCCACCATCATCTCAAATAACACTTTATATTTTTTGAGAACTAAAACTAGTGAATGGGACTGAGATATGATATCTATCTTATAACTTCATCCAATTACTACCCATAGTGGAATGGGCATTGAGATATGATATCTATCTTAGCACTTCATCTAATTACTACCCATAGGCAAATTGGCTGTCTAAGTCCACTAATAAGAATCTGATCAAGATTATCAAAATAACAATGGAGGATAATTGAAGAACTTGGCATGCCAAATTGAAAACAACCTTGTGGGTAGATAAGGTCACTCTAAAGAGGGAAATTGGAAACTCACCGTACATGCTCGTATATGGCATGGAAGCTATGCTTCCTATTTCACTTGAGTTGTCAGCCTTGGACCTTGCTCACCAATTGAAATTGAAAGAAGGCAACAGCATGGAGGTTAGGATTTATGATCTGATGGAGCTCCAAGAGAAAAGAAACCAAGCTATGGCTTCTATGCCCATCTACTAATAGTAGATGAAGAAACACTTTGATAAGAAATATTCATCAAAAGGTTTCTCAGAAGGAGACATCATCTTGAAATGGGATGTAGACCAAGCCAAGCCTAGAAAGCACATGAAGTTTGATGCCCTATGGAGTGGTCCATACGTCATCACTCAGTGTAAGTAGCACAATGCATTCCAACTCTCTAGGTTGGATGGTGAAGAACTGTTATCCCAGTTAATGGGATACATCTTAAGCATTATCACTAAGCCTTTCTCTCATCATGTATATATATTCTTAGTTTTTCCCCTAATTTACCTAAGTGATTTTGCACATGTTAGGAGTTTTCTTGATCTTGTGTGTGTTTCATTCCCTTTTGGGGTAAGAATTTCATGATTAATTATGGGATATCTCAAGGTAGTTGCTAACTTTTTAAGCTGTATTATGAATCCATGCCCAATGGACTTTGAGGCTACTAGTTTCTAAGCATAGCAGGCATGCATCCCTTAGGAATCACCATTTTGTTGAACATTTTGACTCTACAGGCCAAAATCAGTTTCCTTCCTCCCCTACTGTTCTAAATTGGTTCAAATTTTGGGTTGCACAAGTCTTTCAAGAAAGAAGATGAACCAGTTCAAAGAATGCAAGTCTCTTACAAGGCTCTTTAGATAGTTTGTCCAAATAAATTCACAAGGAGAGAGACCAAAAGTTGAAGACATTTCTCTTAAGGTTGAGGAAATTGGTTTAGCACCGAGGTTCAACAACTTGGTCTATCCAAAAGCTTTGAAACATGAACTTTAAACTTGAACTTTGAATTGTTGCTTGGTTCAATCACTTGGTTCAATGCTTTGGTTCTTCAGCTTGGTTCAACACTTTAGTTCAAAGGCTTGGTTCATCAGCTTAGTTCAATGCTTTGGTTCATCAGCTTGGTTCAACACTTTAGTTTAACACTTTAGTTCAAAGGCTTGGTTCAATTGCTTTGAACTTGGAAGCATTGAACCATTGAACCAATTGTTGGTTCAAGTGGTTAGTTCAATAAATTGGTTCTAGTGGTTAGTTCAAGTAGTTGGTTCAAATGCTTGGTTCAATCACTTTAAATTTGGAAGCATTGAACCATTGAACCATTGAACCAATTGTTGGTTCAAATGGTCAGTTCAATCAGAAGGTTCAAGGGAGTCTCCCAAATCTCAAACTATAAGTGCCCTTGTGAAGGGTAGGGAACACTTGCAAAGAAATCAAAAGAAAGGGAGAATGAATTGACTAAATGGTGACGAGCACGTGAACGTAAACTTTAAGGTAGTGAAATAGCTGTTGATCTTTAAATAAAAGGTGTGAACCTAAAGGAATTCAGAGCTTAAAGCCAAAAGGAAGAAATCATCAAGGAGGGAGTCCAAAGAGCTAAAGAATTAGCAGAAGATAGCTCCTAAAGGACAAAGGAACCAGAAAAGATAAATCTAGGAAGAGGAAAAAGGGCCAAGTGTAGAAACAGACAAAACAGTCCAAGTGGCAAAGGAAGGTGTCAACTCAATGACTTACTCCAGTGGTTGACACAGTATTTACTAAGCAGTCATCAAGGGGCACGAATAGTGAATGGCAAAACACATTTTTCTTCATTTTGCATTAATCACCAGACAAACATTGCGGCCCATAATGTCACATATAACGTTTAATATATCTTAAATGCCTAAAATCAAAATAGGAGCTGGCATAGTAGTATCTATCAAGTGGCTTCCTCTTCTCAATGCTCAGAATGCACATGGGCCATTTGTAAAAGGGTGACAAAAGGCCTTTTTCTTCCTCTATATATTGAAATCTTTGCATTTGGAGAAAGGATCTCTCATATTTTAAGGTAGAGCCCTACTAATTTTCAGCTAGAATTAATAGAATACGCAATTTTACCTCTATTCTAGTTGGATATATCTCTGAGTGTGTATGAGTGCTAGTTTTGTGTTTAGTCATTTCTTTCTTAATGCTTTCATAGACTTGATACCAACACACCTAGTATATACAAACAACCATTATTGTAGGTGACAAAAAGAGCTATATCTGGAGCACAGAGGAAGAAGGAGGTTACTAGACAATGTACTTTTCCTACATCACCTATAGTAAGTTCTTTTTTTTTGTGTGTTTTCATTAAAGCCTCATTGTCAAGCTCCCTACAGCCTGGTCTTTTTACTATTTTAAAGTGTATGTATATGTTCTTATGGTTTAGAGTGTGAGTATGAGTAGATCAAACTTGTTTGGTGCATCACCCTTTTAGGTTAGGTTCTATATGTTTAGTAATTTTTCTCCCTTTTCAACCCCCCCCATTATGTGTGTGTGTGTGTGTGTGTGTGTGTGTGTGTGTGTGTGTGTGTGTGTGTGTGTGTGTGTGTGTGTGTGTGTGTGTGTGTGTGTGTGTGTGTGTGTGTGTTTTAGCAACTTAATGGAATAACTCAAATGCATCAAAGGGAGTTATCCCTTTGTATGTGTGTGTGTGTGTGTGTGTGTGTGTGTGTGTGTGTGTGTGTGTGTGTGTGTGTGTGTGTGTGTGTGTGTGTGTGTGTGTGTGTGTGTGTGTGTGTGTGTGTTTTAGCAACTTATTGGAATAACTCAGATGCATCAAAGGGAGCTATACCTTATCTAGAGGCTCTCCCCCTAGTTTTTCCAGACCCATAGGTAAGAGGGAAGTTTCCATCATGACGCGTGGAAGACAGGAGCTCAACCTCCTATCGAGGGTGTAATCCACCACATCAAAAATAACCCTATGCATCATGGATCCATATTGGTCATGACCCCAAATATATAATTTATCAACAATCATAAGTTCTAGTAGGATTTATCTTCTTTGAGATGCGATTGATTTATAAGTCAATTGCATTTCCCTTTGCATACATTCTAGTGAACTCAAAATGAATCTAACCATTACAGGTTTTATTTCATGCCATTAATTTTTATGATCATATTATTTTTATATATTTTAAGTATTGTATTAAACTATTTGATATGTTTATAACTTTATGTGTATAGGTTTAACATGCAGGCACCTCAAATTAGCTCCATTTTATCTATGTAGGTCATCATCAATTATAGATTACTAGATAGAGAAATTCAACATAATTTTTTTTCTAGTTCAATATTATCATATAATAGTCGATCATGTCAAAATTGTTTTCTATTTTCTTCTACCAACATATAGGTGAATAAACATTATCAAACAGGTTGACTTTGTTCATTATTTTTTCTTTAACAAAAAGGGTTTTTTAGAACTTGGTTGAACTAGTCAACCCAATTAGCAAAATTTGAAAGAAACAATTAAGCACCATAGCATAAAAATTTGTAATCTAAATCATATTCAAGCCAACCAAGGTTCTTTTATTTTCTCTCTCTATCATTTTAGTTCTCCATTCAGTGTTATTTTTCACAATTTGACAATCTAAAAAAAATATAACCCTACAACTAACTAGGCCGACCTAGTCGACTTAGTTCTATAGTCTATCTTTTGTCTAAGAGACATAGTCAACCTATTCAACTTTATTCTTAAATAACTTTCTTTTGTAGAAAAATAATGACCTAGTTGACTCAATTTTATACTATTTATATACAATGCTACTTGAATTGACTTTGTAATAGTATCAATTAAGGAATTTGTATAAAATCAAAAAAACATCATATCCATAAATCAATTCTAGATTGGATGGGATATAACACACCTACACTTTCTATTGGGGGCATATAATTATAAAGCAGGAGTATGATAAATGTGAGGATCCACTAGACTTGATTAGGGGATCACTTAAAACACACTGTGTGAGATAGGTTTCTAAATCCTATAGTCTAACACACTCACATAACAACCCTAAAAGAGTCTTATGATTTAATATTTCACTAATTTAATAACAAGACAAGTAAATCTAATCTAGTGTGCACCAAAGCTTATGGCATAAAGTGAGGGCTTAACAAAGAAAAGCAATCAAAACATATATAGAGAACCTCAAGTAAATTAAGTATGAGTAACACTCTAATACATGAAATATGAAGAGTAATAGTATTTGAGCCAACACTTATGCTACTTATATCTACTAAAAGAGAGGAGAACAAAGTTATAATATACTTACCTAAATATGAACCCATCGGGACTCAATCTCTCCCTTGGTCAATGAGGTTTTTCAAGAGTTTATTTTGGTTTATAAGGATTACTTTGGTAGGCTAAATCATCCAAGACCTATCCACCAAACTATATTTTCTAAAATAAGAAACCTAAGCTAGGTCTCCTCAAGTAGAATGGTGGAAGAGAAAATTGTGAAGTGTGAGTGAATAATAACTTTTGATTGCATATCTCAATAATGATTGAAATTACCTTGTATATATAGTAGTATATTACCAGAAAATAATTCAAGAACATCATCTATGTTAGGTTGACCTAGTCATCATAGAACATTTTTAGGCTAACTCACTAGGTCTATGTTAGGTCAGCTAAGAGGCTAACAAACCAAAAGAGAGAAAAGGGGCCCTATATTATACTAGGTCAACTAGGTTGACCTTATATTTTGAACAAGTCAAAAGGTTTCTAAATAAGTAAATGAAGGATAAAAAGATGAAAAATACTAGAATACTATGTAAGGGAGGAGAAATAACTTAGGAAAAGGTTTTAAGAACTAGTTGGATTGGTAATAATGTGGCAAGAATGGAAAACAATCCTGTGAAGCACTAAAAAGATTGAGTCTCGATAGGTTCTTACAAGATGTAAATTGTCAGTATTTGATAAAAGTTAAAAATATAATGTATATATATACCCCACTCGAAGCTCATCACGTGTCACTAAGGTGCAACAAGGGATGGCACTTTGAGAAAGAACATAAGGACACACATAATGCTATAATGTATGTGTCATAGTGAGAGGATCTTGGAATAATTTAGCCACCCCAAAATCATTTCAAGTGAAGGCATCTTTAGGTAAAGATGGCTCTTGAGAATTTCATGGAGGGGGAAAATCAGTAATCTCATCCATGATAGGAACAATATGATCTCTGTGTAAGAGATAAGGAGGAATCCAATCCATAATATATGGATGTAGCTTCTTACTATTACAAGTGTGTTATAACTCATTAGGCTCATCATCATCAAAATATATAGGAGTAACTTGAAGATTAATATTCATATAGATGAACTCAGGTAAAGGAACAATATGGATTTTATAAATTGTATGAATTTGATATTGAGGCTTAAGATTGGGAAGATGGATGCTCCAAGCATTGGTATCAGCTTCATGTTTGTAACATTATTTGTTATGTAAGAATTTAATACACTGACTACCATAAGAGGTGATGGCCCTCATTTGATGAGTCCATGGTTTACCAAGAAGAATGTTATAAGATAAAGGATGATCAAGGACCATGAGCTTGGTTTTAATAGTCTTAGGTCCAATGGTCAATGAAATCCAAATGTAGCGAAGTGGTTTTTGATTAGTCTTGTCAAAGCCACAACAAGTAAGATGGTTTTGTTTAAGATGATATTTGTTATAACCAAGTTGTTGAAAGAACCATAAGGATGTGACATTAATACCAGAACCTTCTTCAACTATAAATTTTTGAATAAGGGTGGCATTAATGTCTACTTTGATAAAGAGAGGTGGATCATCGATGTGAAAAAGAATTTTGCCATTGATCATGTATTCTTCAAGAAACTCAATGGATGTTTTATAAGGACACATAATCTCAATGGTATTGACATTAGTTGGTTAAGAATCAATAGAAGGTGGTTATTCATCTATGGAAGATGGATCTTTAATTTCTTGAAGTTGTATATGAAATTTATGATGATAGGGTTAAGTGTGAACCAAATCCATAAGAAGAATATTACAAGACCTAGAGTTGAGTTCTTCAAGAAAATTCCAATGTGATTTAGAAAAACCAACACAAGTTTTAGAAGGCAAATTATATTTATGAATTATAGATGTGGTGGGAGGATCGAAAGGAGGAAGTTTTTCCTCAAGTTCTTCTGAATCATCATGAGTTGTAGTGGTATCTTTAAGTAATTGTTCTTCTAGAGATGGTTTCTTAGGTTTAATAACAAGATCTTTGTGAACTAGTTTACAATGATAATTAACCTTAGTAGTGTTGACATATTGAGATTTTTTATAATATAGGTCATAATCAACATCTATGGCATAAACATCCTTGAAATTTGATTGACTATTGTTTGAAGAACATTTTTTATTATTAGAATTAGAGGATTTAAAGTTTTATTATTTTTGAGATGCGATATCATACTCTTGATAATGAATTTTGATCATATCCTCATGGTTTGATGAGTCACCAAGAATATTATAAATGAAACACTTAGTGATCCATCTACAAGATTTATGGGAAAGCCCAAAGTCAACATAGAACTAGTAGAATAAATTGGGATAAATGAAAGGTTTTGAGGGTGGTAAAAATTGTTTCATTTGCTGAACTGAAAGATGTGTATGAGATGGTAAAGGAACATAATATTTGGAAACTATAGGTTCTGTTTGGGGATTATAACTAGTGATAAAATTAGATGTTTGAAAAGATCCTTTAAGAATTTTAGGATTGGGTTTGAATTTATTCATAATAAAGTCTTGATGCTTAGCTTGATCAAGACATTCATTAAGAGTTTGAGGATTAAAGGTTCAAACCTTGTATTCAAGAGTGGGAGGCAAAATGGTAATAAAGAGTTTGAATAAATTATAATCAGTCATATTATGACTAGATTTATTAGATAAAAATTTCCATATTTTAATAAATCCATGAGCTGATTCATTAGGTGATTGTTTAGCATTTATGAATTGATTAAGATAATTTTTAGGAAGAGCATTATGTTGAAACTCTTTAACCAAAAGATTAATCAAATCTTCAAGTTACCAATTATAATGTTGAGGAAGTTTATTATACAATTCTAAGACATCAGTAGTGAAAGTTTTGACTAATATTTTAGCTGTGGCAAATATATTAGTTTGGATCCACTCTTTGTAAAGGTTACTAAAGGATTTGAGGAATGAAGTAGGGTCTTTAGTACCATTAGATTTGATAGTTGGAGTTATGTTACCAATATCAATGTATACAATGAAGGGAGATAAAGGCTCATTTTGAATGGTTTGAAGCATCTTTTTATTCATTATGGGTTGAGTAATAACATTGACTAAGGCATCCCTAAGAGGTGGAGAGATTTAATTAGTATTAACTTAAGGATGAATAGTTGGAGGTTGATTAGTCACATTGATTAAATGTTGTTGAAATTGCATCATTTGGTTGATATTAGATTTTTGCATGATGTTAATTTGTTGAATTACTTGAGCTAAGAGTTTTTTTTGTATTGGGAGGTGAGTTAGTGTTGGTTTGAGCACTCCCTGAATTAGTGATAGGGGGAGAATTATTAGAAGGGTTATTAGTGGGATTATTAAATCAATTTATATCAATCACTCCCACATTATTTTGGAGATTTTGAGAAGTGTCTTGATAAGTATGGAAAGGATTGGATCCATCAACTTCATCTTGAGGTGTTATTTGCACTATGTTATAGTTCATAGATGAAGGAGGAGAAGAGGTGCCCCAAGAGTGATGGTTATCTTGGGAGGAAAAGAGAGGAATGAATGAACATCCCATATAGTATCTAAATGGATTTTGGTTATCCAAAAATATTCTGATAAGAGACCTCATTCTGACTAAATAGAGATGAACAAGATGAAAATTTAGAGAAATAGGAAATTAGATTAAAAATAAGAAAAATGGGAAATAGTACTAGGTTAACCAGATCGACTTAGTGTAGGAAACAGGGCTTGATGAGTGTACTAGGTTGACTAGGTCAATCAAACAGTGCACAAAATCTATGAAAAAGCATAGGGTCGATCAAATTGACCAAGTATAATTAATAGGGAATAGGAAAATATTGATAATAATATTGGAAATGAAACAAGATAATTTGAAACTAATCTATGAAAGTAGGTAAAGAAAGGAAACATATAATAAACTAAATTGATGTTAGCTAATCCAATTGATGTACACAAAGAAAAATTGTTCACTAACACTGAATAATGCAAGCTTTTACATAGACAATTGATCAAAGACTAAGCAAATAAATTGAAATTAAAACTAGCTAATTGGTCAACTTAGAAAGTTAATTATAATATTAAGAATGATATTTAATGAAAAGGGAGATTAGCTATAATCAAGGTACTAGATAGTAATCTATGGATAGTTTTAGGTAATTTTAGGATGAAAGGGACTATAGTGGTAACGATATAGGATTGGTATTGGGGCCTGCCCCCTCGCTTCACACACTACAGTAATAAGGGTAATAGGTGCTTAGCCAAAATATACCATTAACCATGATTTATACTGAACTAGAGCATCAAGTTGGCTTCCCCCTTTGTGATGAAATCCAAGTAGATAGACCTAGGTAGTCAAATGCTTAAATGATTATTTGATTTTCATGTGATTTGGTTATGTGTGAAAAATAATATAAATATTGAAATTAAGTGATTAAATGAAAAATCCCCTAATTAGACTATGTGAACGATTCTAAAAATGAAAACAACTTAAAAGAAAGATTTGATTAACATATATGGTTAATTATAAATTTGAAACAAGGTATAGTTGAGAAATTATGTAGATAAAAATATAGAATAGGGTTGATAGGTTTGAGCCTGTACTATGTAAGCAAAGTCTGAATGTGAACTAGGTCATTCAGGTTAACCTAGTTATTGTAGAAAACATAGAACACATAACTAGGTCCATAGAGTTGGCCTAGTTGACTATGCAAAGGTAGTTTTGAAGACTATGAATTGTGAAAGAAAATATAGAAAAAGAAAGATACAGAGAAATAGAAACTAGATTTAATGGTTTAGATATGAAAAGGAGAATATTGATAATCTGTGACCTTGGATCAAACTATTAAAAACTTACAAACTGGGTCGAGCTAGTCAAACAAGCCATATTGGAACCTACTAAAAAAGTGTTGAAAATGTACTAAGTCAATATAGTCAACCTAATAAGTTGAATATGAAGTCTGGAAACCTAAATGAAACTATACTAGGTCAAGCTAGTTGATCTAGTTATTTGAATAGAATTTTTCAAGTTTAAAAATCTATACTAGGTCGATCTGGTCTAGCTAGTTACCTATTCCTGCAAACCTATGCACATAGATAAATAACTAGGTTTATAGGGTATATCTAGCATAGTAAAGATATGACAAAAATAATGATGAATAGAAATGAAACAAGTGAAAAAAATGTTTCAAGGGTTTGATTAGCATCATGCTCACCAGAATATATGTAATAATAAATACATCATATCCTTAAATCAATCTTAGATTCGATGGGATAGAGCACACCTAAACATCCAATTGAGGGCATACAATTGTTAAGTGGGAGCATGACCAATGTGAGGATCTACTAAACCTGATTAGGGGATCACTCATCACAACACACCATGTGAGATAGGATTCCAAAGCCTATTATCTAACACAATCACATAACAACCCAAAAAGAGTCATATGATTTAATATTTCACTAATCTAGTAACAATAAATGTAAATCTAATCTAGTGCGCACCAAATATTGTGACACAAAGTGAGGGGTTAAAGAAGAAAAGAAATCACAATATGTATAGAGAACCTCAATTAAAGCAAGTATGATTAACACTCTAATACAATAAATATAAAGATTAATATTATTCAAGCCAACAATTATGCTACTTCTATCTACTAAAAGAGAGGAAAACAAAGTTAGAATATATTTACTTGAATTTGAACCCACCAAGACTAAATATCTCCTTTGGCCAATGGGGATTGAAAGAGGTTTTTATGGGTTTATAAGGATTACTTTGTTAGTCCAAAGCATCTAAGACCTATCCACAAGACTAGATTATCCAAAATTAGAAACCTAAGCTAAGTCTCCTCAAGTAGAATGGTGGAAGAGCAGATTGTGAAGAAGCATGAGTGAATAATAACTTTTGATTGCATATCTCAATAATGAAAAAAATGACCTTATATATATAGTAGTATCTTACCCTAAAATAACTTGGGAATGTTAGGTGTGCTAGGTTGACCTGATTGACCTAGCTCATTTTCTAGCTAACTTACTAGGTCTGTGTTAGGTTAGTCAGGAGGCTAACAAACCAAAAGAGAGAAAATGGGCCCTAAACTATACTAGGTCGACTAGGTTAACCTAGTATGTTCAATAGGTCAAAAGGGTGCCAAATAAAGAAATGAAGGATGAAAAGAAGAAAAATAGCTTAGGACTATGTAAGGGAGGAGAAATAACTTAGGAAAAGGTTTGGGGAACTAGTTAGATTGGTAATAATGTGGCAAGAAGGGACAATAATCCTACAAAGCATGAAAGGTCTACCCACCCCTTTCTTAGTGCACCCCTTAGGGCATGCACTCAAAGATATTGAGTCTCAATGGGTTCCTAGAAGATGTAAAGCATCAATACTTGATAAAATTTAAAAATATTATGTGTATACAAAATTAACATCTATTTGCTAGTAATTAATTCACATTTCATTTTTAGTTATTTCCATGCTTGGAATAACTCACATAGTCCAAATAGTTGGTTTATCAAATTATCATTTTAGTTACACTATTTTCATCTTTTACACACACTACCAAACCAATTTACATTCAAATATCACTAAACATTTGTCTTCCCAAGTTCTACCTACTTGGATTTTATCACCAATGGGGAAGTTGACTTGGTTTTTTGGCCAAGTATACATACATGGTTAATGGTATATATTGACAAAGCACCTAACTCACTTATCACTATGGGATTATGAATTAAGGGGGTAGACCCCAATACCAATTTAGTACAATTGTGAATATAGATATGTTTCAACCCAAACTTCTTGAAACCAACCTTAGATTGCTCTCTAAGTCCCTACCTCAACCAACTTTCCTATCACACTAGAATTACACTTTATTATAATCTAATAAAACTTAGGGTGACCAGTTATTAGGCATTTAATTTTGAGTTGCTGATTTCTCTTTGATCATTATGTGTTGTATTACAAAACTTGTATTGACCAACATTGGTGGAAGGTTTGTGGTGTGTGCTCCAATTGAATCAGTCACAATGATCCAATTATTTATTTGTTTTTTTTCATTATCAATTCATTTTATCTTGAAAATTTTCCCTCTCTTTCAAAATATTATCATCTTCATCGATACAATCTCTTACAAAAAAAATTATCTTCTTGACAATAGTACACAATCAACCTGCATGAGTGTGTGTCTTCTTATCCCCCTATTCAGTTCTTTATTTAGTAGCACACAATCGACATGTATGAATCTATGCCCTTATCAACCTATTTATCTTTCATGTCTACCATACATGATTAAATTGAATGATTTAGTATTCTTATCTTTCTATTCTAATTCCATGGGTTATAAAACATAGTCAACTCATTTGAATCTGTATCATTTTTTTTATTTTGTCTTTGAATCATCCTTTTTAACATTTCTCTTTCATCATGAACTTCTTGTTTAAGTACAACATATATTTACACTCATAAAATATGATGATCTTTACCAATCCCAATAGGTTTCCCTATAAACAACTTGTGGCATCTATTTTAGATGAAATTAATGTGCATGTGGCCACTCTCACTACAAATTATGGGACTCCTCTTCTTTCCTATTCTACTCGTAACCCTCTTATCTCCTTAGAATATCATCTTGAATTAGAGTATACTGTATAAATGATTTTCTTCATTTATTAGTTTCCTTAGCATTGAGTAAAATACCCTTCCACTATTTACAACCTTATGATAATTGGTTAAATATAAGAACCACATTCACCTTCTTGTTCATTCTCTCATGGAATTGTGGGTGATAAATTATTTACTTCTCAACTTATCCCTTCTATTTTTAATCCTTATCATACTATGACTTCTTAAATCTTGATTTATTTCACCTTCATGCCAAGTTTTTCTACTAACATGGTAGGTTCAACATCTAGTGGGCCTTTCCCAAGACCCACACTTCTCAATCACTCTAGTAATATATCATTTATTACCAATGGTAACCATGACACTAGTTATTCTTTCTCATCTAATCCTTTTAATAGTTCATCTTTTGCTACACATGTTAATCATGATGATACTTCCTTCTTTTCTACCAATGCCTCTCAAGCCACTAGTGGAAACAAAGCCATTAATACCAAAACTAATGCTTCACATGACACACAACCTAGTTAAACTACCACTCAAACCCATCAAATCTTATTAAAAAAACTTTACCAAATGAATTAATTCTAAGATAATAATGCCAATCAAATAATGAAAATGTAGAATCACCTTATTCACTTCCAAAATCAACCTCAATATGTTTTATAGGGAGTTTAAAATAAAAATTCCCCCTCTCCCCTCCTTAAGGATTCCCATGGAAACCTTATTCCCCAACCACCTCTTGTTAACAAAAATGATTAAACATATTTAAAATGGGCCTCTTACATATCAAAATTTTAAAATAGATATAGGAGGTATCACACCTACCATTAGTTATAGCAAGTAAACTGATTCTATCTTACATTAAAAAATGTTTGGCAATCTCTACAAATATTGGGTCAAGTTAAAAAATTTTAATACTACCAAGATCTTAGTAAAAACCCTCTCTAGAGATGCTTTAGATTTTTATAATCAACTCAATTCCCATTCTATCACTATTTTAGAGGATCTAGTTAATGCTCTAGTGTAAGAGTTTTAAACTAGTGACCTCCCCGAGAATATCTTGGATCATTTTATCAATTACAATAAACTTGAAACTAAAAACACATAATATTTCATCAAATGGTGGAAGACCTTATCTATTAAGTGTGATCATAACATTGTATATGATAATCTCTTTCATATATTCACTAACACTCTCTATATTAAGTTGTAATATCAGGTTATGACTCTTTCCTCATGAACTCTGGTAGAGGCCCTTAACAAAGCCAAACACCAAGATTTTCTCATGCATTAGTTTGATCCATCCCAAAATCTTAAGGGAACTCACATGATCATAAAAAAAAAATTCACACTAACAATTATGATGTCACTGATTCTTATGATACCATTCATAATATTCAAGTTATTACTCTTAACCTTACTCTAGAGTAAGTTTTCCCTTTAAAGCACACCCCTAATCCTTAATTTTCTCAAATAAACGACATCAATATTCATAAGCCATCATCCTTAGCATAACTCCAAAAGAGTCTATTAATATATCTTCCATGAGAGATTGACCCACTCACCCTATGAAATCATGGTATGATCCATATAAATTTTGTTAGTTTCATCCTAGTTAGGGTCATTCTCATGAGACTTGCATGAAATTATGTAATTTATCTATGGATTTATTCCTTGGTCCAAATTTTGATCATTATTACCTCATTCATAAACATCAACAAGCCTATGAAATTGCCTTTAAATCTCATTAAACACAAAATAAAAATTAGGATTTAAACTAGGTTAATGTTCATCTAGCCATCTACAAAGAACCTCTTCCTAATCACCAAGACAATAATCATAAGCCTACCCACCAATAATGTTGAAAGTATTATAGACCAAACTCCCAAAGAAAATGTGGTCAATATGAATAATATGTGAAGGGTAGTTTCTTTCATTGATTCTAGTCCTACCAACATGCACCAACCATCCCAATTTTTTTGCATTATCCAAGATTCTTCCCTAACTCACCTAATAGAGTTTGGGCAAGAGGACCTTATCTCTTTTAAATAACTCATTCCAACACCTCCATTACATAGTAGCTATCATACTATTTCAACACTTTCCCCAACTTATTTACCCATCAACAAGATCATTCAACCTTCTCTTACTACTTCTTCAAATATATCACAAGACAAACCTAAATCAACTCCCCCATTCTCTTAAGATAATCAACCAATTTGTATCCAAAATAAACCAACCACATCCTATTAACATAAGTTTAAATTCAAATCTAATCCTCATTCCTAGGGGCTCCTCCAACATTGTGTACCTCTATCTAGTGGTCCACCCATGGGTTATGTGTATTAGACCATATCACAGAGCTCACTAATCTCCCATCTCAAATTCCCTTTCTTGAACTCATGTGGACTTCTTCACATTATCACAACTGCCTTAGGCAACTCTTATTCAAAATGAGCATCCCATGTCCTCCCCTAATAGTATGTGATGATACCTTATTTAGGTCAGAAGATAGTATCTTGACACAATGTGAAGAGATGTCTATACATGTTGATGAAATAATGAATACTTCTATTAATATCAAATTTCATATTACTTATATGATCCCATATGATATTTTAATTCATGTGAATGATCCTCCCCTCTTTATAATAATTCATATTTGTGATATACAAGTCAAGTGTGCTTTTATTGATGAGGGTTGAGGTACTTGTGTTACTGCTCTCAAATTAATTAAAACTTGTGGATACTCTGAGTGTAATATTGATTCCACACACATCATGTGTCAAGGTTATGATTGAAGGAAAATTCCTACTTTAGGTTATGTGTTGATCCCTATTACCATCCCACCTATCACTTTTTGAGTAAAGGTTATGATATTCAATTTTCCCCTTTCCTATAATATCTTGCTTGGCAGGACATGAACTCATTGCATGAGGGTTGTCACCTCTTCTGCCTATCATTGTGTCAAGTTTATAAATAATGGTTCTATCTATAGGATTTAATGTGGTACTAACCCTTGGAATTTTTAAAAATTCCAAGACCATGGTGTATTCAAAATTCCAACCCTTATTGAGTGTTTCATTCTAGGAATCTCAACATTTTAATTTTACCATCAACTCTATGCAAGGTTACCATGGTCACCCCAAACTCATTGGTAGCATAATTACTAACATCTTAGACTCTGATGACAATACTGCCTCCTTATATACGAGCTTAGGTAGTACATCGATCAGTTATAAAATTATAAGTGTATCAGATAAGGATAGTTGTCCTTTTAAAAAATTATAATACACATGTAATTTATAATCATGTTGACCCAGAGGAAATTATGCTAGCAAACTAGCATGTGCCTTTATAAAACAAGCTACTCATGGTAAGCTGTTAATAAAAGATTCTTAACCTTGAGGTGGGGCTCCTTTTTATTGACTGATAATCATTACTTATGCATGTTTCTTATCAATTAGGCTTAAGTCCACTATAGGCCTGGTGATTTATCCTTCTTCTTGATCTACTAGCTTATCAAAATCCTTGTCATTTCTATCCAAGGCCTCCTTGATGCTCCTTGCTTCATTGATTCTCTCCCCTACATTGAACACCATCTCTAGTATCTTGTTATATTTCTTGGCCTGATTGGCCTTGACTTTTGCCTTTAATTAAATGAGTCATCAAAGTAACTCTATGTTGGAATTCTTCATCACTAATCATTCTTAAGATAGTGCGTTTTGCAGGATCCTTGAGCATAGTTCCTAGGAACTTCTTAATCATGATAATGAGCTCCTTGTTTTCTTTAATAAGTTATTCAACCTTGGCTTGCCATGTATTCAATTATTGGACCTTATATCCTATAATTCCAAGTTTGGCTATAAGGTGCACCTTGATAATGGCCTTGAAATTGGGAATTTTCCTCTTGATGTGGATGTCAATAAGCTAGGCAATCTTTTCCTTGGATGCCTAACATTGAACACTAAACCCCTTAGCCACTAAGAATTGGATCTCTAGTACACATTATCTTAAGTTTATAGACTTTAATGCCTTTAACATATCATGAATTTATTATTTAATCATTTTGATCATTGTATCATGCACTGAGAGAACTGCTTGAGTCTATAAGATTTCCTTTTCTTATTTCAAGTCCTAGATCCTTTTCTTTAATCCTTGGATTCTAGCACTAGCTTGTTAGGATTGGGCCTCAATCCAAATTTCTACATCCTCCTCATAGATGGTGGCTCCTCCAATTTTATGTCCTTTAACAGGATTTAACCCTATGAATGGTTCTAGCTTTTGGAAGGTAAACTCTTCTTGTCCAATTGTAGCAATCCTTATGGTAATTCTTTCTAGCCTTATTGTATCTAGGTTGAATTGGAAATTTGTGTCAGGATTCTTAAATTGTGGTTTCTCAATAACTTTCACACCTATAGGCTTCATGTTGTCTAACTTATGGATTTCTTTGACATGAAGGATTTGGATCTCTCTTTCTGATTGCTTGTTCACGATGTCCTAAATCCATGGCTTGATATCAGCATGCACACTTAAGCCAACTTGTGTCAAGGCCCATGATGTAGATAAGGATGGGACCTTTTAGATCTTTCCATAAATGAACCAATTTAGGATGTCTAGTCCATGAATATGGAATTCATATTTAAAAAGGTTGACCTTTCTAGTTGGCTAAATGAAGGTTAACCTTGGCATTTTCCTTGGGGTGATAGGAACTAAGGCCATCTCTACCTTCCTTTTTTCATGATATAATGGCACCAACTCCCTATTTTCTTCCCCTATTAGATATTCCTCCCTCTTTGAGCCACAAGTAGTTGTTATGTCAATTAGGTTTCCTTCTAAGGTCTCTTCTATCTCAAGTAAAATTAGGCCAATAACTACTACTAGAGAGGGTGGTCTCTATGGGAGTGATGATGGAAGGGGACCCTTTCCAAGCCTATGTTCTAAACTTGATTCTCCTACTTTCTCCTTTTCCTTACCTTAGACTTTTGGAGGTGGTCTAATCTATGTTTCCTAGGAATGTGTTTGAAGATCTAATGGTTATCCTTGAGGTTCTCCTTTACCAGTACTAGATGGTCCTTATAGAAAGTGATATTACAATGGGTGCATCTACCATTGTTCACCTAAGGGCTTATTGTCCCTAGTCATCCTATGCTCTATTTTTAGGTTGAAGTTCTTAAGTCTTAAGAGCACTTCTTCAAAATTCTTGGCTTTAATATAGATATTATCACAAACACCCAACTCATGCCCATATTCAATTTTGGGACTTTCTATCCTTTATATGGTCTACCACCTTTCCCCTAAGATCCCATAATTTTAGGTCATCCAACTAGTAGTTAAACAAATTCTTGTGAGTAACCATGATCTCTAATTATTTCTAATCTTTAACTATGGTCTTCACAATATCCAATGGGAGAGGATGAACTTGGCCCTTCCTCTTTTATTTTCACACCTTATCAAGACCTTGGCTGATTTGGGAAGCTATCTCCTACTCATCTAGCTTGATAGGGACATGAACTGGCAATCTATAAGTCTAGGTCAAAATACGTTCTAGCCTAATGACTATGTAATCAGGATAGTACCACATGTCCCCCATGGTCTCAACCTATTTCTTGATTAGTATATGTAGTCTAGGCATCAGGACTCTAGTGTTGACCTCTATAATGGCTAGAAAAATATAGTCACAGATGAATTGTATGTGATTCCTATATTTGAAGATGTGTAAGCCAGAGAAATAGTGGGAAATGCTGGTATTGTTGATTGGGGTCTAGTTCCTTATGCTTGGGAAGGTGGTAGAGGCCAGTAAGGAATCTAATAGATATGACATCATGAATAATTACTTAGACATCCTTATCTTTATAGATGTGAATTGTTTGGGTAGAAAAATACTGATAAGGTCTCCCATTGAAAGGGTTAATTCTCTTATACTAAGAAATGGATGTATGACATGAAAACTTTGTTAACATAGGATGTGGATGGGGTGCCAAAATATCTATTTGTTAAGTTCATGATTATTTAGACACCCTCATTAAATTGGAAAATAAAATTTTTTCCATCCATGGCTCTAAAAACATGGGGTCCTTAGATTAGCTAGGGTCTAAGAATAGTATCAAGGTCTTCAGTGTTAGTGCAATACCTCATTGTTGGAAGGTCAAGGTGAGGTAGAGGGAGATTATAGTAAGTCTCAAAGGATACAAGGGAAATATATTCCACCTTTTGAGAGATACCTTCCCTAATCATCCATTCTCCATCTATTCTACAATCCACAAAATATGAGTAATGACATCAATGTAGTGCATTACCTTAGGTTTTGCAGTTGCAAGGTGGAGACCATCCATCTAAATTATGATGATGTCATCATCTCGTTACTTGAATACTATATTCTTATTGTCTTCCAAGGTAATTGGCTGCATTTCTTCTATCAATAAAAATGATTCAGACCAATTGCTTACTCTCTGGATGTTCGAAGCTACAAGGTCCAACTCTATGTCCTTAAATACCCTTCCCTCACTATTTGAGGTTAAATAGAGCTTGGCTTAGATATTCAAATGTTTTTTATTGGATTCCATTATTAAAGCTATGAATTTCTCACACTGGATAGCCTTTTAACTTTGTTAGGGAAATTTTTATCATAAAATCTCAGTTATGATTTCTCAATCGATAAATAGTTGATTGAATACACTTAATTCCCTTTTAGTAGGTTTAGGGTTCAGGAACTTTAATGGTAGATGACATCTAGGATTTGACCTTATTCATAACCTATATTTGGTAAGGATATTTATTCTTATGTGGAGCTTAGGTGGCACTGTTTATATCCTTTTCATGGTAACTTTCATAAATGCACATTCAAACACTATTCATTGGCTTTCAAAAGTTCACTTTGTGTCATGTTTTTGGATCAAATCCAATGAGCGAGCATCAATCAATGATCCAAATCTAAGGTCCTTTTTTTCAAATTGTTGATTAATCCCTTAGAAATGTTCATGACACTTGGCATCATTACAAATTTTTCACATGCTATATATCTTTGCCAAATTTTCTTTTAAACAAGCACTAGCCACGTGTCAAGCTTATAGGGATTTGAAAAGTCACATAACCATTCATGATATTGGATCAAATCTAGTGAAATAACATGGGCCATTGATCTTCATTAAGATTTTTTGAATGTGTATGAGATCACCATGTGATGATCATGTGGGAGCCCTTGGGCCTCAGCTTTGATTCACACCATTGGATTAAATCTAGTGAGTGAGTATCAATCATTAATATATATGAGGGGTCCTAATCTTCTTTGAATTTTATCTAGATGCATCATGATGTTGGTTCAAATCTAGAGAGTGAGTGTTGATTGTTGATCCTACAAAGTGTTGAAAAGGTAGCATTAGTTAAAGAGATACATAAGCCATTTAAAATAAAACATTAAACTAAGGTCATGATAATTTTCAAGGCATTAGTATTAATATCTTAGGCTAAGCTAGGTAATTAAAAAGGGTGACCCAAGGAACATGTTTAATAAAATTGATGGAAACTTATGAAAAAAGGGGGAAATATATAATAATATCTGAGTCATGTTTATAAACAAATGACTTAGACCTAGGTGAACCCATTCATTAAGTTCGGTTTTATTTTTGTTATGAGTCTCGATCAGTTCCCACTAAGATGGTTCCCTCTAAAATATGAATTTGAATCATGGGCCAGCTAGGGTTTCCAAAAATGAACCCTATAAACCACTCATGTAAATCTTAGAAAGGCTAGCTTAAAACATATAGAAAGAATTTTATAAGCATACCCTTCATCAAGCAGATGATCTTCAAATTATGTTAATGATCTCAATATCATAGGATTTTTTTTTAAATTTGAATCATAATTTATCAAGGGTCCCAATTTCTAAATAAAAATGGGGGTATGTTGCGATCAACAAATGGTGACTTCTAGGGGGAGCATATTAGTATGTTAAAAACTTTAGACACAAAGTTTAGACAAACATAGGGTTTATCCCTCTACTTGATCCCTAAACCATCATCTAGATTCAAGTGTAGTTGTAACAAGCCTTGCCCATTTGGATTGAAAGGTTAAATATCATTACATACCATGGTTTTGTGTTCTTTTATTCTGCTTACTATTTATCCTGGGTTATAAGAAATAGTCTTTAGTTTCATTCCCTTAGTCATTAGCATTGACCTTTGGTTTGCTTGAATAGATTTTAAGATTTGGCTTTGATTATGGAAGGCTTAGGCATTGCTTTGTTACCAGCTATGTCTCTATAACCTAAATATAGATACCTTTGGCTCTACTCATGACCTTACTCCACTACCATTCAGGCATCTGTAGCACTAGTGGACGTTGCCTGAATCACCTTTCCATGAAAGCTTCATTATTTTGCATTGTATTCTTATATATTTAATTGTATACATTCCATTTTATTTTAATAAGGTTGGGAACCAAGATAGATAGGTTTTATGATTTGGTCAAGCATTTTGATCTTTGGACAATCAGTTAGTATTGTAACTCTTATCCCTAGGCAAGGATGTTGATTTAAGTGCTAGTCACAACATATCATGACAATTCAAACCTCTAACCCTTAATTGTAAATCTTCTTAGAAACAAGGTGGATCCAAAGTCATGGTTTGGATTCATTAGAGTGAATTCATCTCTATTTTTATATGCTTAGTTTTTGGAAATCATAGGATAATGTTATGTTTCATGACTAGGTTAACCTTTGTATGGGGATCTACACTCTTTCTCTTCTTAGAATTGAGGTCCATGTTGAGGTTTTTTAAATTTCAAGCTCAAAAAGGGGGATCATTTATACAAAACATAGAGATCAAGGAACAAGCCATAGGCAAACAATAGACAACAAAAGGGAGAAAGCAAAACAAGGAAAACAAGAAACTAAAAACAAACATATATATGTATAAGGGACAAGAAAGGAAAGATACTGAAAGCAAAATAACTAGCCTATCTAATTATTTTTCACCTTACTCCATAAAGACCCCAGGAGGGGTGGTAGAGAAGTAATGCTTGATGTATTTCCCCATTATTAGGCAATATGAACTCTACCCCTTGTAGATATTTGAGTTTGAATGTGTTATTCCCTAGCGTCTTTGCAATCTAGTATGGGCCAATCCATAGAGGTGTGAATTTTCCATGTTTGCCTTTAGGTTTGGATGTTTTATCCCATAAGAGAACTAAGTCTCCCTGTCTAAACAATTTGATCTTGGACCTTTTGTCAAACCACATTTTCACCATGGTCTGGTGTCTATTAAAGTTACCAAAATCCCTATCTCTATCATTTTCCATCTAGACTATGTATAATAACCTAGAGGTGGCATTTTATTGGGTCGCTTCCATGCATTCTTACATGAAATTATATGTAGGAAACTTAAGAGTGATGGGAAAGATAGGATCCTGACCATATACTAATAAAAATGGTGAAGCTTTTAAGATATACTGGATCCTTATCCTATCAAACCAAAATGGAAACTTAAGTAACTTGTGCCAAGTTCTAGGCTTGTCTTTAGTAAACTTCTTGATCGCCATCATCAAGTTATTATTTGTGGATTATGAAAAAACATTTCCTTGAGAACAATGTTTAAAAGAAAACTTAAGTGTAATGCCATTATCATAGGCCCATTTTATCATCTCAATTGAAATAAATGCAGATTTGTTGTCACACACTAGGGAGACTGGGGTCCCAAATCTAGTGTATATACTTTCCTCTAGAAAGTCAATCACTTATTCCATTCTACATTTCTTGGTAGCTACTACTTCTATCCAGCTGGTGTAGTAATATATGGTAGTTAAGACATACTTGTAGCCTTTAGATGAGTTAGGGTTGATCACCTAATGAAATCTAGTCCCCATTGTGCAAATGGTTTATCAATCATAACTGGTTGCAGAGGCATAACTACCTTAGGTTCCTTGGTGTTGAATATTTGATAAGAGTGGCATTCTCTCACATGTTTATGAGCATCTTTGAAGATGGTAGGCCAATAGTAAATAGCTCTCAAAATTTTTTGGGTTGTATTCCTTCTAGAGGGATGTCCACTTCCCAATTTCTCATGAAAGGTGGCCATAATTTGAGTGGCCTCCTCTTTTGACACACATCTCAAGTAAAATCCTAAATTATTTTTGTATAAGATTCCATATTTTATTAGGTAGTGATCTATTTTAATCCTTAGTGATCTTTTTTGTTCCTTGTACAAACCAATGGGACAAGTACCATTGACTAATAGGTGTATGATTGAATCATATCATTTATTGGCTTGAAAATTATGTTGGCTCACTTGAATAATGATTAGCCTATGGATAGTATTGGCAATCATTTGAATTAAGGTTTAACACATGACCAGCTTTACTATTTTCATCTCTAGGTCATACTCTTGTAGAACTAACATCCACTTACCTCTTCATTCCACTAGCTTATTTTGATTTAACATAAGCTTAGTGGAATGGTTAAGAAGGATATCATGTACCTTATTTCTGAGGATGTAATTCCTAAACTTGTTTACTACCTTTACTAGTACATATTATTTCATATCAATCATGGAATAGTTGAGTTCAACATTCTTGAAGTGAGTACTCATGAAGGATATTGTGTGGTCACATCCATCAATTTTTTAAATTATCATAGCAGCTATAGTGTGGTTAGATGCAAAAGAGTAAATGTATAATTTTTTTGAAAATTCTAGACTTATAGCATTGGGGATTGACTAATGTATTATTTTATGTCACTAAAGTCTTTCTTAGTTCCTTCATTCTAAAGGACTTTGGCATCTTTGTTGAGTATGTCATTAAAGGGATTAATAATTTTTGTAAAACCAGAAATGAATTTTCTTACAAAATTTATTTTACCAAACAATGACTTTAGTTCTTTCCCTTGATTTAGAAGCTCAATTTTGGATATGGCCTCTACTCTTTTAGGATCTATGGAGATGCCATCTTTAGTTATAGCATGTCCTAAAAATTTACCTTTAGTTACATAAAAGATAATTTTCTTAGGGTTCAAGGAAATGCCATACCTTCTACACCTTTCAAAAACTTATTGCAAGTGCATGAAGTGATCTTCCCTATTTTTTTAAAATACTATCAAATAATCCATATAAATGATGATACACTTACCAATAATTCATTGGAAGGAATGGTCCATATATCTTTAGAAAGTGCCCCATATGTTGATTAGTCCAAAGGGAATCCTCTTGTAGGTAAATATTCCCCATTTTATGGTGAAGGCTGTCTTCATCTTGTCTTCTATGTCAAACATAACTTGGTTATAGCCCAAAAATCCATCAATAAAGGACATCATCGTTTAACTTGAAATAATTTGAATTACCTAATCAAGAGATGGGAGAGGATAATTATCTTTATTTGATGCCTTGTTTAAATACCTAAAGTCAATACAAAGCTTAATCTCACCATACTTATTCCTAACTGGCACTAGGTTAGCCACCAAAGTCAAATGTCTAATGGGAAAGATTATGCTAGTATCCAATAGTCTCTTGACCTCCTTAAATATCTTAGGTTCTAGCATGGGGTTGACTAGTCTTTGTTTTTTTCTGAAGGGTTTACAAATTTCCTTGAGGGGTATGGTATGGGTGGTGACCCTTGGGTCAAATATATTTAGGTCATCATAAGAACATGCTATGACATCCTTGTACTTTGTAAGGAGGTATTGGGCCTTCTTTTTTTAGTTGTATTACAATCCTTTATCATGTTCACCATTTGAGGTCGAACTTAGACACTTAGGTCTATGGGGTTATAGTCCTTCCAAATTATTTTAGGGACTTTTGAAAATTTAGGTAATTTTTCCTAATCAAACAAAATTTATAAATAAATCATCCCTTTGTGGATTCTATTGTCATTAAATTTAATGACTTTGTTGTTTAGTTGGTCTCTTTTGCTTGCATTTTCATCATCTTCATCAATGATATGGGTTTTGAATTCGCCATAATTGGTTAAGAAGGCCAATATATATTGATCATCATTAAAGACTTGAAAATGGTTAACATTATTTGGCATTGATGGACATGGGATCAATTTAACACTATAATTAGGGTAGTCTTTTTTGGGCATGAGATTTGTTGCAGTAGATGCCAACTCATCTATAGTTTGGTTCTCTTCTCTTGGAATGGAGGAGATGTTGAAATCATAAAAAGATTCAATGAGATCCCATACTCTAAAATTATATTTTTTAAGGTAGGATAGCTTGCATTTGTATCTTCTCCTAACTTGGTTAACCACTAGTTCTAAATCTCCAAAAACTAGTAGTTCATTGGCTTTGTTATTGATAAAAAACTATAGGCCCAAGATGAGAGATTCATACTCAGTGAGGTTATTGGTACATAAAAACTAAATTTTTTAAGAAGCATAGTATTTCTTATTAGTGGGATCAATCAAGATAACACCCATACCATATCTAGATTTACACCTATCCCCATCAAAGTGTAATTTCCATAATCCTAGGAGAATTTCTCTATTCTCCATACCATTCAATCTATCTAATTCTATGGTGAAAAACCCTATGTCTAAATCAATTATGTTGACCCTTTCATTCACCACATTGTATTCTATTATCATGTGTTTCATCCTTGGCTCCCTTCTCAACTCTAATTTTATTTGGAACTCCTTTCCATGGTAGTCATAAATGAGAGCAGTCAGTAGACATATATCCATTCAAGGCTTTGGTCCATTATTTGCTCACCAATATCCCATAGATATCTGATATATGAATGACCTAAATATTATAGACACCTAAAAATAGGCACCAATAACCTCCAATCAAGCTTTTGGCCAATTTCCACCTAAAATGCACAATTTGGTCTAAAAACACTAAAACATGCTAATTGATGTGAAAATGTCATATTAAAGAGCCAATTTTGGCTAGGGTATCACTAAATGGGGAAATGAAATTTATGGGCTAGCTAACTTTGATTAGTTTATTTCAAGTCAAAATGCCAAATTTACACCTGGGTGCTCTGGATTGCTCTTCCCTATCAAATATTTTTCACAAGACATGTGCATTTGTTATTTGTTATTGGCAAAATCCTAAAAGGGAATATGGTTCCAACTCATCTAACATCACCTTCTAATTCCAATCCAATCAAATTTTGGACCAATAATAAAATATTCTAATCAATTTGGGTAATTTGTGCACAAAGTGCTTAATAATGCTTAAGAGCTAATTAACCCAAATCAAGGCCTAATTAATAATTCCATGAAAACTTGTTAAATACTTTTTTTAGAAATTAATATTGAATTTATACATCATCAAGTGACCTCATTTCTTGGGAAGACATCCCTAGGCCATAAATGCCATAAATATTAGGATTCATGCCTCCCATACCTCATCAATGCCTTCCATGATACCTTCTATGACTCTTAATTTCCCCTTCTTCCAATGCCATGATGAGGATAATTACAAACTTAATTCCAAAAATTGAATTAATCCTCAACCACACATCTCAATCTTAAGATGGATGGTTTAGGTTGATCCCGATCAAATCCAAAAATTTATAAATAGGAGGCCTCACAACATAATTTATAAGCTTAATTAGTGCAAAGTTATAATGTAGGATTGGTTCCAAAAGATTCAAAAAACTAGTGTTACCATGTCAAACTGATTCCAAGCCAAGCCAAGCCACAAGCCAAAGGTGTGAAGGAGAGATGGAGGTAGCCAAGCTTCCATTGCAAAGGACATCATGAGCACAAGATGAGCAAGCCACCATTACAAAGGCATTTGGAGCATCCAAGGAAGGTGAAGGAATTGTTGTATTTGATTCCTTGATTTTTAGTTGTGTTTATTATTATTTTTTATTAACTAAGCTCTCCCTAGTGTCTAGGCCTAGAGATGTTATGCTATTAGTGTGTTTTTTTCATTTTGTTTTGATTTTGGAACTAACACCATACTAACCATCCTCTCTTGATTCAAATTCATAGAGAACATAATAGTGGTTACCCAATTTCTATGCTTGTCTTTTTCATCATTTGATGTGAAAGTCATTGTGAAATTGATTCCCCTAGAATGATCAAAATGTTATTATTCTAGTAAACCCCATTTTGACATACCCTTGCTAGGATTTGGATGATTGTACTTATTGTATTTTGGTCATTTTTATTGGTATTCTTTGAGACTAAAACTTTTTTTTTAATTTTTAAGCCAAGTCAAAAAATTGTATTTGAGTTTCAAAGGGTAGTGTTATACTACCCAAATCATGTAAAAACATTTTTGAGCCTTTTTAGTCTTTGAAACATAACATTGACCACATCATTCAAGCATGCTTACATAGTTAGGTTGCTCAATTTATTTTAAGACTTGTTTACCATTATATCAAAACCATTTGTTTTAAACCATTTTGTATATACCATTTATACATTTGTCTTGTGTCGTCATGCTGCCTAAATCATGTCAAACCATTTGTGCCTTTTAGTCTTTTGAAACATACCATTGATCACATTTTTCAAGTATGGTTACGCCATTAGGCTGCTTAATTTGTTTCAATACTTGTTTATCATTATATCAAAACCATTTTTTTCAAACCACTTTGTGTATACCATTTATACCTTTTTCTTGTGTCATCATGATGTCCAATCTTGTCTAGCCTATTTAGTCAAAATCCTAGTTTTCAACATTGAATTGTAAATTAGCCTTGTTAAGTTTGGATCTAAACATTGATTGATTTATATTTAAGCCTAAATTCATGGGGATGATGCATAGATATTTTTATTTTGGGTTACATAACTTCATTTAATCAATTACCCAAAATTGAAAACTATTGATGGTTTGTTTGTTTAATGCCTATTCTCATCATTATTTGTGACTTTATTTGGGAGAAGACAACCTTTTTCAAATATCCTTTGTTCTTATGCCTTATTTAAATTGATCATGTTTATGTTTGATTCTATGAACTGGGTCTATTTCAAACCTGTTTCTAAACTTGTTAGATTAAATCAAATCACATTAGCCTTTGTTTCAAGTCTAGCTTTTGACGTCATTTGGCCAAAAGTCCTAGCACATGCCTATTTGTTTGAGCCTAGGTTTTGAATTTGCATATGGATAAAAGAACTAAAAACTTAAATTATCCCTTTCCTATTTTAGACCTTGTTTCAAACACTTTGACCTAGACCTTTAACATGCTAGTTTTTATTCAGATGTTTGACCTTTTGTGCATGTGACATTTTCCATTACACATTTGAAATTAGGCTATTTTATGCCAAGTATTAGCACAAATAATTTTGGAGATATAGTTACACTTTCAAACCATATTGGAGATATACCTCCACTCCTTAAACCAAGTTAGACCAAGTTTGAACCATTTTTCCTTTAGACATAGTTTTTTAGAGTTTGTAAAACTCTAAGTCTTTTTATTTTTAGAGATTCCATGATTTACATGGATATGTCTAACTAAACTTATGGTGGAGTCACTTAAAATCCAAATTATGATATAATGGACACACAAAATGACTTTTATGGATTTTGTCAAGACCCCAATGATGCTAATATGGTTTGTGAGATATATTTCTATCCACCTCATATTAATCATTCATGAGAACAAACTCACGAAGCAAATTACGATCCATCTTGAGACCTTGATTGGTATGAAGAAGTTTGTGAAGAGGAATTTGAAGACCCAACTACAAATAATGGTTTTTGGGATACAAATACATACCCTCTTTTCAAAAATTAGTACATGGAATACAATCAAGAACCAGCTTATGATCCAACTCATGACTAGGATGATAAGGTTTATGAGGAAGACTTGGATGTTTTTGCTTATGCAAGAAATCAAGTTCAATGAAATCCTTTTTCTATCCAATCATTGGCTACCCCTAACCCTCCTTTGGATTATATGAGACATCAAGATCCATAATATTTAAGGAATACCATTACCATTCCTAGACCTCATCCTTTGGTTTGTGTGAGCAAAAAAGCTCCACAACACCCAACCATTTCTATACTAGGATCTAGTCCTTTGGTTTGTGTGAGAATTCAAGTTATATAATACCCCTTCATCATTATAAGACCTAATTCCTTAGTTTTTATGAGCAACCAAGCTCCACAATGCCCCTTCATCATTTTAGGTCCTAGTCCTTTAGCTTGTGTAAGCAATCAAGCTCCATAATGCCATATCACTACCATTATCCAACCATAAGTCATTCCTCATCTAGTATCAATCCCATCCAAAACTCAACCCATCCAATCATTCAAAGACCAAGCTATGTTCAAAATTGGTATTTTCCAACTCATTGGAAACCAAGGCCAAGAAAACCAACCAATCTAAGATGTTTTTATTGAAATAACCACTTTTGATAAGTCAACCTATGATAAATTACCTATTAATCCTATACCATTTATCAAGGAGTCTCACTCAGATGAGCCAGTCTTTTTTGAGTCACTTCTTAATTATTATAACTACCTTTGGGTAAATCATTACCTTGACCATGTGCCTATTTTTCAAGAGCTTCTTATTGACAAGATAGTCTCTAAGGAGTTTTCTCTTGACCTATTTCCCATCCTAGAAGAGTCTCACTTTGACAAACTACTTTTTTTGAGATTATTAAGCCATCACAAGCCATTACTTATCCAAAACCAAATATTCAACAAGACATCATTGTAACAGAGTACCCACTAGATGAAGAATCAAAATTAGAGTTAGGTTCTATTCTTAAACTGACATCAGATTTAGCATCAGATTTAGAATCAACATCAATCTCAACATCAGATTCAGAGTCCCTTGAGTTAAAATTAGATTCAAAAGAATAATATGTTCATGGCTATTACAACATTGGTTACGCATGCCTCACAAATCAGTTTGAATACATTTATGATCCTTCTATAGTTTTTGAGGATGAGTAATTTAAGTTAAACATAAATTATCCTAGTATCTTCTATAAAGATTTTTTAGCCTCTCCCCATTCCATTACCATTCCATAGGCCATTACCATCAACCAAGATATCCATATTATTGACATTCCATCTCCCAAAAATGTTGATTGGGATCGACAGAATCACACTTTATTAAACTACATCCATGGTGACATAGCAATTGAAAAAGAGCAAGGAGGCCAAGACCACATTCATGTATTATAGGAACACTTTCCTATTGAAAACTTTTCAAATGTGCTAGGGGACAAGCAAATTTAGAACTCAGCATCTCTTAGTGAAACTTTTTTAGAAGCACTAGAAGACAATCAAAGTCACAAGCTAATATTCATTAGTGAAACTTTTTCAAAAGCACTAGAAGACAATCAAAGTCAAAAGCCAATGTTAATTAATGAAATATTATAGAAGGTTCTACAAGATAATCAAAGATAACTTCATTGGTGAAAACCTCTTTGAGGTACCAATAACTGAGCACAAAAGTTCTTCACTACTTGATAAAGATAAAATCAAAGATCAAATAAAAATAACTTCCTATCTACAACTTAATTAGATGGTAGCTACTCTCAAGATTAAAAAATAGAAAATATGGTGGTCCTATTGAGAGAACAAGTCTTCAGCCCTAACACAACCAAAAATATGTTGAATCTGGCATCAACAACATTACGTGTGATTGAAAGTCTTGATCTTGATTTGTTTTCCTACCATTCCCCATTATATTATCATTTTCCATTCCATTTAACAAAAAAACCAATCATCCAAATTTTATCCTTGTTTACCATCATGGTTTCACTTTCCTTTGTAGAGGCTACAAAGATACCTTATTTTGATGTTTGAAGGAATCAGAATCAATGACCAGCGAAGATCATGAAAGAATTCTTGGTAACCAAATTTGCAAGCCATTTTTAATAGAGCAAATTTTCAAATGAGGTGTGAGATAGTAATTAACATGATCAAGTATTTTATTTATATCATTTGTTGATTAGGACATGCATCTCCCCGTCATTAGGAATAATATAGTCAAAAACCACACCCAGGGCAACATGTACCATATTATTTCATATTGCCATGTCATTACCATTATTATATATGCTTATTTATCATTATTGTAGATCTCATCCATTCACCCCATCACTTGGGTGAAAACCTACTACCATTTTATCTAATCTATCCAACCAACCATTATCCTTAGCAAGACCATACCATCATATCATTCTATTTCTATCTAGATCAAATCCTATCTTTAGTCATCCTACCCAATCCTATTTTTATCTTGGCTCATTTGGTTCTTCCCACACCTTTTGTGGTTGGATTCCAATCAAGTTTCAACAATTAATCAAATATGTGTTTATAATGATAGTCTATGAAAGTAGTGTGATAGTTGATATGGAAAGATATCTTTCATCTTATATCCATGTTTGTTTATGTGAGCTTGATTATAACTACCTATGGTAAAATTAGTATCATTGACCTATGTTGTTATATCTTAGTTATAACCACCTATGGGAAAAATAGGGGCAACACTTATTTATAATTCATTGTCATATCACCTTGCCATCATTGTTTTCATTTGACTCGCCATTTGCCAAATTTGAGAACTTATTGGGTCCTAGTTAGTTTTTCCCAACTTTTTGTGTGAATGGAATTACTATGACTTGAGGTCATTTCAAGACTATTTAGGTCATGCTCAATTCACGTTGAGGTCACCTTAGTCCCCCTTTCCATACACTCTCACTATTTTGTGAGAAACTTAAGCCAAATGCTCTCACCATTTTAAGAGAAGGTATCTTGTCATTCTCTAACAAGTTATGATACCTCAAAGTGTCAAAAACATTCATAACATTTCAAAAATCCAAAAATATTTGTCCTATCTAAACCTAGTTAGTTATCCTTGATCCACCTTATTGGGGCACTATCATTGTTAGGATGCTTTCTTTTGCTTTTGTTGTCAGGCTTTCTATTTGTTTATTTATTTCAGGTTGTTTATTTGTTTGTTTTTTAGTTTGTTTGTTATTTTTTTACTTACTTTTTCGTTTGATTTTAACACTATTGCCTTGAATTAGTCTCTATGTGTTCATTGGGTGATTCTTTGAGCACATTATTCTTGAGTCTGTCCATATTCATATGTCAATGTTATCATAATGGTTTTTATCATTTGTGTATTATTTTTTATTGTTTACTAGATATCACAGGTCAGTCCTTACAAATATTTTGGCCAAGTCTTCATGGTGTTCTATCATGAAGCCTACCATCACATGCTACAACAAAAATTAGCTTCACAAAGGTCTATAATCAATGGATCTATAGAAGTTTCTCCTTGGCACCTTAGCAAATCTTTTCATCCCACCTTGATCAAACTAACCCAATGACCATTCTAGTTGTATCAATGCTAGTTAGGATGAACATATCCTCATTAGCAAGTATAACTAAATCATTCTATTGATCAATCTTATTCCTCTATCTATCTCTTTCATCATTTTGAGTCTATTCATATTTAATTTATATTTTAGGATATATCCTTGAGTTATGCTTGCTAATTAGCCTCAACTGAGACACCATCATCTTTAGCCAATCTAGGTCCTCTTAATGATAATAACTACCTATGGGAAAATCATTATGTTGGCTTTTATTCTTGATTATAACTACCTTTGTGCAAATTAGTATCCTTTTTACATCAATGCATAAAAGAATTTTCTCATTTGGATTAATCTTAACCATGATTTAATTCCACCTTTCTTCTTGTTTCTTTTTAAGGGACCATCCATCAATAAATGTGATGGCCACTCCCTCAAGGGGACATTATCATAGGCTTCCAAAAAACTATTTAGATCTTTTTTATTTAACCATCATATTCATTTTGGCATAAAGGCCATTTCTCATTATTTGAGAAGACATTGCTTTGCCTATGGTTTTTAACATCTTCCCAAATAGAGGCAAACTATAGACACCTAGATCTAGCCACCAATAATCTCCAATCAGGTTTTTGGTTAATTTCCACCTAAAATGCACAATTTGGCCTCAAAACACTAAAAAATGCAAAATGATGTGAAACTAACATATTCAAGTGCTAATTTTGGCCAAGGTATCCCTAAATGGGGCAATACAATTTATGGGCTAGATAACTTTGATCAGATCATTCTGAGTCAAAATACCAAATTTGCACCTAGGTGCTTTGGATTGCTCTTCCCTATCAAATATTTTTCATAAGACATGTGCCTTTGTTATTTGTTGTTGGCAACATCCTAAATGGGAATACGATTCCAACGCATCTGACATCACCTTCCAATTCCCAATTCTCTCACCATTTTGTAATCAACCTAAGCCATGCTCTCATCATTTTGTGAGCAACCTAAGCCACGCTCTCATAGTTTTGTTAGCAACCTTAGTTTAAATGCTCTCACCAATTTTCAAGCATGAACCATTTAGTGTCTCATCATTCTTGATGGAGATAAGACACTTCAAAATCACTTCCAAAAACATTTAAAAAATCATTAGAAAAGAACAAAAACATTAACTACTTCTTTGCCTTAAGGATTTTGGGAACCCTTACTAAGTTAAAAACAAATCACTTGTCATTTAGTTTCCCCATCCTTTTTGACATTTTTCTCTCATGCACTTGTAATTTTACAATACCATTCCTTTTCTTCTCTCACATCCATTCTATTTGTTTTCCTTAGTTATCACATTCTTCCCATTGCCTAGGAGAACTACATTTGGCCTGAAGTTTTTTATTGGATATTACTTCCATGGAACTATGTAAGTAGTGTCCACTTGCCTAGTGCATATGGAGATAGCTTGGCCACCCCTTTCTTTTTCTTCTATTTTCCCCATTTTGTTCATTTATTAAGTTGTCACCTATTTTCTAGGGGCAATGTTCGTAGGGTTTCTATTGTGTTGTTTTTTTATTTCTACTTATTTTTATTTATTTGTCTATCTATTTGTTTGCTTTCAACACTATTGCCTTGATTCAGTTTATGTGTGTTCATTGGGTGATTCCTTGCCCACACTTATACTTAAATCTATCCATATTCATATGTTTATATTGTTATCATGGTTTCTATCATTGGTGCATTATTTTATATTGATTATTGGATTATAGGAGTCAGTCCTCATGCATATTTTGGCCAAGTATTTATGGTGTTCTATCATAAATCATACCATCACATGATACAATAAACCTCATTTTCAAGAAGTCTATTTAATAATGGTGACATTTATTTAGCACTAACATGCCGATTCACTCCCAATCATATCCCAAACAGAGTAATTAAACATGAAAGAATTTCAAACTTTACTAGTTTAGATGAGCATCTCCCTATTAGTAGGTTGTTTCAATTCATCATTACCTCTATGTTAAGTTATCATCATCCTCAACCAATTTTATCATGTTTACCATAATCGAGATCCAATGATTATAACCTCTTATGGGAGAATCATTGAACACCATCCCACCTGCATTTCTCAAATGATTATAACCACCTTTGGGGAAATCATTGTGTTGTGATTCCTTGCATACACTTATACTTAAATCTATCCATATTCATATGTTTATATTGTTATCATGGTTTCTATCATTAGTGCATTATTTTATATTGATTATTGAATTATAAGAGTCAGTCCTCATGCATATTTTGGCCAAGTCTTTATGGTGTTCTATCATAAATCATACCATCACATGATACAATAAACCTCATTTTCAAGAAGTCTATTTAATAATGGTGACATTTATTTAGCACCGACATGCCGATTCACTCCCAATCATATCCCAAATAGAGTAATTAAACATGAAAGAATTTCAAACCTTATTAGTTTGGATGAGCATCTCCTTATTAGTAGGTTGTTTCAATTCATCATTACCTCTATGTTAAGTTATCATCATCCTCAACCAATTTTATCATGTTTACCATAATCGAGGTCCAATGATTATAACCTCTTATGGGAAAATCATTGAACACCATCCCACCTGCATTTCTCAAATGATTATAACCACCTTTGGTCAAATCATTGTGTTGTCACCACTTTACTTTTTCTACCTATACAGGGGCATGTTATTCTCTTATTTGTCTATCCTAACTAGGGCAGCTCCATCTTCTCAATGATTATAACCACCTTTGGGCAAATAATTGTGTTATCATACCACATTGCCACTATCAAGGTATAATGCTTAGAAATGCCTTTAGGAAAACCATTGTGCACCTTCCCACTTGAATTCTCAGTGATTTTCACTAATTTTTCAATATCATTGTGTTTTCACCCCATCATATTTCCTTTCTTTGGTTCCTTTATATCACTTATTTCTTTTCAAGGGACTTTTTATCAAACTCCTTGTGCTAACCGTTCCCTTGAGGGGGCATCATATAGTTAGTTTATCATCATATTATTTTTGGCATACCGGCTATTTCTCATTATTTGAGAAGACATAGCTTTGCCTATAGTTTTCAACATCTTCCTAAATAGGGGCAAACTGTAGAAACCTAAAACTGGCCACTAATAACCTCCAATTAGGCTTTTGGCCAATTTCCACATAAAATACATGATTTGGTCTAAAACACTAAAACATGCTAAATAATGTGAAACTGACTTATTCAAGTGCTAATTATGGCTAGGGTATCAGTAAATAGGGCAATGAATTTATGGTATAGATAACTTTTATCAGTTCATTTTGAGTCAAAATGCCGAATTTGCACTTGGGTACTCTAGATTTCTCTTCCCTATCAAATATTTTCCACAACACATGTGCCTTTGTTATTTGTTGTTGGCAAAATCCTAAATAGGAATATAGTTCAAATACATCTGACATCACCTTCTAATTCTAATCTAGTCAAATTTTAGACCAATAACAAGACATTCTGAACAATTTGGGTAATTTGTGCACAAAGTGCTTAATCATGCTTAAGAGCTAATTAACCCAAATCAAGGCCTAATTAATAATTCCATGTAAACTTGTTGAATACTTATTTTTAGAAATGAATATTGAATATATACATCATCAATTAACCTTATTTCTTGAGAAGACATCCCTATGGCATAAATGCCACAAATATTAGGATTCATGTCTCCCATGCCTCATCAATGCCTTTTATGATGCCCTTCATGCCTCTTAATTACCCCTTCTTCTAATGCCATGATGAGGATAATTAAAAATTTAATTCCAAAAATTGGATTAACCCTCAACCACACATATCAATCTTGAGATGGATGGTTTAGTTTGATTCTCATCAAATCCAAAAATCTATAAATAGGCCTCACAACATCATTTCTAGGCTTAATTAGTGCAAATTTATAATGCAGGATTGTTTCCAAAGGCTTCAAGAAACTAGTGTTACCATGCCAAATTTATTCCAAGCCAAGCCAAGACATAAGCCAAAGGTTCCAAAGAGAGATGGAGGTATCTATGTTTTCATTGCCAAGGACTTCATGAGCACAAGCTGAGCAAGCCACCATTACAAAGGCATTTGGAGCATCCAAGGAAGGTGAAGGAATTTTTATATTTGATTCCTCATTTTTTTAGTTGTATTTATCATTTTATTTTGTTAACTAAGCTCCCCCTAGTGTTTAGTCCTAGAAATTTTATGCTATTAGTGTGTTTGTTTCATTTTGTTTTCATTTTGAAACTATAACCATACTAACCATCCTCTCTTGAGTCAAATTCCTAGAGTACAAATATAAATGAATTATTGTACCCTAGGTTCAAAAGCTAGTTGCATGTGGACATTTAGAAGTTCTCTAATAACTTTGACTCTTGATTTATCTAGTTGGGTGACAACCCTATCAAATTTGATGGGTTTTAGGCCTAGTTGTTTGCATATGCCTGTAGGCATGATATTTGTAGAGGCCCATGAGTCTAATAAGAAATTGTGTAAATTCTTACCAAACATCATAACTGTGAGTAAGAAAGGGGGAGATGTAGCTTTGGTCTTATGTACCATTACATTGGCCTAGTCCATCTTGGGAAGTTTGAAAATTTTCAAGGATTTTAGCAACAAATCGCTTTATTCAGTTATTTAAGTTAATTCATGTAGCGTGATGCTATATTTTATCTTCTTGATGTCTTTGACTATGTTATAACTACTTTTAGGAAGCATGGTCGTTTCAATATTATGCTTTGGGATGTTCCTACTAGAGAGGTCAGGGTTATTACTTGAGGAGGTATCTGGGGGTGTTCCAAATTTATTAGGGGGAGTTAAGGTAGTCAAAGGTTCCTTTTGTTCCCTATTTCTTAATGGGTAAGTCTTTTTCAAGAAATGTTGAAATTCTTGGATTTCTTTAGGGACATCATCTAGTTCATTTTCCTCTTGGAATGGGAAATTAGAGGCCTCTACCATGAAAGTTTGGTCAGTAGGCTTAGGGCCAGATGTACTTTCCTTATTTTACTTATTGGGAACTACCTCAAATGTGTCCAATTATTCCTATAATTGCTCAAATTCTTTTTAGAATTCAATTCAATCAATCTCTCCATGCTTGGCTATGTAATCTACCCTATAGTAGTTTGGTAATACAATATTAGTGAGGTTGATGTCTAAGGTCTTCTTTTTTAAATATGGGTCATTAATCCTATAGTTGTGGAAGCTATCATTTCGTAACCTATTCCCTAGTCTGTTATACCTTTGAAATGAGAAGTTCTTTCCTAAACTCTCAATATTATTCCCCACTTGCTTTTATAGCTGCAAGAAGTTAGTGCTTAGTTTCTAGACCATTTTTAAAATAGATTCATTTTCATTCGTAGGGGTCTCAGAATTATGTACTTGGTTATTACTAACATTATTAGTTAGTACTAATGCTATCTGATCTCCTACTCTAAAGCCATTGTTAGTGAGCTAGTTCAATAACCCTAGGTTTTCGATTAGGGGCAACATGAATCAAAGGCAATTGGTTGAGGTTTTGAAGTTGGTTCATGGCCAACATGTTTTGATTGTTGTTAGGGAATAAGTTCATTATGGGTATCTAGGGGTTAGTATTTGGTATTAAATAAGATCATTAATTGTGACTTCCTCTAAATAGGCCATAGATAATAAAGCTATAGCTGTTATGGATCTCTTCAGGAATACTAAAGTCATGGGATCTACCGCATCTTTATAGATCTCTAAGGCAAGGGCATCATTTGGCTTGTATGGATCAATGGTATTACTAAAATTTTTCTAAAACATAATGTTGAAAGATCTAATAGGTTCATTTAAAAATCTCCTAATGATGGTAAATTAGTGATAAATCACACAACTTACAATTTTTTTCAAATTGGTCAATGAATATGTGATTAGAAATCATCCTAGCTAGTGATATAGTTATCACATAGATCTAGGAACCACTCATATGTAGTATCCTTAAAAGTGAAAGGAAATAACCTACATGTTACATTTTCATGCACAAAATTAAGTATCCTTAAAGAAGCTTTAAAAGACTTTATTTGCTCCTCAGTAGTTACTATGCCTGTGGGGCTAAATGTGGGTAGATACTTTTTTGGATTATGTGGGAGCTCATGGACCACCCCACGTACATTAATGGAGGATTCACCTATCCAGGCCATCCTAATGTATGGGTTAAATAAAAAATTTCCTTGGATGGGGGATGATGGAAGAGATTTGGACTTCCTACACCTCCCTTTGTCACATCTAGTTCTCCTATGTTCTTCAAGATCTAGTAAACATTCTCAAGTCTCTAAATTTGATCTTGTCTAGACCCTTGGCAATTCCATCTTGAGATATGAATTTTATGCCAAAGATATAATATACCATGTTAAACTTATGTAAACAAAATAAGGTTATTCCCAAACATGGGGATTTATCCTGTAAAGGATATGTAAAGAACCATAAAAAGTCATAACTATTGTTCAAATATATGCCTATCTTGTGAATATATCTTACCTTAATGCCCTTTATGCCTAAAATAACCTAAGTATACCGTGTACCTATTAATTTTGATCACAATAAGAGACCTAATTTCAGTTCTTGAGGATGGGCATGGTTTTTAAACCTTATTATTCAAAGAATGCCAACTTCTTACATGTGATAGATGATTAGGATGTGTGAACTTTGGATTTGAATTCTTCTGGAAGATACATAAACACTAGGACCTCACCTGAGAACATGTCCAAAATTAAATGGGCCTTCCTTCTAAGACAAGTGGAGCTACTCTTGTTGATTCTTCTATATTTACCATAGGTGCTCTTAGTGTTTAAAGTACACTTCTCATTTTAGAATTCAAAGAAATCAAGGCATGAGTTGTAGGTAGTCGGTAATTAGGATGCCTATGTTGGAATAACAACAAATCACAATAATCTATTCCAAAATATTTATAAATTTTTATGGTTGGTATCCATCTTGGCACTCATTAATATTTACATATCAACTCAAGCTCGAGATAAAGACTAAACAACATGTATATAAACAATGTATCTAAACTATAGTGATTCATTAAAAAAGGAGCAAATGGAAGGGTAGAGTAGGAAAGAAGAGGTGATTGTTTTTCCTTAATTTGTAAATATGTGACAAAGTTTCAAAGATAATTGAGTCTAAATTTTAACCAACATATGACATAAAGTAGCCTAAGCTCCCCTTTCACCATAGACTAGGCCTAATTCTAGAGATAGGATGAAAATATAGGTAAAGATGATTTTTACTTTAAGATTTCACACCACATTCATATAGGTAAAGCACATATTAGTTGTAGAGTAAATAAAATGAAGTAAAAATCCATTCCATTCAACTAACCTAGAATTCCATAAGTTAACAACCCTATAATTAATGTTTTAACTCAATATTCTCATAAACCATTCACGTTCAAACTTAGATAAATAATTGAGAAACTTAGCAAATAAAACACATCAATCTGGATAATCCTTGTAGATTTCCTTGATATTTATATTACTTACTTAAAATATCTTAATAATAGCTCAAAATTATTTTCTAAAATTGTAATATTGCCTCCCTATATAAGAGTTCAGGCAGTACACCAGTCAGTTATATAATTAAAAGTATAAAAAATAAGGATATTTCTCCTTTAATAAATTTTAATACATGTGTAATTTACAATAATGCTGACCTAGAGGCAATCGTGCTAACAAAATAGCATGTGCCTTTATAAAATAGGCTAATCATGGTAAGTCATTCCTAAAATATTCCTAGCCTTGAGGTGGGGCCTCTTTATATTGAAGGATAGTCATTACTCTTGCATGTTTCTCATCAATTAGGATTAAGTCCATTGTAGGCCTAGTGATGTATCCTTCTTCTTGATCTGCAAGATAATCAACATCTTTGTCATTTCTGTCCAATGCCTCCTTGATGCTCCTTGCTTTATTGATTCTATCCCCTACATTAAATATCATCCCTAGTATCTTATTTTTTTCTTGGCCTGATTGGCCTTGACTTTTGCCTTCAATTTCTTGAGTCAACAAAGTAACTCTATGTTGAAATTTTTCATCACTAATCATTCCTAGTATAGTGGGCTATATAGGATCTTTGAGCATATTTCCTAGGAGCTTCTCAATCCTAATAATGAGCTCCTTATTTTATTCAATAAGTTGTTCAACCTTGGCTTGCCAGGTATTCAATCTTTTGACCTTATCTCCTAGAATTCCAAGGTTGGCACTAAGGTACCCCTTTATAATGGCCTTAAAATTAGGAATATTCTTCTTAATGTGTATGTTAAGAAGCTAGGAAATATTATCCTTAGATGCCTACCATTGAACACTCAACCCCTTTGGCCATTGAGAGCTTGTTCTCTAAGGCACTTTGTCTTAACTTTATAGACTTTAATGCCTTGAACATAACATGAAATGATTTTTCAATCATTTTTATCATTATATCAAGCACTAAGAGGACTACCTAAGTCTGCAAGATTTCATTTTCTTGCTCCAAGTCTTGGATCATCTTCTTTAATCCTTAGACACTAGCTCTAAATTGCTAATATTGGGCCTTAATCAAGATTTATACATCCTCCTCATGAATCGTGGCTCATCCAATTTCTTGTCCTTTAACAAGGGTTAACCCTATGAATTGTTGAACCTTTCAGAAGGTTAACTCTTCTTATCTAATTATAGCAGTCCTTATGCTAATTCTTTCTAGCCCTACTATATTTGGGTTGAATTGGACCTTTGTGTTAGGCTTCTCAAATTATGCCTGCTCAAGAACTTCCACACTTATACTCCTAGAGGCTCTATATGTGTCTAAATTTTGGCTTTCTTTCACATGAAGGAATTGGATCTTTCTTTATGCTTGCTTGTTCACTATGTCACGAATCCATGGCTTGATATCATCATTCACACTCAATCCAACTTGTGTTAAGGCCCATGATGTAGATAAAGATGGGATCATTTTGATTTTACCATAAAGGAATTAGACCCCAAGTATAAATGAATCAGGCCAATAACTTCCACTAGAGAGGATGGCTTTTTTGGGAGAACTAATGGAAGAGGATCCTCTCTAGGCCTATGTTCTAAAATTTATTCTACTACTTTGTCCTTTCCCTTGCCTTGGACTTCTAGAGGTTGTCTATTTGATGCTTATTAGGGATGTACTTGAGGCTCAGATGGTTTTCCTTTAGGTTCTCCTTGACTAGTACTAGATGGTCCTGGTAATAAGTGATATTGTAATGGGTACATATATCATTGTTCACTTGAGGACTTATTATCCCTAGTCATCTTGTGCTCTATTTTGATGTTAAAGTTATTTTTCTTGAGAGCACTTCATCAAAATTACTGACTCTAATATATATGTCATCATTGAGTCCCAACTCATGCTCATACTCAATTTTTGCCACTTTTCTATCCTTTATATGGCCTTCCACCTTTCCCCTAGGATCCCATAATTTTAGGTCATCCAACTAGAATTCAAATGAGTTCTTATGGGTAACCATGATCTTTAATTGTTTATAGTTTGTAATTATGGTCTTTCCAATATCTAATGGGAGAGGATGAACCTAGATCTTCCTCTTTTTTTGCATTCCTTATCAACACCTTAGGTGATTTGGGAAGATATCTCTTACTTGGCTAGCTTGATAGGGACATTAATTGGCAATCTATAAGGCTGGGTTAAAAAACCTTCTATCTTAATCACTATGAAATCAGGATAGTACCACACATCCCCCATGGTTTGAACCTATTTATTGATCAGTGGATGTATTCTATGCATGGGGACTCCAGTGATGGCCTCTACAATGCCCAAAAAAATATAGTTAAAGATGAACTACATGTGATTCCTATATTTGAAGATGTGTAATTTAGAGATATAGTGGGAAATGGTGGTCCTACTACTTGGGTTCTAATTCCTTATACTTGGAAAGGTGGTAGAGGTTAGTAGGTCATCTAATAGTATGATGTCCTAGATTAGATAATTACATTCCTCTTCTTTTCTTAGGTAATTAGATGCATTTCCTTTATCAAGAAAACAATTTGAACCAATTTCTTAGTCCTTGTATGTTTAAGGCTATAAGGTTCAACTTCATGTCCTTAAATACCCTTCCCATGATATCTGAGGTTAGATAGAGCTCAACTTCAATCTTCAACTATTTTTTTATAGTTGTCATTATTGTAGGTTCAAATTTCTCACACTGGATATCCTTTTAACTTTGTTAGGGAAATTTTGTTCAAAAGACCTCAATTATGCTTTTTGAATTGATTAGTAGTCAATCGAATACACTTAATGCCCTTTTATAAGGTTTAGGGTGTGAGAGCTTTAATGGAAGTTTATATACAAGATTTAACATTATTTGTGTCCTATATTTGGTAGGGATATTTATTCTTATGTGGAGATTAGGTGGTACAATTTTGAGCCTTTTCGTGACAACTTTCATAACTACACATTCAAACACTAGCCATTGGATTTCTAAATTTTTCTTCATGTCACACTGTTTGATCAAATCTAACAAGCGAGTGTCAATCATTGATTCAAATCTGAGGTCCTTATTTTTCATTGGTCAAGTGAGCCCTTAGTTGGTATTCATGACACTTGGAATCATTACAAATTTTTCACATGTTACAGATCTTTACTAGTTATTGCTTTAGTCAGGCACTAGCCACATGTCAATCTTATGGGGCGTTAAAAAGTCACATGACCATTTGCATCATTAGATCAAATCTAGTTAACAAATATGGGCCATTGATCTTCATTAATATTTTTTGAATGCCTATGAGAGCACCACATGGTGAGCACATGAGATCCCTTGGGCCTCAACTTTGACTCACATCATTATATCAAATCTAGCAAGTGAGCATCAATCATTGATCTCCATGGAGGGTCCTTACCTTCTTTGACTTCAATCCACATGCATCACACCATTGGATCAAATCCAATGAGTGATTATCGATCATTGATCTTTAAAAGTGTTGAAAAGGTAACATTAGTCAAAGGGATATGTAATCTACTTAACATAAACATTAAACTAATGTCATGATAATTATCAGGGCCTTAGTATTAATATCTTATGCTAAGATAGGTAATTAAAAAGGGGGCCTTGAGGAACATGTTTAATAAAACCAAAATAAACTTAGGATAAAAGGAGGAAACATAGAATAAGATCTAAGTCATGTTTACAAACACATGACTTAGACCTAGGTGAACCCCTTTGTTAAGTTTGGTTCCTTTTTCTTATGAGTCTTGGTCACTTCTTGCTAGCACAGTTCCCTCCAAAATATGAATTTGAATCATGAGCCGGCTAGGGTTTCCAAACATGCACCCTAAAAACCACTCATGTAAATCTTAGAAAGGTTAGCTTAAAACATATATAAAGAATTTGATAAGCATACCCTTCATCAAGTGGATTATCTTTAAATTTTGTTAATGATCTCAATAGCGTAGGGTTTTTTTTAAACATTTGGATCATATTCAAATTCTATTAATGATCTCTATAGTGTAGTGTCTTTTTTTAACACTTGGATCATAATTTCTCAAGGGTCCCAATTTCTAAATAAAAATGGGGGTATGTTGGGCTCAATAGGAACCTCTTAAGATCATGTTTATGGAATGTGATATGACTAATCTCTATCTCTTCACTGGATAATAAGATCCCAAGATCTTACTTCCCATAATATGCTTTCTATTATCTTTAATCCCTCTATACATCCTGATCCTCCCTCGGTTGAGCTTAGTCTAGATCATATTATTACTCTACATTTAGTTTATTTTCTTCTTACTTCTAATTTTATTTCTCCTTTCGACGAGCCTCCTGCAGTCTCTCCACTAGGCCTATTTCCCCTTGGCAATGGTTTGATTCCTTTGTTTCAACTTGATCCCCTTCCTTCCCAATGGGTCAATCAATCATATTGTGACATTCATAGAGTTTTCAATCATTATAATTAATACTACTAGTTATACCATCCTTCCATAACTTCTTATACTCCCTCTGTTAGTAAACCCATAAAATCTACTAACAAACATATATGTTTCTTCCATGGTATAGATAATCATTCCTCTACCCATTGTAAAAAACATTGCATCCTACTCTTCCTCAGCCTACATACAATGTTATATATCCTCTCAAGTTATTACCTAAGTATATTCCCAAATATAGAGAGGTATCATATATGTGACACTAGTTTGGTACCAATCATACTAATCATTGTTTCATCCTTTAGTAGCATATTTAAGATCACATTATTACCATTCATAAACATATTATTCTTCCTCCCATAGGTCACCCATATAATAAGGATCCCCCTTCTCCACTTTTGGTCCCTCTACCCATAGACTATTATCCACCTATGGTTCCCTCTCCACCCATGGATCCTCCTTCACTTGTGGTCCCTGATCCATCAATGGCTCATTCTTATCCCATAGATTCCACTCTTATTCCTTTTCCTAAGTATTATATGCATGATGGCCCTCATGATCATCATCCTTCATCTCTACCTACATTTTATATATAGGATATTTAATGAGAGGTATTTTCATAGCTGTCACTAAAGATCGATGATACCCTTATTTTAGTTAGAATCCAAGTTCACAGATATCTATTAGATGTTATAGATGATGTTTTTGGAGAGAGTTTCCATTATTTATGAACATAAAATGGTGCTACTTCAATTTATTATTCATTTAAGTTTTGGATTGGATGTGTGCTTCACATTTATATTTATCTAATTTATATCATTTAACTCTATGTCAAATTATGCTTCATCTATCTATCTTACATGGATCTTTATCTTCCACATTATGTGTTGTCTATGGCTTCATTCTCTTTTCTTATGATCTTTTATGGATTATTTTCATGATTAGATTCTTCTCTTTATGATTTCGTTTCTTTTCAAGGATTTCTTTGCATTTTTTCATGTTTATTTACTACCATATCTAAACCACATGGATAATTATTATTATGACTTGTTCATACAAACCTTGATCCCCTTAGTAATCCTTATTACTAACTGATCAATTATAAAACAAGTCATCTCATTATCATAATCCTATTTTATCAATGCATTTTGGATTTCCCTTTATTCCACTTATTTCCTTTCACAAACTAAGTATACACATGGTTTAAAATAGATAACATATTGGTTCATAGGTAAGCCTAAGTGTTTTTAGTCAATCATATCTTTAGATACTTAGTTTCCTTTATCCAAAGTCCAAATCTCATTCATTTATAGCAATTCTATCTCTCGTGTTGGTTATTCCAAGTCTGGATGGAGGAGTAATCTTAAACGCCATAAAATTTTAAAATCTAAATCATTTTAAACAAAAGGAAATGATACAAAAAGCAAAATTAAAAATTTCAAAAATCAAATCACACTAAAATACATGATTTAAAGAACATCTCTTTTTTTCTAATCAAATCTCAACTCCATAGTTGGCCTCATGATAGAGTCGAGGTCTATTGGGGCATGGTAGAATAATATATTAGGAAAGGAGAATAAAACCATCTTATAGTGTTACCTACTTTGTTACAAAAGTACCCATTATTTACAGTAGACCAATGACTCTATAAGAGTTCTCGAGGAATGAGGAATAGATTGTGTGAAGGTATGTCCATTTTACTTTGCTTATTTATCCAACCAACATGAGTAGATATTGATATCTCACTTATTTTCATATATAGCTTTGTGATTATTGGGAATGAGTTTCCTTTGTATATTGATGATCACTAACCACTTAGTATCTTTTATGTGTCCCTAGTGTGCCTCATGTTTCCTAAGGTCTTATAATAGATGCCCACATTTTTATTTTTATGCTCCCACTTTTATTTACAATAATGCTAATATTTCCCCTTAATAAATATATCTTTGTTCACTAATCACTCTCCCTAGGGATTCTATTTGTGAGTTGTAGTATAATACCATAGATAGAAATAGGCCTTCCTCACAAATTACCACATTATAAACATTCATTTTAAAATAATTCCCATTTGTTTCCAACTTATTGGTGTTCCCTTTATGAGTTGTAGTGTAAGACCATGGATATGACTAGGCCTTTCTCACAAAATTTTATAATACCTAAGTCATAATGAAATTACATGTGTCAAATTTGAAATAAGTAGTGATTGTTTATGAGTTACACGATATTTGCATGATTCCCATATTGATATAGTATGTGTTATGCTTACATAATTGATTGTTCACTTTTATGTTCTTATTTTCCAATTGAGCGTATGATTACAACCATTTTATTAATTTTTTCATGATTCTTATCTTTAATTAATGTGATCAATTTAAGTTCATTTTTCCAATTTTGTCTTCTCTTTTATACTTCCCAAAATGATTTAGTATGATTTATTGACTTAATTTTTTTTATTTATATACCATTTGCCTTTCATGTGCCTTTCATTTTATTACATTATTTTCATACTTACCAACATGATATAGTGTGATTTTACTTGTTTTAAATTGGTGAAAATATTTTACATGATTTAAAAATATTTTTAAACCCTTTTTACCATCCTTTGTTTCTTATATTTAGTCATCCTATGTTATTACACATTTCCCATCATGATATAGTGTGTAGTACATTTGGTTTTTATTACTTATACTTTTCCAAGTCATTTTTGTTATTTTATTTTTAACCATGCATGTGTATCACATAATGATAAAAAATAAAACACTCCACATATATTTCCCATAACATATATAGCAAAATCTAAATACATATTCTATAAATAAAAATATCCATGCATAAACATCCACAACCAAACACATTAATGAGATCAAATCCAATTATCAAAATTAATATCTACATATATCATGTTTTTTATACAATACAAGATACAAAATAGAAATAAATTTTATCTCTAAGGTTGGTGTCCATCATGCCTATCTTATGGCCTGGCCATGCTACCCATAGATGCCTAAGACTATCATCTTTAAATAGTATGCTATAATGAGCGATTATAATATCTCAAACCTACTACCTACCCTTACATATTAGTCATCTAGGCCTACACCTATCCAACCTAGATAGTGGTAGCCATGTGCACTACTCTCTCTTGAGCCAAATAATTCTAGGCATGTGACTCTACCTCTCCCACCCTTGCAGATGGATAAAATCCATCCCTGCATGCATGTAACTACTTCACAGCCTCCCCCACTAGTCTAAACTAGCCTACCTATGTTGAGTCAAATGGAACCAAAGGATCATCAAACATGGTTGGGTTTTATGGATCTAGCACCCCATCCAAAATGTCATAGTGTGTAGTCATAATCATATATCCCCATTTGATCTCTATCATAGCATCTACAAAACCAAAACTAGATAGACATTAGATCATATATATATATATATATATATATATATATATATATATATATATATATATATATATATATATATATATATATATATATATCTAAAAATCTATCTATATACTATAATCACATGAAACTAATGTCCTATATCAAATATTAAATGAAAATTACATTTCTCATCTATGCTGGTATCACCAATCACCATCTTCCCATCTGATAAGCATGGTCTATCAATTAGCTCAACCACCAAGTGCCTCCTCCATAGGTTACCTATGCACTAATGCAAAGGTAGGATACACCACTCACACAAACCTTGAACCTCTCTCTATAGGATCCTTTATGGATTATCTCTATCCTAGAATAACTATTAGGTTATCTTGTGTTGTATCCCTCACTTGTGCCTACTCTCACAAGTCATACCTTTGTTTGTAGTGTGGTTGAGGTGGTCACTACTACTATTGATATCTTGGTGCTTGATATGGTACCTATTATGTACTAACATCTACATCCATGTCATACCCTCCCACTTCCACCTATTGTTGTGATTGACCAATTCATGGTCTAGTATATTGTAGCCTAATCATATGTATCTCCACTAGTACTCTTCCTCTTCCTCTCCCCCTCAAATTTATAACATGTTTTTCCCAATAAAAAATCACTACTAAATTAGTTGATAGGTGTGATATTTTTTAATTCCCTATAAATTATTCCATTGTATGTGGATCTACCTATGAGGTGTAGTGGCCCATGATCTACACCCATGATAGCCATATTATAATGGTTGACGAACTAGGCCATACAATAGCAATTTTCATATAGGGATACCACATGATCTCCCCTCATGTGATAGTATACAATAATGACATATGGGGCATGGAGTGAGCTACATGATATGTCCTCCATATCATGACTCGATGTAACCTATCATTGATCACATGAGGCAATCCAACTAGTTGATACATAGGGAACCTCTCATATATCCAAACACTTAACAAAAATCCAAGCCCCATGGTATTCTACCATCTAGATATCATCCCGTACACATCATGCATGAGCTAGATCTAGATGATAGCCCCAAAATCTTATAGTGCTCCTGATCTAAAATAAATTGATATAAGGCTATCATGTATAGTGGTACCTTATCATTTGACTTGTGACATAACATTCATGTTATCATAAGTTTAATCATATAACATATACATCAAATAAAATCACCCTCAATCTTATATCACAACATCCTAAGTGATATATCAACCACCTATTAACATCCTAAGTTAACCTACTGATACACAGTCATCCACCTATTAACATACTAAATTAGACCACTATTGTAGTAGGTTTTTGAGCTCTATAAGAATTAAATAAACTAATTCAACCCAAAAATCAAAATACTATAAGGAAGGATTCTATAAATAAATAAGAATGATATAAAACATACCAAATTCCTTGTTCACCTAACCTCCTAGGATTTTCAAATGGATTATTGATTACATATTAGACTCAAATTTGATATAGTAATGGCATGATGTTGGATTGAAGGATTAATTATTGATTATAGATTTGGAATGGATTTGCTATGGAATTGCTAGATTATTTTGACATGGATTTGATATGATCTTTTAAGTTGCTTATCAAACATGGATTTGTTAGAAGCTTGTTAGATTAGCCTTCCATAGAGGAGGAGTCTTGGTTAAATATATTATAAAGGCAAGTTCAAGGGTTGATATTTGAAGTTAGATGAGGATATCTAGGGGTTAAAAATTATCAAAGAAATTTAAAATTCCTTGGAAGCCTCTAGACTTGGAGGCTTTGAGAGAAGAGAGGGAGGTTTGGAGAAGGTTCTAGATTTAGAGGGAGTCTAGAAACCTTATTAGGGACTAATGGTGATCAGAGGGAGGTTAGATGGGGATTAAGATTCATATGGATGTAGTAAAGGCTAGGGTGTAGTCTAGTAGGTGGGTAGGTGGGGTCATGGGAATTTAAAATTCACAAATAATAGGTAAGTAGGATTAGATTAAGATTAGGAGATGATTAGGGTAATTAATGAAGAGATGGGATGACTAAGGTTAATAGATGAAGGAGAATAAAGGAAGGGGGTATTGGATAAATGGATAAAATTAGGATAAATTATCAGGATAAATGAGGATATTAGAATGGGATGAATTAGAATAAATGGGATTAGCATAATTAATAAATATTAATAGAAATATTATCAACAATAATGTAAGTGGGCAATTTTAGGTTCATACATTTTCCCCCTCTTTGAAATAGAATTGAACATGGATGAAGTGGCAAGAGTAATGGTCTTTCAAATAAAAACCATTTCATAGATAAATGTTAGTATAATATTATGTTAAGGGATATGATTCCCCATCAAGGGGACATGCAAGGAAGAATGAAACTTATGGACACTCAAAAGAAGAGATGAGAGGTGGGATGAGATGAGATGGATAGATAAGGGGATGGCATGATAGATGTAAGATAGATGATTAAGAAGATAAATTCAACTTGAAAAATGAGCTATGGATTGATGATTCCCCTGATAATGACACATGCATAGGGAATAAAGATGATGGGTGTCACAACTGTTGACACATCTCAAGGGAGAAATAATTGTAATATGATGATATGATTAAAAAGTTCATAATCTTTAGACATATACCAAGAAAAGATGAATGAAAGGGAGAGATATAGGATAAGATAAGATGATAATTTGATAATATTGATGATGGGTATAACTCAAAGCAAAATTAATCAATATAACATAGGTGATCATAGAGAAGAATGATAGAGTTGAGTGACCAAAAGACTACATTGCATAAAATAAATGATTCATAATGTGATTATTCCCCTAGTAAGGACACATTCAAGGGGAAAATAATCAATTAGTGATTGATGAAATAAAATATGGATGTGGTGATTTTTGTTGAGCCTAATCAACAGGTGTGAGTCATTGATGGAAAATATTAAGGAGATGATGATGGTGATTGATTAATAGATTCAATGATTATATCTCAAGGATTTTACTAATTCAATATTAGAGGATTATGATAGATGAATAGGATTCGAATGATCCTTGGTCATTAAAAAGTTTCCATGTGTTGCCTACATAGTCTAAAAAGACCTAAGGATGATGTAGTTCTAACTAGGAGATGATGATGATGATGATGATGATGATGATGATGATGATGATGATGATGATGATGATGATGATGATGATGATGATGATAGGAAAGTGATGGGATCAAGTACATTCCACACTAGAAAAGAGGTGATGTGATAGGTGCTAGGTGTGAAGAGGTATTGATAAGGAAATGATGGGTGCCAGATTAAATTCTTTAACAAGGTGATGCATGTTTATAATGCTTAGTCAAAAGGATGGTAAATATATGGAGAGATGGATGACCACTCTGACTTGGTTTCAAGATGGAATGTGGTATATAAAGATGGGAAAATAGGAGATAGATAGGGATGGATGCAACTAGGTGATTAGGCATAAGACAAGATACCATGGAATTTTTTTATCTTTTTAATATTTTATAATTTTTATGGATTTTTTTATATATTTCAATTTTTAGGGTGTTTTTAGATTATGTATGTACACTATAAAAAATGGGGTTACTAGCAACGGGAATACCAGTCCTAGTAACTAGGGTAAGGATGTATGAAATGATGGATGAGTGACAAGAGAATGAGGATGATATTAAAAGGGTATACGGATCAAAGAAGGAATGGACTAGGGATTGCCAATTACCACATCATGCAGGAACCAGATATCTAGTTGCCTGAGTGTCCATTGGAGGATATTTCCAAGATGATTTAAGAATAGTTATCAAGACACCCTCCACTTCCTTTACAAAGGTCAAAATAAGAAGGAATGAGATAATGAGATGCATGATATGATGGAAAATAATGGATAAAGAACCATGGAGGGGGTAGATAAGGGATGGATTGATGGATTTTTCCCCCAAGTGTTGGGTTGCAATGTAGACAACCATTTTATTTTACAATGATGCTCAAAACTAGTTTTCACCATGGTACTTGCCCAAGGCACTAGAAAAATGGTTTTCGCCATTATAAATTTTTTTTTACTTTATTGGACATCTCAATTTATCAGAGGTGGGGTGAGATTCAAGATTGTTGATATTAGATGTGATCTTTATCCAATACCTATTCTAGGGAAATATGATGTTGGGATCATGTTATCATGGCTGAATATGTTGGGTTCTATGTGACCTTTGATGATTCTTGATTGTAACCCCTCCAAATATCTATACCAAGTATCATCATGACCACTAGGAGAGACAATGCTACTCAAGGAGGTGATGTGAGATATGGATTCAAGTAGAGCTTGATTTTGATGAATGATAGGATTAGGATAGGATGGTATGATGGGTGATGGAGGATTAGGACTAGTATCACATACATCATTAGAAATGTTGGACATTATTCATTTGATTAGTACCATGTGATAAAGGACTGTAGGAGATATAAGACACTTTAATTTTATAATTCATCTTTGAACTAATTACTTGATGGATAATTGGCCATGGTTTTGACATTATTTGGATTTTAACTACCCCTAGTACTTGATTTTGGGCATCACCAGGGGAGATTTATTGATTATTTTGATTTTTATGGGCCCCTAGTGCCAGTTTATGAGCTTCTCTAGGGAGAGATGCTTTTGGATTAGGTTGATGATCTGATTCCTTTTTATTGAGGGGATCAAATACATCTTGATTATTATGATTATTTTATATAATATGGTCTTAGACTTCTATAATTGTGGCATGCATTATATTTCTTAAGGTTTTAATGATGTATGGTCCTATTCATTTTTATGGAGGGAGGTGATTAGATGATCATTGAGGGGAAGAAAGGAGTCTATGATGGATGAAGGGGGTGAAGATGGTATACTGAGGTCAATGAGTGGTGATGGGGTAGCATAGTCTTCAAAGGGGTTCCTAAGAGATCCAACTTCAATATCAGAGGAAATATGCTCAAGATCCAAAAAAGGATCATGAGGACTAGTTATAGTGTACGCATCTAAAGGAGGGCCAAATTTATTTAGACAATATTCAATAGATAAAGCTTATAAGAACTCATTTATGACTTCATCATCCTAATTGAGATTTAAAAATATTCCTACAGATGGATTGGATGTATCTATATTAGGAGTATCCTAAAAATATAGGAATTATCAATACATGTTGCATTAATGATGTGGTATGATGTTCCTAAGGAGGAATTTGATTTGGATTTTGGCATTGAACATGATCCTACTAAAAATAGGACTTACAATGCTTAATTTGATGTGTAATATGTAATTCTACTATTATAAGGTTCATTATGCATGATTGACCTCTCAATAAAGGGTATTTGATGTGATGGGTGAGAGGGTTCATGAGATATAGGAGGACTAGGCTCATGAGGCATAAACTCAGTTTCAATGGAGGATTGGTGGATGATGGGAGTGGTGTCTTGACCTTAGCTTAGAATGGGAAGGTCATGATTGTGATTAGGAAGGGAATTTTGGCACTTTTTTTGTGTACCTAGGTATTTAGACTCATATGGCTCATCCTTGAGTACTATGTCACAATTTTTGATGAGTTCTTGGAAAGGATGACATAAATTAATGGTATTCCCATAGGTTTAGTGATATATATATATATATATATATATATATATATATATATATATATATATATATAGTATTGATTATATTTATACCAAGAGGGATTAGGCTTAGTGGGATTAAGATGTCAGATAGGTAGATAGACCATCATGTTTGCAGTGACCAGTTGTGGGGAAAGGGATTCCAATGACATGGGAAGAGGAGTGTGAGGACTCACTTCAAATTGTTACTTATATGTGGAAGCATTAGACTTATGATCAGATGGTTATTAACGTGGTTAGGTGGATGGACTATTAGTGGCCAATATGTGATTAATTTTGCTAGTATGGGAAGGGAAAGTGGATGGTTTATGGCTAGTAGATGGAGGATTGGTATTGTATTCACATGAAGGGGATTAGATAAGATGTGAAATTAGTTTAAATGGATAAACACATTCAAAAAGTGGTACACAATTCATAATGAAGTTTAATAGGATCTCATCCTTGTGGGCAGTTATGTATTGGTTTATGAAAGTGGGGTCTAGCTCCATGATGATGGTTGATGATGAAATTAGGCTAATGATTAGGGATGGTTCCTTAAACAAAGTGGGTCCATTGATCAAGCTAGTATGATAGGTGATGATGATGAGGTGGACTAAATGTGATTAGGATGACATAGGACTAAGGTTAGGTTTTAGATGGATAGTTCAATAGGTACTAACGACTAATTAATAATGCATATTTGTCAAGATAGCAAAAGGATTTTTTTTATGGGTGCCTAGATTAAAACTAGAAATAAGATGATATGATGGATCTTAGTCATGAATAGGCAAGGATGATATAGACTAGATTGATGATGATGGGTTGTTAGATTGAAACCAACAAAGTGATAAGATGTTTGCATTATACTGATTAGGATATGAGACATAATCAAATGATGAATAATAGTGGATTGGGATGATGTGGATGATAATACGAGTTCAAGACCTTAGATGGTTTTTCTCAAGATGGGATATGACTTCATGGTGAAGATGATTGGGATGATGGGATAAAGCTAAGTATGATGATAGATGTTGATGAAATGATAAGGGATGTGATGGAGATGCCTTAGACCTATATGTGACCTAAAAATACAACTAGGATAAGATAGGATAGGGTTAAATTAGATGGGTAATGAAGACAAGGTCAAGATAAATTATTGGTTGTGGATAGAAGGGACTTGATGCGGATGATATGTGATTAGGATATGGGGTATGACTAATGACCAGTGAGTCTAAGATAGGATATGAATAGAAGTATTTACAAGAGAATAAATATATGTATAATAGGGTGAGACAAGGATATACAATATGTGATTGGAATATTTAATGGGACAAGGATGTATAAGATGATGGGTTAATGATAAATGGGTGGAGATGACTAGACTAGGATAGGATATAACTAAAAGAATGTACAAGAGAAGAAAATAATATACAAGATGATGATCAAAATTATGGGGGATGACTAAATATAGGTGGATATAATGTGATTAGGAAGGGATGTACAATGGGATGATGACAAGGATGCTCGAGTTGAGATGTGGGTGTGACTAGCATAGGAGTGGATGAAGATAAGATGTGTGATGGGATAAGACAAAGACAATATATACAAATGGATGATGACGATAATGTATAAGATACAAGTTTATAAGATGATATATACAAAGGATGATGGGATAAGTATATATAAGATAATATAATGTTGAGGTAAGGACATACAAGATCATGTGCAAAGACCTAAATAGGCATGTAGGTTTGGATTAAAGGCTGAATAAACTCATAAACAGCATGGTTCTAACACAACACACACCCAAATAATCAATCCATAACCTATGATTAATAACTCAAGGGTGTGTAACATGATGTCTATACCATCTAACAGTTTCATGGCTGAGGCTATAGGCTGGTGACCTGTGATGGTATCAATCAAACCCTCTCAACCCTACTTGTACATGATGGATACTTCAAAGCTTATATTGATTCCTACAACAATACACCTATTACATCCAAAATCCCCTAATCTAGGTATAAACAAAAGGTTCTAGGTGAATCCCCTAAATACATGAAGGTACATTGGGTCCCAAGTCCATATAGAGTGTTGTTTAATGCTTAGTTCAGAGAGTTAACTTTCCACTTCATGGATGACCTGTATGGGGTCAATTAATTAGCCTAATGATAGTTTTCCTTGATTTTTACACTCCAACGAAACACGTATTTTGGTTAGTACATGGAGATGAAATCCATTAAACTAACCTCTATATATTAAGCCCGTGTATGGGGATCAATTCCATGTCATGTACTATCCTAGAGGGGAGATTAACAAATAGGAAAACACATGATATAATTAATAAACTAATTTAATGACCTGTGTGTGAAAACCATGATATAATAATTGTTCACAAGTTAACACACACACACAATAAATTATATACAAGGAATGATTTTAAGAAAAAGTAGACAATCAAAATTGATTTTCAAAGTGCCTAAAGGATTCTTTAACTGGTAACCTACAAGCCCACATGTTAGTAGTTCAATTTAATACACAAGAGAGGGGTCTTAAAATAAAAAATTTAGTAGTTTTTATGATTTTTTCCAAAAATACCACTCTTTAAAAAATTGTAGATATACAGGAAAAAACCACAACCGAAGACTACAAAGTCACAACTAGGGGTGCAAAATCACAAGTCACGAGTTGTAATTTTGTAGCTAGGAGATGACTATGATGGTTACCTACAAAACCATGGCTAGTTAGATAAAATCATGACTAAGATAGAAAATACCACTATATAATATAATTTTATAATTACAATTTAATGATAAACTACAAAATTGTGACTAGAGACAACAAAATCACTACTTCAAACAAATCGAGAGTTACAATATTATTATAAATGACAAAACTATAGAGTGAGATATAAAAAGATGTTTATGTGAGCTAAGGTATATTATTAAATTTTTAAAATGTCTTATTTATAGGTGATTTTATGACATTAAAAATTGATGCAAGATATATGAAAATTTTAAGATAGCCACTTAGACTTTGACCAAATCTAAACAACAAAATTATGCCTATGCACAAATAGATTATCCTAACCTTACCTAATTAAGGTTTTCAATAATAGATAGAATAATAGTAAAAATGACAAAAAAATATAAAATTGTAACTAGAAATACAATACCACTACTCTAGAAGGTAATCTCGTAAGTCTAAAAATGATGATAGTCATAGTTTTGCCAAAAATAAGAAAAGGGGGAAAAGGCTTGTGTTTATTTTGATCTTTAGATGATCTGTCATGTCTTGGCCTCTTGTTTTAACCTTCATAGCATCCAAACCATATAGAAACCATTCAAAGACAAAAATACTTGTTACAAAAATGGGGTTAGTTAATAGATGTGAGCTTCAAATAGAAAACCCCCAAAAATATCATATGGAAAACAACAAAATTCCCCTATAAGAATTCAAAATCTCAAAAATAGACCTTATAGAGGTCAACCATTAATATTTTCATGGAGGATTGCAATATCACAATTCACAAGCTCAATACTATAATTAATAGGGTAATATCATGCATGATAAAGTCATGATATTGTGACTTAGGTTTTTCCTAATGACTTTGTACCTGACTCTCTTTTGATCCTACTTCTTGCACATAGAGGGTAGAATCTTTGGAAAAACACATAGGAAACTACACAATAAGCACATAGGGGTCAATGAAATGGATAACCAAAAGTTGACAAAGTCATGACTATCAATGATAATATCACTTATGGCCAGACAAAGTCATGACCTATAGAGTCACAATTTTGTCAAAAAATGGAAACCTATCAAGACAAAATTGTTAGCGGTTAAAAAAATCACAACTCACATTAATAAAATTACAACTTGCCTAAAAAAATTGGTAATTATGAGTCATGGTATTTTTAGAGGGATAAAAGCCTATGCAGTTAAGAAAATGGTTAGTGGTTAAGTGGATGGTTAAAGTAAAATCATGAATTTTGGGGATAATATCATGACTATGTAGGATAATTTTATGATTACCAGTGCAATGTCATGACTGCAACCTGTGCATGCAAAATTTCAAAAAAATTATATTTTCTTGATCCAAATAACCTTGTATACTTACACAAACACCACTTAGATGCAAAATTTTTAGATTGGGAGGGATATACTCCCACCATGGTTGCCAAAATGTAGTAGGATTTTGAGATCTATACGAATTAAAAAAAATAATTCAACCCAAAAATTAAAATACCTATTAGGAAAGATTCTAGAAACAAATAAGAATGATATAAAACTTACCAAATTCCTTGTTTCACCTAAGATCCTCCATGATGTTTAAATCAATGATTGATTTCATATTAGACTCAAATTTGACATAGCGATGGCATGATGTTGGATTGAAAGATGAATGCTTGATTATCGATTTGGCATGGATTTGTTATGGGCTTGCTAGATTATTCTGACATGGCTTTGATATGATCTTTCAAGTTTCTAATCAGACATGGATTTGTTAAAAGATTTCTAGATTGGCCATCCATGGAGGAGGAGTCTTGGTTAAACAGATTGTGGAGGGAAGATCAAGGGTTGATATTTGAATTTGGATGAGGAGATCTAAGGGTTATAAATTATCCAAGTAATTTAAATTTCCTTGGAAGCCTCTAGACTTGGAAGCTTCTAGAGAGGAGAGGGAGGTTTCGAGAAGGTTATAGATTTAGTGGAATCTGGAAACCTTCTTAAGGACTAATGGTGATTGGAGGGAGGTTAGATGGGGATTACGATTAATAAGGATGTAGGAAAGACTAGGGTGTAGGCTAGTATTTGGGTAGGTGAGGTCATGAAAATTTAAAACTCCAAAATAATATGTAAGTAGGATTAGATTAGGATTAGGAGATCATTAGGATAATTAATTAAGAGATGCGATGACTAAGGTTAACAAATGAATGACAATAACAAAGGGCATATTAGATAAATGGCTAGGATTAGAATAAATTAGTGGGATAAAGGAGGATATTAGAACATGATGAATTAGAATAAATGGGATTAGCAGAATTATTGTCTATTTATATGAATATTATTGATAATAATGTAAGCAAGTGATTTTAGGTGCATACAACTATGATATAAGAAACCCTATATTTTTGGCTCGCCTTATGGATTAAATCAAGCAAGTTGACTCTATTCTTCCATAGTAGTGACTTTTTAACCATTTACCATAAATGCCTTAGGCATTTACTGGTTTGACTCTTTCTTACCCAGTACCATGTTTTACCCCTAGTTTACCTTTAAAATTCATAGGGTTCATTTTGGAGACTAGATTTTTATTACCAGATAATTTTTTATTTGTAGTTCCATTTCAAATAAAAATATTCAAATTTTTGAAATTTCTAATTGTTTGCCTATGTTGCACTCCTTTTGGTTGCATGTCATCTCCTCACCATGATGGCTTTCTATTATACAACAAGGTATTTTAGGGCTCCATTTTTTTAGAATAGTAAAAATAACAAAAGAATTGTTTTTCACCCTATTTATATTTACTATTCAAAAACTATTTACTTTTCAAATATTTACCATTAGATTTTGTATTTTGATGATATCTTTGTTTCTACTAGCTCTTTCTTCAAACCATAAAATTTTGTATAATCCTGACATCATAGAGAATATTTTCACCTATTATATGTATATGTTGCAAAAAATTCAATTTTTCACTCTTTTTCTACTAACTTCTACAATTTTTCCTAATGTTCTTTACATTTGACACATTCACATTACTTGCATCTCCTTCTTTATCTACAACACTAAACTAAGTAAAGGTATGTATTTTTAACTCTTTCCTTTACTTTATCTTATTTTCTCCATAATATAATTTATTTAGGGTCAATATTGTGTTTTTCTATGTTATTTTCCCAAAGCATCATCTCAGGTTGCACCTAAGTGACATGTGTTGAGCTTTGAATGGTGCATATTTATACACATAATATTTTCAAACTTTATCAATTAGTGATGATTTATATCTTTTATTAACCTATCGAGTCTCAATATCTTTGAGTGTATGCTTTAATGGGTGCACTAGTAAATGGGTGGGTAGACCATTGGTTCTTCACATGATTGTTGTCCCTTTACTACCACTTTTTATATATGAAATTATATCATAAAAACATTTCCCTAAGCTTTGTCTCCTATCTTTCACCCTCCTATAGTCATTTTATACCTTCATTATCCATTCCCTAGCTTAAACTCCTTTTTGATAGTTTATGATACAATGTCAACCCCATCAACCCTATACTATAATCAATAAAACTTATTTAGGGTCTAAGTCTACCCTTGGTTGACCTAGACCAAGACCTAATTTATTTTTTTCAATAATGATACAAACTTGATTGGGTTGACCCTATCAACTAAACTTTCATAAAGGATTAGGATTATATTCAACTATATAAACACATTCATTTCATCATTTATATGGAAGAGAAGAGAAGAGAAGAGAAGAAGAGATATATTTTGTACATCTACTTATCTAACATTCTACTTGAAGAACATAGTTTAGGGTTTCATATTTTCTTTGGAGATATGAATATTGTCTTATGGATAAGTCTTTTGGATGCATAGATAGGTTATGTATCCAATAGATGATTTATCATTGTCATCCTTAAATACCACAACAATCTCTTGTGAATAACCTTGGCCAAGGGAGATATTGAGGCTTAGCAGGTTCATCTTTAAAGGTAAGCATTCCTAAATTTATTCCTCCTTTGTAAGAGTAGATATATTATCACTTGTACTTCATTCCCATGCATTATTATTTCATATACATTGGCATGAGTATTATCTTCTATGCATGTTTACTTTTAATGTTTATTACCCCCACTATATGTCACAATGTTTGGTGAGCACTAGATTAGACTTTACTTTGCTTTTGTCATTTATACATTAATTAATTTGAAAACATAGGACCTATTTAGGGTCATTGCATATTTTTTCTTGACTGGAGGCTTTGTAACCCTCCTTAATGATAACGGATCTATAGAAAAGATAGATGTCATGGCCACAAGGTAAAAAAAAATAAAAAAATATAGTTGATACTTATTTTGATGGAATTATTTCAATATTTTATTTTATCTAAAATATTTTTTTAACCCAATCCTTCTACACCATTAGATATTGCTGCAAAAAAACACTAAAAAGTATTAAAAAATTGGGTTTTAATTAACAAGTTTATCACTATCACATATTAAACTTAGGCTAAATAGATTTATAGAGAAGATTGTTTCCATGGACACAAGGGAAATAATATAAAATAAATATACCTAATACTTATTTTGAAGAAATGTTTTTAGTATTTTATTTTATCTAAAATTGATTTTTAAATTGAATCCTTTTACACCATTGGTAATTGTTGTAAAAAGTAGTGAAAATGATGTAAAATTTAGGTTTTGGTGGTTCAAATCCATCCTTCCCCACATACCCCACCAAATGTATATTATTAAAATATAATTTTTAACTCTTATATCCATTAATATAGGGTGATATATTTGGTATTTTTTTTACTATTTTTAAAATCCCAATATCAACAATTGAATTAAGTTGGTGTTATAAAGTTATTGTCCACTATGAGAAACTTTAGTGCATTATCATATCTTTAGAATTTTATTTTATTTTTTATAAAAAATATCTTGAGTTAAATTTTACTTCACTCCAATTTTAATAGGAGAAAATTTCATAGATGTATTGTTGTTTCATTCAAATATAAAATTGATTAATTGTATCCCAACAAATAAGGGCAAAAGGTAAATTTAAACAAAATCAAGGGGTTATAATATTATTTTTTTTTTAAATTATAAAATATAACATTAATTATCATGTTTTATATACTCTCTCTTAAAATCCATATAGGTTAACACACAATACTTAGTTGTGATTGGCAAACAATATCAGTTTACTAGTGAATAGAAAATTGTAATTAGGTCCTTTTTGATTCCATATTTACCCCTAATGGTCACACATGTGTAAGATATGAATTAATTAAAATCAAATTTAAATATTAAAAATGATTAATCTCAGGTTTGATTATGTATATCTCTTAGATCTTATTCTTATTGTATTTTTTTATTGATATTTTGATATAACATGATATGAATTGGTATAAATAGGGTTTTTTTTGGGAACCTTATGTATTTAGGATGATTATAAGAGTGATATGAGGGGGAAAAAATAAGGCACATGAATAATGAAATTAACATAAGGAAACTCAAAATGGTCTTGGTAAAACTCATCATGACTACATGTTTGACTAGGGTAGACTTGAAAAGCATGTGAGTTTATCCATGGATGGATAAGGGATCTAATTTTCATACATAAATTAAAATGTGTGATATTAAACTTTGAAGGGATAATAAATATATTTTTATAAGTGTTAGAAAAGAAGATCAATGTGGGTATGGATAAGTCCTAAAAACATGTAATTAATAAAATAAATATGTTATATATGATAAATTATGGGAAATACAATAAGGAAAAGGGTCTTGTACCAAATTTAGGTGTCTACATAATTCTTCCACTTTCACTTGAATATGTGTGTGTGAGTGAATGCATACATACATCAAAGTATATATCAAAATAGTTAATACATGTTCCTTCACTTACATATAAAATATATACTAATTTTTTCATGTGTACTCAATATAAAGTTTCCATTCACTCTTGATATTTTTAGTATATTTGAAATAATTGTAAAATTTCAAAAAGTATTAAATTATTTATCATGCTTATGGTGTGTGTGTGTGTGTGTGTGTGTGTGTGTGTGTGTGTGTGTGTGTGTGTGTGTGTGTGTGTGTGTGTGTGTGTGTGTGTGTGTGTGTGTGTGTGTGTGTGTGTGTGTGTGTGTGTGTGTGTGTGTGTGTGTGTGTGTGTGTGTGTATTATCACATTGATATTTTGAGTTTTAAATAAGTTCACATGAATGGATAAACATGTTTGATTTACCCCAAAGTCCATAAAAATATTCTTCTAGTACTAACATTTTGACAAGTGTTAGATCATACTTTTCATTCCTCTATGAGTTACAATTTCATAATTTATTATGGTATTAAACTTTTGATAAGTTATGAAACATAGTCAAACTCCTCTAGAACTTACTAGTTCCAGATCCAATTTTTTAATCAAGGAAGTAGACAAATTTTTATACTATGGCAATACTATGATAAATTTATCATGATTTTCTATGAGGTGATACTATGAAAAAGTGTTCACGCTTGACTACTATGGTGACACTCTGAAATAATTCTCATTTGTCACTAATGTAGGGATATTATGATATTGTTTTAGTATATTTTTTACACCTTTTGAGGTGATGGATGTGAACTTGTTTCTCCAATCAATCATATCAAAATAAAAAATAATAATTACATCATATTTTAGGAAAGTAGTTTATTCAAATCATCAATATCCTATGAAAATATCTAATAATCATGTAAAATGTCATATAATATGTATAAAATTTTCATCTTGTCATTCCCTAATAGTAGATAATTTTTAATAAATATAATATCATATAAGGCTCAACATAGGAGGGTGCAATGTCCCCTAAGGAAAATCAAGATGGGAATAACTAGTATTTCACAAAATGTCATAAAATATTCCCCTTGTTGGTCTAGATATAGCAATGAAAAAACACAAAATTAACAATACCATATAGATGCATTGTAGGTACCATAGCAATGTATGTACTAAACATGTATAACATAGTAAATTTTAATAATAGAAATCATGGAAATAATAATAGTACCAAAATATGCATTGTAGGTATCATGGCTATAAGCATAGTAAAAGTATTAATTAATTGGACCTAGTACCATACATAAGTAAGTGAGAAAACATGTAAGGAAAGGACTCACAATAAATGATAACAAGAGTATCCTCTATGGAAAAGGATTCAAAATTAAAAAATCATATGCACATAAATTCACATGTAAGCAATAAATTTCACATCATAATTAATGAAAGTCATGGAATAATCATAATGTAGATATGCATGTAATATGTAAGATATTATAATGAATGCAAATGGATCACTATGATAAATGGATGGTAATCAAATATTTCATAGTGAAAATATTTGGTATGAATATTAACTAAGGGTAAGGCATATATCCACAAAACATTCCCTAAAAAGTGTGGGAAACAAATGGATGTGAAGCTTTTGAATGATCCATAATCATGTGGGACACGTATATATATATATATATATATATATATATATATATATATATATATATATATATATATATATATATATATATATATATATATATATATATATATATATCTGTCTGTGTGTGTGTGTGTGTGTGTGTGTGTGTGTGTGTGTGTGTGTGTGTGTGTGTGTGTGTGTAATTTTCACTAAATTAAATACCATAAAGATCATGCACATAAAACATGGATATCTAAACTTATTGCATATATAATTATAATCATGTATAAAGTAATGTTCTTAGTCCTTTTTATTTTTTATTTTTCTTTTTGTTTTTGTAATATAAAATTTTCCCTTGTTGGGATATGTATGATTCATGTATGTATTAAGCATTATTATCATAATGTGACAAGTTAAAAAATGATTTGTAGGGCTTAAGAGCCTATCAATGTAGTAATAAAAGGTACATATGTAGTGTTTCATTTAATTCTAAGGTAATAAGAATGTTTTCTAATCACATTTATAGACTATATGGTACCTAAGTGTAGACATCCGTTGATGATGATGAATATGCATATTGTTTGATCTATTTATTTTTATTTAAAAATTAAATAATTTAAATAAATAAAATATATAAATATGATTCATATTATAAAATATATAGAACCTAAATTTACATTACAATAATTTACATAATTTTAAAGGAGCTATATAAAGTAAATTGACAAGCAGATGTGTAAACTAGTTTAAATTGAATTTATGTTGACTATTCAAGTTAAATGTTCATGGAAAATGAATATAAATACCCTTTAAATATGTCATATACAAAATTATAACATCAAATTATGTTAGGAAAAGGCCTTTAAAACCTTTTATATTGATTACAGGCACACCAAAGTTAAATATATGATTTCTTTTTCAATTTGGGTACCTATACATATCTATGAGGGTTTATTGATTAACTTCATGTGCTGATATGATGTGTGTAGGATGTATAAATTTTAACCATAGATCCTAAAAAATAAACCAAATAGAGATAAAATACAATGGTGAGAATTAGGAAAGGAAAATAGTTGAGCTATCCTTAAAAAAAACAACATAATTTGAGTGTTTCCTACATAGCCCATAAGGACAAAAGGATGATGTAGTTATCTTTCCTAGAGTGAGTGTGTGAATGTTTATATTTTATATGAGTTTAAATAGATAATTTGACTTGATTTATTGAAAATAAATTATCTTGAACTGTAATAAAATAATTGGGTAACTGCACAGAGTTGGAGGATAATTTCATGGACATTTTACATAATGTAATTGAGTTATTAAATAACACAATTGTGTTATTAACATAGAAATATCACATTATTTAAATTATGGATGAGTGATTATTGATCCATAATTAAATAAAATTAATTTATAACATGACCACATTAATAGATAATGTGATCGTATTATTTGATGTAGGAGCATCAAGCCATGCAAACACCATGTTTGATTTTTGTCAATTAGGGAGACCAAACACTAGTCAAAATAAGTGTCAAAGTGTTTTAGAGACCTTATTATGTAAATTATAGTCATTAATTTCAATTTGGTGTCATTATTATGAGTTCAATAGGTTATAATATTTTTCCCTCCAAAACCCACAATTTCAAAATTCAAATATGTAAAGTGAGTCTAGATGGGTCAAGTACATGTGAGGACTGAGTATATTGGTCAAGGGGGTCCAGATTATAATGAGGTCATATTATGGGTAACTATAATTAATTATCTCATAAGGAAAAAAATCATGTTGGGATTGACCATCTCACCCATACGTTGGGTTCAAGAACAAGAAGTAGATTTGTAACTATTTTGGGAAACCTATGTTGACGAGTAAGAAGGGAGAGTCATTTTGGTTATTATATTAGTGTATTAAAATGGGGAGGATATGGGAAATAATTACTCTAAGAATATCCACAAGGAGAGGAGTATAAAAAAAGGAATAAATATAGTAAACCTTCTTAAGGGAGATAAACAAGTCCATGTATAGATAGAGTTGTAACAATGAATGTTGCACATAAATAAAGATATGTTGTTGGCCTATTATATTTAATAAAAGAGTGATAAATTTTATTTTTTTATTATTTTTTTATATGATACTATATAACCATGTATATATCTTGTTATGCATGGAAACATAGTTGATAAAAATGGACACAAACTTGCATGCAGATAAGGAAGTTGGTAATGGAATTGAAAAACAAAAGGTAAAATTTGATTAATTATAATCCTATGATTGTTTTAATGACCTTAAAATAGTGTTAATGAATTGAAATGGTGTGTTTCTAAGTTTTTAATGTAGCTCCCATGGTTAAAGGTTATAGACATTCTATTTTTTTTAATGAACCCTGCCCATTTGATAACTTGATTTTAGTCATATAGATGGTAAAATAATTAAGAGTATAAGCTTGAGGAAATAGTAGTGAAGAGAGTGGAGTGATAATAACAATAATATGTGAAGAAATAGGATAAATATTATTGGTTGGTAAGTTGAAATATTGTGTGTAAACAAAAGTAAACCTACATATATAGTGAAACCCGTGTTTGGATTAAGCAAGCACCCCACGCTTTGAACATGGAAAAATATATTATTATAATGTGTTTTTATGTGGATATAAGGAAGAAAAAGAACTAATAATGCATTTAAGGAGTCACAAGTCTTTCTTTAAAGTGAGTAACATTATATACCTTGTTTTGACAAACCCCTATCTCAATCCTATAAGAAGCCACTGTCAAAACAAAAAAGGAAGGATCATTAATACCTATACACATGTTTTGTGGATTATGGTAAAAAACATTTATGGAAACTAGTGTAAAAAGAGATGGTTATACTTTGTATAATATTTTTGGATAGTCCTAAACCCTGATAGTAAGCAAACTTGTTAACTCAGTTATAAGTTGTTCATAGTCACATGTGTTTTGATTATTTTCAAGCATATATTGAATATGAAAAAATAATATACATATCAATAAATGTTATAGGGTTCTACACATACCTATTAATGGTCTCATCACTTGGAAAGTGAACTCAAAATTTCATATATGGCTTTGGAGGACTATTTTGTTGTCTATAGTCAAGACTGAGTATATAAACCTACTGTGTTTTTGCATTGAAGAGGACAAATAAGTGCATGATAACGTGGATAAGGTCTATAAATTCCTATAAAATTCATTTGTTTCATTTTAAATTCAATCAAACTTTAGATATTGGATTTGTAAGGCTCTCAGCCTTGAATAGAGACTAGAATCCCTAACACTAGGGTTTGGAGGATTTGGATATTTTTATCTATTAAAAAATACAAAAAAAATTATTTGTGTTCCTATAATAATTATTAAATGTTTTTATGTGGTTTTGGTATGATAGAGGATGGTATTATATATAATTTTTCAATTGATTGGAAAATAAGGCTTAATTGAGATCTAATTAGCTAGGTCTAGCGATGAAAGAGGGGACTAACAGCTGAGTAAACTAATTAAAATTGATTAAAATATAGGAGGGAATTAAAGTATAAATAATAGGTTCACAAAAATTCAATAAATATTCCATATTGGGTAAGACACGTCAAAACAAGAAAGCATGGCTACTAGCCCAAATAACCTAGTATAGCCATAAAGAGATAATGTGTGTAAACAAGCATTAAAGGGTGAGTGAAACATTTTAAGAGTTAAATAAATGTATTACATGATATTTTAAGAGTATAAAATCATTGAGTTTCACCATCAGAGACTAAAATCAAGTTCTAGACCTTGAGACCAAAAAGAGTAGTTGTCAAGTGTTTCCTAGTGAAAGGAAAATAACCAATTTGCAAATCAAAATAATAGAGGAAGATAAAGAGCTGAGTAGGGATTAAGTGTAAATTCATAAACACTATCAAATTTTTATTTGTAATATTACATGAATTAGGTATTTATGTAAAGATACCCTTAAGCCTAAGGTGTTAATGGTGATAGAGTGAACTAGTCATGGAGTGTTGATGGGCAAACCATATAATACAAGTGCCTAGTTAGGTAGAGAACTAGGGTTTGATTTATGCGTGAGGAATTATACCTAATTCCTATACATAATTTGGTATTAGAGATAGTAAGGTATGATTGGGTATGAATTGCATTTTGATTGCTTTATAATTTGTAGATTTGAGAAGAATGCATAGTGATAAGATTTGTGTATGAGAAGTAACTTGAAAGGTGTTGAGGGAGAGGAAAAAGTGAAAGACTGATCCATTGAGGTTATAAAAGAGGATAATAATATTTATATAGTGAATATATATATCCCCAAATTAATTTGAGAAGGACAAGAAGCTAGTCAAGAGAAGGGTAGAAGAGAGAGAGAGAGAGGAAAAGAGAGCATTAAAGCTCCAAGCGAGAATATGATGACAAGAGACTCCAAAAGAGAGTCAAGATATTTAATAAGAGATCCTATATAGAGGACTCAATAAGAGGAAATGTCCACAAGAGGTTTAAGAGGAAATATTGAAGGACTTGCTAAGAGTAGGTCATAGGCCAAGAAAACAAGGAAAGAAGACAAGATGCGTATGAAAAGAGAAATAGAAGACTTGAGAAAAGTGATGTAAGTTATAGAGAGGATAGAGATCATGGTGAATCTCATGAGAGAAAAATAAAGAAATTGGAGTGGTTTGGGTATAAGGAAAATGGTGAAGTGGCCCATAGAGTCAATCATGAGAAAAATAAGGCACGAGAAAGGTGTCTTGAATAATGAGAAGAAGAGAGAGAAGGCAACCCAAAGAGGCATGAGAAGAGATAAGTTTACAAGTGAGAAACAAGAAATATAAGAAGTGTTTAAATAGTAAATAAAGGTTACCCATGAATACATTAAGGAATAGATAAGCTTGCAGCAGTTGCCTATGGAGATAAATGAGAGTTTAAGCATAGATTTTGATTGTATATATGATGAAGAAAAAGCTAATTTTTAGATTAAGGAAAGGTATAATATATTTAATCCATTAAGGAGAGCAAAAATTCATGGGTATATATTTCCTACATGTCTTAAATAAGCAAGTGAAGAGAAGAAAGAGGAGAACCTCAAGTAAGAGGTCAAAAAAAGCAAGAGTAAAGGTGTAAAGCAAGCACAAATGTGGAAACAAAAGGAAAATGTCAAAATACATCAAGATGGCATAGTATATGACTAATGAATGAAGCATACAAGATATGAGAAGAGAGGTAGGTGTCAGCCCAAGAAGATACAAGGCAGAAAGTGGGTTGAGAAAATCAAGGTAAGAGTACAAGAGGATCACATGACAAGTGAATCCCAAGAAATCATGAAGATTAAACAAGTTGACAAGCCTAAAAAGAAAGAAAGAAAGTTAGAGAAAGAAAATAAAGTCAAAGAAGTCAAGGCACATACATGTATGAAATAAAATTAATGCATGATAGAGGATAACTCTTTGGAAAAATGTTTTTTCAAATGTGGTATATGATGATATGTATGAATTTGATTTGAATACCAAAGATTTCTTGTATATGGAAACCATGGAATTGATGAATGGATATGTAGCAAGGCAAGGTGAGGAAAAATCACCTCAAATAGTTATTTATAATAATGGTATGCAGCATGAGGTGTCTAATATGACTCAAAAAAATGAGGGAGTCCAAGGAGTAGATAAAGATCAAGCTACCCAAGAGAGTGAAAAACATTGTACACCAAGATTTGATAAAGCAAATGAAGATATTGATGCACTCAAGTTGAAAGAAGACTTGAAAATGTTGGATGAAAATTTTAATCCATCAAAGGATTTAAAAATAGCTGAAGAAAAATAGGTAAAATTCAATCAATAAATCCAAGAAAACTCAAGAGAGGAGCGACAAAGAGAAACATAAAGAAGTGTGCAAACAAGGATGCAAATATACAAGAAAGAAAGCAAGGAAATGAAAAATAAGGTAAATTAAAAAATGGTTAAAGCTAAATCAGATGTTTAATTTTATAAACATGTATATGGGAAGCCAAAAAGAGGCCAGATTATATTGTACTATGAAGAGGATGAGTGGAGCAAGAAATTGTTCTTGTATAGTGAGCAAAATGATGGGAAAAGATCTCAAAATGAGAATAAGTTTGGAGAAGAAGTGGAAAAAAAAAGTATATGTGAATAAAAGATAGATATTTATATGTGTGTGAATCTAAAATATCCCCATAAATAAGGAGATAGCATGAACAAGGAGCAAGCACTCCTAGACAAGCAAGAAACAAGTGAAAACAAAGAGAAAAGAAGCCATGAAGCAAGCATGGGGAAGAAAAATTCACATATTTTGATTGAATATAAGAATTATGAGTTAAACATTCTTGGTAAAATTTTAAATATGCATCCAATACAAAAATACTATAGTGGTAATACTTCATGGAGTTGGAAGATGCATGGAGGCAAAGATTAGACAAAGCCACAAGGAAGAGGAACAAGCGTTTATCAAGAAGGTTGGAACTAGAACAATGGAATAGTAGCATGATGAGCATGAAGGACCATAAAAATATAAATTGGAAACCAAGGAATAAATATGTAGGTTTAAGTTTTTATCCCTCATGGGGGGTATGATTTAGAAGCATCAAGCCATGCAAACACCATGTTTGAGTTTTGTTAATTTGGGAGACTAAACACTAGTCAAATAAAGTGTCAAATTGTGTTAGATACATTATTATATCCATTAGATTAATTAATGTACATTTTTAGTCATTATTATTATTTCAATATGTTATATGATTTTTCCCTCCTAAACCCATAATTTGAAAATTCAAACATGCAAAGTAAGTCTAGATGGGTCAATTACATATGAGGACTAAATAGATTGGTCAAGGGGGTCAAGAGACTAATGATGTCATATAAGGGGTAACTATAAGTCATTTATGTTATCTCATTAAAAAAACATCATATTTTGATTGACCATCTCACCCATACATTGGGTTTAAGAACAAGAAGTGGATTTGTAACTATTTTGAGAAACCTACGTTGAAGAGTAAGAAGGGAGAGTCATTTTGGTAGTTAGATTAGTGTAGGATAATTGGTGATATATAGGAAATAATTCCTCCAATAATATGTAATAAAGGAGGATAAAAAAAGGAATAAATATAGAAAACCATCTTAATGGAGATAAACAAGTCTTTGTATAGACGTAATTGTAACAATGAATGTTGCACATGAATAAAGATATGTTGCTAGCATATTGTATTTCCTCCAAGAGCGATAAATTATATTTGTGATTTTTTTGTTTCATATAGTACTATAGAACTAGGTATATATCTTTTTATGTAGGGTACCATAGTTGATAACAATGCACACAGGCTTACAGGTAGATAAGGAAGTTGGTAATGAAATTGCAAAAAAAAGGGTAAAAGTTGATTAATTATAATCTTGTCATTTATTTAATGACCTTAAAATAGTGTTTAGGAATTTAAAGGGTGTGTTTCTATGTTTTGAATGCAATTACCATGGTTAAAGGTTACAAATAGTCTATTCTTGTTGAATGAACCCTAACCATCTAATAAATATATTTTAGTCATATAGATGGTAAAATAATTAAGAGTAGAAGCATAAGTAAATGGTAGTGAAGAGAGTGAAGTGAACATGACAAAAATGTGTGAATAAAAGAGATAAACATTATTGGTTGGTAAGTTGAAATATAATGTGTAAAATAAAGTAAACCTACACATACAGTGAAACCCTTATTCATGTAAGGAGTCATGAGTCTTGGTTTCAAGTGAGTTATATTATATACCCTATTTTGATAGACCCATGTTTTAGTCTTATAAGAGTCCACCATCAAAACAAAAAAGGAAGGATCATTAATGTCTAGAAATATGTTTTTTGGATTATGGTTAGTTGTTTTTATGGAAAACAATTCAAAAAAATATGGTGAGACATTATATAATCTTTTTGGATAGTCCTAAACCTTGATAGTAACCCTACTAACTCAGTTATAAGTTAGTTATAGTCACCTATGTTTTGATTGTTTTCAAGAAACCATTAGATATGAAAAACAAAGATACCTATCAAGAAATGTGAGAGGGGTCCATACAAATCTATTCATGGTCTCATCACTTGGAAATTTAACTCAATTTCATATATGGCTTTGGAGGACTATTTTATTGTCTACGGTCAAGATTAAGTATATATAACTACTATGTTTTCATGGAAATCAAGCATATAATGCATTGAAGAGGACCAATAAGTTCATGAAAAGGTGGATAAGGTATATACAGGCCTAGAAATGTCATTTTTTTTATTTCAAATTCAATCCAACTCAAGATATTGGATTTGTAAGGCTTTTAGTTTTGAATAGAGACTAGAAACCCTAACACTAGGGTTTGGAGAATTTGGAGAGTTTTAACCATTTGAAAACACCAATTTTTTTAGTTTTTTTCCTATCAGAATGAATAAATATATTTAGGTGTTTTTTTATGACATAGTATGGTACTATATGGAATTTAGAAACTGAGTGGAAAATAGGGATTAATTGAGAACTAATTAGCTAGGTTTAGGGATGAAAAAGGGGACTAATGGTTGAATAAATTCATGAAATTTGATGAGAATATAGGAGGGAATTAAATGAGATATAATATTTTAAAAAACATTAAATAAATATTCCATATTGGTTAAGATAAATCAAAACAAGAAAACAATGCTACTAGTCCAAATAGCCTAATATACCCATAAAGAGATAATGTGTGGAAAAAAGAATTAGAGGGTGAGTTAACAATTTTAAGAGGTGAATATAGGTATGACATGATATTTTAAGAGTATAAAATAATTTATTTTCACATTTGGGACCTAAAATCAAGTTATAGTCCTTGAGACCAAAAAGACTAGTTGTCAAGTGTTTACTAGTGAAAGGCAAAGAACTAGTTTGCAAATAAAAATAATATAGAAAGGTAAAAAGGTGAGTAGGGACTAATTGTACATAGATCAAAACCATAAAAACATGTTTTTTAATATTACATGAAATAGGGAGTGGTGATAAATATACCTTTAATCCTAAGGTACTAATGGTGATAGAGTGAACTAGACATGGAGTGTTGATGGGCAAACCATATAGTGTAAGTTCCTAGTTTGGTAGAGAACCAAGGCTTGATATATGTACGATTATTTATCCCTAATTAATTTTCATCTTTATTTTAAAAATAATAATGTGATCATGTTATTTTAAAAATAATAATGTGATCACATTACTATTGTTTTGCATATTAAAGTAATGGACATGTAGATGAAACAAATGTTGGATAACAGATAAAGAAATGGTGTTATTAATAACATGGTCACTTTATTTATAACATGATTTCATTCCTATTATTTTTCACATAAAATCATATGGGATTTTCACATGAAGGAAACTTTGGCTATAATCTTATATTTACTACGCCAAAATTTAATTTACTTATACAAACTTATACTTTAAATTTATATTAATAAATATAATAAATTAGGTTCACTCTGCATCTAATAGAGTTTGTCTCACAATTTCATGCCTTACAATGTGAAAAATAGTTTTTCAAAATCTAATCTGGTCAGTACTTAGGCATTTTCAAAGTCTAAGTATTAAACCTAGGGATTTGAGGTCATAATTTCTACAATTAATGTCCATTTTGGTAAACATATAGTCATTTTTTAGGTTCTTGTTACTTCTATATTGATTCTTAGAATTTATAGGAGTCTTAATTTTGTCAAAATTTAAATTTTAAAACCAATCACTTTAAAATTGATGTAAATTTGTGTGATTGGCATAACATAGGTCACCTTGATGACTTGCACACATAAAATGATCACTTTGTGTTAATTTAACTTGTTCATGATCCCTTAATCATCCCTAATCACTTCCTACTCATGCCTCATCAACCCTAATTACTCTCTCATCATTATTCATTATACTTAATCACTCCCTCATTGACCCTCACTATCCTTAGTCATCTCTAATCACTACCTCATCATCCTTGATTACTCCCACATTAACCCTCACTATCCCTCATCATCCCTAATCACTCACTCCTTGTCCCTCATTTTCCCTCATCACTCCCTCATTTACCCTCACCATCCCTCATCATCTCTAATCACTCCATCATCATCCCTAATAACACCCTCATTAGTTCTCACCATCCCTCATCATCCCTATTCACTCCCTCATTGGTTCTCACCATCCCTCATCATCCTTTATCACTCCCTCATTGGATCTCACCATCCATATTCACCACCTAACCATCCCTAATCACTCCCTTCTCATCCCTCATCATCCTTAGGCATTCCTTTATTGATCCTCACCATTCCTCATCTTTTATAATCACTCCTTCATCATTCTTAATCACTCCCTCATTGACCCTCATCATCCTTCATCATCCATAATCGCTACTTCATCATACTTCATCATCTTTAATCAATAATTATTTGTCCATAATTTCCCCTAATCACTCTTACATTGATCCTCACCATCCCTCATCATCCCTAATCACTCCCTCATCCTCAATAATCAATCCCTCATTGACTCTCACCATCCCTCATCATCTCTACTCAATTCATCCTCATCCCTCCTAATCCTTAATTACTCCATCCAATACCTTGATGGTGGTATTCTTTTAGGGTTTAAAAATGCTAGGAGCTATAAGTGGAGAGTTGAGTGCTAGCATAAAATATAAGACATAGTGATCAAAATGATGTGGAGGCAAATTTCAAACATAAATTTTTAAAACCTATGAAAAATATGGGCCCATTAGAAATGATGTAATTCATAATTGAAAATATACCATAAAAAGAGAAGTAATTAAAACAATTGTGGCACCCAAAATGGGTAGTAAATACATGAGGATCACCAAGCTATGTGATTTCATGAAACCAATCAATTAATTTACATATGAGGACTTTTTAAAATCCAAATAATTACATTGAAGGCCTTCTATTTTTATTTTTATTGACTAAGTCATTATACCAGAGAGTGGAAAATAATTTTTAAATGATTAGAACAAGTTGTCCAAGATTGGAAAGTGGGTCTTAATTCATAACTTTAATATTCAATCCAATGAAGAGTGTCACACTATGAGATGTCTACTTCCACATCTTGATAAGTGGGTACAAGTTATCTATCACTATAAAAAGGTGAGTATATAATAGATTATTAACCCAATGATATGGTTGATACTAAAAATATCTCTACTTCCCCCAACAAGAAATTATATGAATTAAAAATATTGTTTCATTAATAAATGTAGATCAATGGTGAGCCAATACACTTCATCATTTCCAATGGAAGTTAGAAGAATTTAATTTATCCTAAAGAATATTTTTAAAAACTTAACTTCAAGTTTACATATCATCCATAACCATATGCTAGTGTATAGTCTAGTGTAGGCCTTTAGAAATGGTTCGCCTAGCAGTGTCACTTAGTGTACAATATCAAAAAATTTAAAGATGTGATCCTTTGTGACATCTCACCATTATAGGTGTGTGATTATATACATGTGGTCAACCATATATTTATAATTTACATGTATTATATGAAGTAAATCCTTGAAATGTTGTGATAGATTGTCATGATCTGAAATACCATATATCATTGTTAATTCATAAGCTTTCAATCATTAGTTCCAAGAAGTACAAGAATATTGTTAGTTATAGTAATAATTATAATATTTATGGTAATAATTAAATGTAATAACATCCTTATATCACCATATCATAGTGTTGTTTATCTAATAATAACAAATATAAAATAATTGAATCATAAACTAGATGAATACAACGATATCTTTCAGTCACCTAAATAAGTTCCTAAATATTATACACTAAATAATAATATTGATTTGATCCCTTAACTAACTCTACCTCAAACCTATTTATAAAAAATATTATTAATATATAATTAATAGATCAAGTGGTAGATCCATGAAATCATGGATAATGGACACATCATGTTGAAATCATTACCTTGTAGAAGCCCAATTGTGTTCGTGTGAAAGTTGTGATTAAATTAAATTATATTAACAATATTAAAGTAAAAAACTATTATCCTCCTCTAAATATTTATTTATTTTTATGAAATATACATGGAGTATAAGTCTTTTCCAAAATTTATGTTAACTTTGAGTATCATCATATTCATGTTATACCTATAGACATTTAGAATATAGTCTTAAAAATAAAGGAATGATTGATTGACTAGTTGGTTTTGCCTTTTAAGTTAACTCATGTAACAAAATAATTCATTTAAAGATGTTGAATGACATCCTCAAGACCTTTACCTATGTCAATTTTTTAATATACCTTGATGGCATCTTACTCTTTTGAAAACATGTGATTAACATCTACACCATGGTAAATTAGTGTTTCACATTTTACAGAAACATATTTTTATGATAACATGAATAATGTTAAGCGCATGATATACTGAGAGGGGGGTTTAATCAATATATCATATATCTTATAAAATTTCACTTAATCAAATTCCACTTAACCATACATTCAAGATATATAATAAAATTAAAACAATAAACATCACGAGAGAGAGAGAGAGAGAGAGAGAGAGAGAGAGAGACCAGATTTTAATGTGGAAGCCTAATGTGGGAAAACCCTTGGAGAAAAATCTTAAGTATTTGAATGAGAACTAACTCAAAATACAATATTGACAAGAACCAACTTATAGGAGCACCAAATCCTTTATTGAGCACCAACACAGCAACCAATTTGTGAGCACCAACCCATATGAGCACAAATCCCTATTGTGTATACCACACAACTATATCTCAATGTTTATTTCTAAACAAATAATATCACATTACTATCTATCTTTCTTTTATCTCCTCTTATCTTTTAAGCTAGATATAATAATTAAAAACCATGCTCTTTTTCGCATATTAAAAATGGCTTCTCAAGCCTTTATTTATAGCTTTCCAAATGACCTTTGGCATTCACCATTTGTGACCCTTCAATCCTTATGTAAAATGCCACCAAACATGCATGACCCTTCATATCCTTTCACTTGAAAAGTCACACGGTGACTCTTCATGAGAAAATTCATCTTTTCCCCTTTTGTCTTTGTCTTGGTGACCTTTGAAATTCCTTAAGATGACTCTTCATGGGAAAATGCATCCCATTCCTATTTTTTCTTTACCCCATGATTCTTCAACTTCTCCTTGGGCCCTCTTTTAACTTTTATGCAACCAAAAATATATAATTTAATATTAAAAAAATAGTAACACACATTACCTAAGATATGAATATTTAAAACACCATTAAATGTTATGGGACCTTTAACACCAATAATACTAGACCTGTGACATCAATGACAATATTTCCAACAATATCCCCCTTTGTCATTGATGGCAACCTCAAACTGAAATTGACACATCCTAAAACATGCATTGCACATGAAAACTTACAAATACTACCACCTAAGAAATATATAGTAAACACCCCTTACTTTAGCAACCTATGCATGTTCCTTGTACCTATTTTTGCACCTGTACATATACCTATTTTTATTCTTCTCCCCCTTTGAGATCAATCGTAAAGGGCCTTTCCTAGAGATAACACTTGACTCCCCCTCAACTAGTGCTAATCTTTAATGTCAGGAAGTAATAGAAATTACTCCCAACTCCTCTTATAGATCCTTGAATGTGTCCTTTGGTCATGACTTTGTGAAGATATTTGATAACAAATATAAATTTTTTCCTGTCCTTTGAGCATCTAAAATCAAGTCAACTAAATATTTTCTTCTAATCTCACAACCTTCTACATAAAAATTTAATGTGTATCCTTGATCACATATTTGTCTTACACTTAACATATTAATCTTAAGACATTTTACATATAGAACATTCTTAGTCTTGGTTCTACCATAATCTAAACTGAAAGTACCTTTTATGACTATCCTGGTAGTAGTTGTATCTCCAAATTTCACTATGTCACCATTGATCTTCTTTAGAGTTATGAACTTGATTTTGTCTTATGTCATGTGCCTCAAACATCCATTATTAATCAACCATTGTTGTTCTTCATTTTTTGCATGTAAATCTATCTGTACCAACATAGACTTTTTAGGTTGTTTCTTTTGACATGAACCTATCTAACTTTATTCTTGATAAATAAAGCCTTGAAACTCTGGTGCTTCTTGACTAACTCAGACATGATTTTACAGTATCGAGCTATGTGTTTGAAGTTATTGAAATTGTAACATATTATGGCATCTTAATTAAAGCCTAATAGAGGAGTAAAAGAGTTGTGGCTTTTGCTTGACTCTGCATGAGTTTCCTTCTCTTTGTTTCTAAAATAGTTATCCCATTTTTGACATTCAATTTTCTTATGGCCATATCCATTACAATAAAAATAGTAACCATAAATATAGAACCTATTTGTGTATCTCTAACTTGATTGCCTTTTGTATCTCTCCTCCTTTCAGCCTTCTTTATTTGAGATATCCTATGTGTTATTCACTTCTTCCCTTTTTGTTTCCTCTTTTTGAAGAGCTTCAACACATCTCTTTTTATTTTCAAATCTGATACCTATCTTATCTAATATTGACTTTTGACTTTCCAATATCTTATTTAACATGTTAATGTAATCCTCAAATTTTGAATCATTTTCTACTCTATCATTGATTGCTTTATTTGTTTTCTCAAGATTTAATTTTAAAGAAGCAATTTCAATAACAAACTTTTCACATTCTTCACTTAATTTTTTCAATTATGTCATTAGATATTTTTTAGTATTTTTGGATTCTTTAAAGTGTGCTTGTAGATCTTTAATTGTTTCCTTTGACTCCTTTTCATTTTTCTCGATCTGAATCTCCAATCTTCAATTTTTATTCTCAACAGATTCTAATTCTTCTAAGGCACAAATGAGTTCTCCTCCCAGATTCACCTCAGCTTCATCCTCACTTTCATCATGCTCTTCTTCTTGATCATCTATACTTTTTCTTACAGAGGCATCTTCATGTATGGTCATGAATAGATTATCTTTTTCATCTAACTCATTGACTCCACTATCTTTGATTGAGCTAAGATTTTTATAATATAAACTCTTCTTTAATCTCTTATTGTATTTGATTTTCAAAATTTTCTTGTATGTAGACTTTCCTTGTTCATTGTCACCATTATTATTATCTAGGCATCTATCTAAACAATGTCCAATCTTACCATATTTAAAACATTTAAATGGTAATTTTATTTGATATTTACCTATGCCCTTTTTTAGCTTATGAATGAATAGAGGTCTATTGTCATCTTTCTCATCACTAGAGCTATCACTTGATTCTTGAATTTTAGTTGTCTCTTTCTTTGATGTCTTGAAATTATATTCCCTCTTTTAGGGTTTCTCTTATTCGGTATGCATCTCATATGTCATAATAATACCATGTAGTTCATCCATCTTAATTTTGGCAAGATCCTTCATCTCTTCAATTTCTGAAACCTTTGCATCATATCTCATTGGTAGAGATATCATAACATTTTGTACTATTGTTGACTCTTCTAACTTTTCTATAAGACCTTAAATATGATTTAATATTTGATCAACTAAAAAAAGATAACTCACTATATTTTCTTCCTCTTCCATATTCAAACTCTCAAACTATATTTTGTAAGTTTGAAGCTTAGTCCACTAAACCTTTCCATCACCCTTTTAAATATTCTCAAGCTTTACCCAAGTATCATGAGCAGATATGCATTGCATATATTTAACATACTCTAATTCACATAAACCACATAAAATCATATTTAAATCTTTACCATTATTTTCACCTCCCTTATTTTCTATTGTAGTGGTCACAAGTGTTTGCCACTCTTCTTATTCCTCCATAACTGCTTGCCAAATGTTGAATCCAAGAGACATCAAATAATTCCTCATCCTTATGCTTCAAAAGGAATAATTTATCCCATCAAACAAAGGTGCCTTATTTATATAAAAAAATTCATGTGATCCAACCATCATGCTTTCTCTAATCTACCTTCAAGCTGTAAAATTTTTTCAAAAGGAACCTACTATGATACCAATTGTTAAGCATGAGATATACTGAGAGGGGGTGAATCAGTATATCATATATCTTATAAAATTTCAATTAATCAAATTCCACTTTTCCATACATTAGAGATATGCAATAAAACTAAAGTAATAAAAACCACAAGAGAGAGAGAGAGAGAGAGAGAGAGAGAGAGAGAGAGAGAGAGAGAGAGAGAGAGAGAGAGAGAGAGACTAGAATTTAATGTGGAAACCCAATGTGGGAAAACCACAGAGAATAATCTCAAGTATATGAATGAGCACCAACTTAAATATAATATTCACAAGAACCAACTTGTAGGAGCACCAACCCCTTTGCTAAGCACCAACACAACAACCAATTTGTGAGCACCAACCCATAGGAGAACCAACCCCTATTGTGTATACCACACAACTATCTCTCAATGTTTCTTTCTTAACAAATGATATCACATTACTACATCTCTTTATTTTCTCTGCTATGCTCTTCTAAGCTAGATATAAAAATTACAAACCATGATATTTTTCACATATTAAAAATGGCTTCTCAAGCCTTTATTTATATCTTTTCAAATGACCTTTGGCATTCACCCTTTGTGAGCCTTCAATCCTTATATAAAATGATTCAAAACTTGCATGACCCTTCATATCCTTTCATTTGAAAAGTCACATGGTGACCCTTCATAAGTAAATTCATCCTTTCCCCTTTCCCCTTTTGTCTTTATCTTGGTGACCTTTTGAATTCCTTAAGATGACTCTTCATGGAAAAATGCATCCCATTCCTATTTTTTCTTTACCTCATGATTCTTTTAATTCTCCATGGGCCGTCTTTTGACTTTTATGAAACCAAAATTATATTCGTTAATATTAAATAGATATTAACACACATTAGCCAAGATATGAACATTTAAAACACCATTAACTACTATGGGACCTTTAACGCCAATAATGCTAGACCTTTGACATAAATAAAAATATTTCCAAAAAATAAATATTCATTTTTCATGTAAGAGATAAAATATTTAGGATAGATTACACACACAAGGAGTGCATGTGTGATCTTGACCAAGATTCAAGTCATACAAAAATAGTAAACACTAAAGAACATTGCATCTGATTAAAATATTCTCAAAATTATAAAATTATGCAAGAGATCTATGTTTAATTTTTATCTTTTAAACCCAACTACCAAATGTAGAGCTGAATAAAGTTTAATATAGTCAGATGCACAACAAAGATAATTCTATGAACTAAAATTCAAACCCTATTTTGTGTTATTATTTATGTTACTTAACTATACATTTGGAAGATCATCCAATTCATTCAATAATAAATTTAAATATCACAAATGGGTATTAAAAACTTAACAATTCCTAAAAAAGAGTTAATTTCTATTATAATGGATTAAAAATCAGATGATTAGAATCAATGATATTTTTATAGTATACAATTATGTTAGATGATGAGGGAGCAACTAGGGATGGTGAGGGCAATTGAAATAGTGATTAATAATGATGAGCAATGAATAAATATTGATTATGGGTTATAAAGGATGAGGATGGAGTGATTAGGGATGATGATAGATGGTGATAGTCAGTGAAGGAGTGATTAGGGATGATAAGCTCAAGTGATTAGATATGATGAGAGATAATAAAGGTCAATGAGGGAGTGATTAGGGATGAAGATGGAGTGAATAGGGATGAATACGTGATTAGGTATGATGAGGTATGAGTAAATAATGATTATATATGATGAAGTATGGGGAGGGAGTCATTAAGGATGATGAAGGATAGTGAGGGTCAATAAGGTAGTGATTAGGGACAGTGAGGATTGATGAAAGAGTGATTAGGGGTAATGAGGGATGAGTAAGGGATGAAATTAACACAAAGTGGTCATTTGATGTGTGCAAGTCATCAATATGTCTTACACTACCCCAATCATACCACTTTGGATCAAGTTCAAAGTGAGTCATTTTCAAAATTCAATTTTGAAAAACCTAGGACTTTTGTAAATGCCAAGAATCAATTTTTAAGGAATAAAAACCTAAAAAATGACTATATTTTTACCAAAATGGATATCAATTACAAAATTTATGTAATTAAATCCCTAGGTTTAATACCTAGACCCTAAAAATGCCTAAGTATTGACTATATTACATTTTGAAAATTTATTTTCCAAGTCATAAGGCGTGAAACTATGAGACCAAATCTATCAGAAGAAGAGTGACCCTAATTTCTTATATTTACTAAAATAAATTTAAAGTATATACTTCTGTACAAAATAAATGTAAACTTACACATAACATTTAGAGTAGTAAATATAAGCTTTTGGCCAAAGTTTCCTTCATGTGCAACTCCCACAAGCTTTTATGTGAAAACTAATAGGAATGAAATCATATTATCAACAACAAGATCACATTATTAATAATTAAATCATGTTACTTATTATCCAACATTCACTCCATCTGCATGTTTATTGATTTAATATGCAAAATAATAGTAACATGAACACGTTATTATTTTTACCATAATGTGATCATGCTTTTTATTAACATGATTGTGTTATATATTAATTTAATTATGTTATACATTAATGTGATCATGTTGTTTGAATTTTAATTCAAATCCTATGCCTTTTGGCTTGGGAATGGCTTGGATTCCTGAGCTAAAGGCTTGGACCTATCAATCTACAATCACATTTTGAGAGTTATGATTAAAAAAAACTAGACATTAATTTCCAAATACACTAAAATTATCAATGTGAAAATTCAAAAATTTAATACCACCATGATTATCACACTCTCTTCTTTCCAAAAATATGATTTTTATAAATTTTGGACTAATTTAAGGTTTTAAACTATGTTGATTTATAACTATACATGTATTCATCCACTACATGCCACAAGCATACATGCCTATACATGTTCATGTAATTTATCTTTCATTGATCCAAGTGAAAAACAAGTTATATGGTCACAAACTAGGTCTAATTCTACACACATTAAAAAAATTGATTTTAATTTTTTTTGAGGTAGTTAGGTGCATTGCACAGACAGTTATCCATTTTTTTTATCAATTTTTAGGATCTATTTACTTTTAAAATTAATAAAAAAATTATTCATTTAAAAAATATTAAAAAATATAGGTCACAAAATAGAAGATCTTATCTAAATTTTCCCCAAAGGATTTCATAGAATATTAAACGTTACTAAAAAAATGGCGCACTGCATGACCATCTATCTACTATAATTTCTCTAAAAAAATATGAGTTCCTATTCAAATTTTATATATTTGACCTAGTTATACTTAATAATTTTTTTTTTAAAATAATGTTTTGAAAACTAAACTCAAAATTCTAGATTTCATGTTCTTACACCATCTTCAAATTTGGAGTGTAGATATCCAAAATTATCTATAGAAGTTTAGATTTCTGAAATTCTAGAAAAATCATGTCCACAGGTGGGCCATTTTTTATCCCCAAAATTTGTGCACTTATCCAACTTCAAACTTGGCCTATGACTATTTGAGCAAATCAAAACTAAAATTGTAAATATTAGTTAACTTTATATCAATGTGCAATATAATTGTCAATTGATTTCTAGATGATGCTTTGAGATGGCTTGATGTGATTACATAGAGTAATATTTGAAATATTTACATTAACCAACCTTTCTAAAAATAAGGTTGGTGTAATACTAATTGTCTAAAATTTTAAAAGTTATCATTGGATTATGGGGGATATGACCACTAGTATATAATATTATAGTGTGGCCCTATCCACCTAATGTGATCTTGTCTCAGAATGATAGAGACTATTGATATTTGGATGATAGGAATATGTAAGTGTTTTATTATTTTTCATAAACTAGGGTCTATTTCATAAAAAATAAAAGGTTTGGAAAAAGGGGAAAAATCTAATCTAATATGGTAAAATATAGATTTTGATCAAATTAATTACATAGGGAAGAGAAGTAACTTATCTAGAAAAGTAGACTGAGATGATTATTTCATAATATAAAAAATGTTACACAAGACTAAGAAGATGTTAGGAATCAGAATCTATCTTTCATTCATTGAAAGCATAGGAGCACCAAAAACTAGACACTTTGAGGTTTAGTGTTATAGTCCAGGTTCTATCACTATTATCCAAATTGATCATGGAGATTTGAGTTTTATGGGTTTTGTCTGATATCCCTATGTGAGCTTGCCTATGAAATTTAAAATATTGAATGTTGAAAGAGCTCCTTTTAGAGATATTTTAATCTTAAAAACCTTAGGTCTATTTACACACACTAAAAAATAAATACATCAAAAGTAAAAGAGGGAAAAATTGGGTTAGGGAAAGTATGATCGCTTGATCTAGAACCCCTATTGTTCTAATCATTTCCTACATTAAATCTTGAGATTAGTCTTAGATTAAAAGGAGTTCCCCCTTAGGGAACGTGTATAATCAATGTGCATAGTAGATGCAAGAATGAACTTTAGACTAGGCCCCTCCTTGATTAAGCATGCAAATCTATGTGTGATGCAAAATGTTGAGTTATACTATTGACTCATTTTTAGTTATATAGTATTCCAAAGTAGTAAGTTCTATAAATAAAATGCCTTGTGAAGTCCTTTATATAGGAAACTCTTTATTTTGAATTTAGGAGTGTTATTCACATTAGCTAACATTAAAAAGACCAAAAAAACTTAAGGATGGAGCTAAGAAGGGATTAAGACTCATTAAGTGAGGAAACCTAACTATTGGGACTCAAAATTTAGTTGGAAAATAATGATAGAAATGGGACACCCTAGGGTCCAATGCTATAGTCCAACCCCAATGCTCTTATCCTATAGGACCTAGGGGATGGAATTAGCATAGGAAATATAGCCTAGATGAGTTGGAATGATCATGTGGAAGGCTATGGATGATTCATTATGGATAAAAAGGTGAATTAAATGTGAAATAAGACCAAGATAAGTAAAATAAAAGACATGGCTAATGTAAACAAGGCTCATATTCTTTAGTCAGAGTCTCCTATGAAAGGATTGTGAAAAGACATGATATATGTGGTTGCTTGACCAATTTAGGGTGTATATAATTACCCCCTTTTTATTCTAGTAATGTAATGAAATGAAGTACTAGAATAAAAAAAGAAAGAAAGTGTATACCTTAACCTACCTACATGGACATAAATGTGTTGCAAAGGGTCCAACTCACTTCCTAGCTATGGAAGTGGATGGAGAGCTAAATAGTGCCTGGAGAGAGAAAGAATCCCTCAAATGGATGCCTTTTATACTTAATCTAGAATTAGAATTAATGTAACATAGAGACTAAGGGCAATGCTTACCCCCTATGTTGAATCTGACTAAAGATAGGGAATACTTAGAGGCCTAAAACCAATGTTTTTCCTCTACCTCACATAAACTCATGTAATCTAGAATGTGTGTGTAGAATTTTTATTCTATGAAGAGAAAAATTTGTCATGCCCCCACTCTAAATACCTGAACTAAAACTAATAAATTCTCAGAGGCCCAAAACTAATGTCTATCCTTTATCCTACACATACTCTTATACTCTAATTCTAGGTAATGTAATGGACCAACCACTGGAGATGGTCATATGATCCAACCTAGTGACAACATGGGTACAATTGGGTATAATCTACAACTTTGGTTTATGTGTAAGAAGAGAATGGTATGTCTTGCCATTATATTTGTATAATCTTGAGTGATGAAGAACATGAACATCCATGTCATGCACTCAAATATAGTATGCATCTGTATAATCTAGTAATCGATATAACCACATATGAAATGCCATATATTTCCATGTCTCATGTGCAAAACTAGAGATCAAAACAATATGCTCTGCACTATACCTATAATTTAATATCAATTCATGTAACTATGTCATGTTATATAAAGTTGTATGTGTGAGACGTGTAGTAATGTACATACCCCAAAATCTTGTATTTGAGTCTGAATCTATATCAAAGTCACTATGAATCCATATAATCTGAATCATTATATCTGAATAGTCTATGCATCTATAAATTGAAGGTATCTTTTTGTGAATGTCTTGAGTAAAGCTGAGTGACCCATATAATCTAAATCACTATACATCTCATCCAATCTATGTTGAATCTGATAATATAAATACTAAAGGTGTAAGAACCATGGCGTATCCACCTATGAGAGTGGATGGGCATGTTGGGTAAGTGTATAAATAGGAATAGTAGGAATAATGACCCTACTTTGGGGAGACGGATGAAATTTATGATAGAGGAGGTCAATATAAAAGTGATGACTATTTACTTAAGTAGAAACAACATTAGCTTGTTGTGAATAGCTTGAGAGTTTATTTGATTGATTAAATTAAATTGTTGAAAATGGAACAAGTTTTGATTGGTGATAATCAAAGTGTGTGTCTAAGTATAAAATAAATATAAAGATGTGTGTGCCATAGTATGAAAATGAATTAGTAAGAGAGCAAGGCTTGTGTGATGTTGAAGGTATCATTATCATGATTTTTTAGATGAAAATGGTTTAAAAAATAGAGTTATGAAGTTTGAGTTATGCTCAAAATAGTATTTTATTTTAATTGAAAAAATTGTGTACTATAGGAAGTTAGATTGATTCTCGAATCATTTGTGTATTTAATAGGTCAAGATTTGGAGCTTTGGAGTGGGAGATATGTGAAGGAGATGAGCACCTACTATGACCCAGTTTGGGTAGTTGGCAACCCAAGTTAAGGCTAGTGGTGATGTTACTCTAATAAGCAATTGAAATATTTGATCTATGTCTATTTTGAGGCCTTTTTTTCTATTTTTAGTTATTTAAAGTGTCATAGGAAAAATTTCACTAGTTCTAATGCCTGTATCCTACATCCAATGCTCCTATCCAAGTTCTAGTGCTCCTATCCAAGTTGAAACACTTCTATCTAGTGATGTTATCCTATACCCAACACTATTTTCCTATGGGTAGGATGTTTTGAGATGTTTCTTGGTTAGTTACTATTGTTCTTTCTTGGCTATTGATTTGGTACTATGGACTGATATATATGTTGTTTTTAGTGTTTTTAGGGTTAGGTGAAGATGAGATACTTCTATAAGGAATATGTTATGGAGACATTAAGGTTCTTATCACTATCTACTAATGAGAGAGCTATCATGGATAGGGTTGGGTTGGGTCATGTGTATGATCTATTCACAGTGTAGTGAGATAGGTATTTGATTACTGCCTTATGTGAGAGGTGGAATGTAGATACATGTATATTATAACTTCATATAAGGGAGATTATTGTGACTTTAGAGGATGTGTATCATATTTTAAATTTGATAATTAATGGAAGGCATGTGACTTTATAGGATGACATGGGTGTTGATGCTATTGATCATGCATCCTTGTATTTTGCTAGTGCACCCTTAGGTATACATCAGAGAGGTAGTGATAGTGATGTGTTGCTATCAATTATAGTATAGTATAGTGTTTCACTCCTATGAAAGTGGTTTTATATGTTTTTGGTCTCATTTTTTATTGTGTATGGGAGTGGAGTGTCAATTGCATAAAGGATGCATAGGAGTATGCACAGTGTGGAGGTATATGTTACTATGTTCTCATGGGGTAAGAATATGCTTTCCTAGCTATACAAGGATCTATATAGGTTTACACAAGAGGAATTTAGTGGTGGATTTAGTGTAGTGATGTTATTACATTTTTTGGCTTATGAACACATAGCACTTGTGTGGCTGATAGGATTATTGAGGGAGAAGTGAGTACCTTCACAAAAATTTAGGGAGTGATGGATGATTACATTTTATATCTAACTTCTTGTGATGGATCATTATATATTGGTATTAGATAGACTATTATATGGTGATATTATATGGAGGCCTTATAGAGGATTTCTTGGGTGAGCCAAGGATGGAGTGCAATTGTAGTATATGAGGGTCAGTTGTTGGATACATGACCAGTAGGTTGGAGTGTATGAGTGCTTTTAGTATGAGTATGACTAGATAGTTTTGGGTACCATAGGATGTGCCCCCTATATCATGGGTATGGGTGATGATTACATGGGCACTAGTGAGGGTAGGAGATCATATAATGCCCATAGAGGTGGAGCAAGCACCATTACCTTTAGATGCATGGGATGTGGCTATACATATTCCTGATGTGGATGATGTTGGATGTATATATGCATATATTACATAGTGGATGAGGCATCAGTGGGCTCCATTATACCCTATTGATTTAGGGGATGATCTAGAATATGAGGATCCTTAGTTAATCTAGATTATGGGAGGTAAGCAACAATGTCATTTAAATTGTCTACAAATTTGATCTTTTTTTTAGTATATAATTAATGTAATGCACTATTTTATGTGCAGATGGAGTGGGAAGTGTATAGGATGAGGCATATATTAGGGTGGGGAGTGGATTCAATGACTATTGGGAGACCATAACTGAGTCTACACTTTGAGAACACACATGGTATGTTCTTAATGATGTGGTGGAAGAGGGATTGATAGAGAGAGATGAGTTAAGGGCTGAGCTAGATAGGCATAAGATACCCTGACCTAATTTTGGATCAGTGAGTATGAGGATTATGGATGAGTAAAAAGACCTTCAGAGGTGATATGTAGACTTTTGTGAGGAGCATGGTTGGCTACTGGAGTGAGAGAGTCATCACAAGAGGAATTTAAGAGTGCAAGGATGTGTAGGTCCATTGAGTGCTGGAGTGGATTATGGGACTAATATTAGTGGGGAGAGTGAGACTGAGAGAGAGGGCATGAATCAAATTCATTATTGATTGTATTTAATATGGTGTGTATGTTTTTGAAATTTCATTATGTGTGTGTGTGTATGTTGGCTTAAATTTTGGATTTAGGCATATTATTTTATAGATTTTGGAATGGATTAGTTTATTTATAGTAAATGATTGATTAGAAAAAGTTGATTTGACATTGATATTGAGGTTGTATATGTTTTGGTAAAATGGTACTTAGGCTATGTGATTTGATTATTGTTGATAAGTGTGATGTTAGTTTTTATTTTGAATTATATTGAGTAAAAATTTGTTATTTTGTAATTTGTAAATCATTTTGATAAAAGGATTGGGTTTAAGATTGGTAAAATGGAATATTAGTAAGAACAAGATTTGGCTAATGTGGTTTCACTTAGGAATGGTTATTTAGAACTAAGAATGTTAGTTTGTTATTAGAAAGGGATGTAAGATAACACTCTATACATATCACTTCCCTGAGAGTGGCTCAAGAATGCAAAGGCTAGCCCTTTGCCTCCATCATTTCCTACTAAGTGAAGCTTATAAACTAGTACTAGTATGAATGTGTGTCATATCACTCTGTGTTATATCAATATTTGAATCCTAATGGCCAACTAAACACGTGCCCATACTACTCATGCTATGTAGTAACATGCTCTATATTTGATACTATTTATTTTGCACTAACTATAGATGTGCATGGAGACTTTACCAAATGTAACCTTATGGATGTGCAACTAAAACTATGTGTTGTGAAGAAGGATCATCTATCTAAAATCATAGTGGAATTTTGCATGTAATAACACCATGTGGATTTTTTTGTGATGTATATGACTAAGCAATAGATTGATTTGGAACTGTAACCCATGATGGGTCTCATCTAATCTCAATTATAGTAGGTTGCTACATGAAATGGGTCCTTGAAATCTTAGCCATAGTGAATATCTCTTTAGATATTTTTTCTATGATGTGGTTTTATCTAATCTTAATTGTAGTAGGTTGCTACATGAGATAAGACCTAGAAAACTTGGCCATAGTGTGTATCTCTCTAGAGTGGTACTCTAATGTGGTACTTGTGACTATGCTAGATATGTATATGAAACTAAACTATGTACTCCTTATACTATAGTGTTATAAGTATGATGCTCCTATTGTACTAGTTTCCAAACCTTCTGAATAGGTGGAATAGGAGATCTCCTATGAGGCTCTAGCATAGATGATGTATTACTCTCATGATGAGTAAGAAATGACTCTAGTGAAGGAATGTTCTAGGGTAACTCATCCATGGAGGAATGAGGTCTAAGAATCCAAGATAGAGGATAACTTGGTGCCCCCTATGTGAATTCTATGATGCCATTATCAACACATCTATTAATGCAATCCCTAAGTCCATAACAATGATTATCTTTATGTCCATAGATATGATGATAGTTATAAAAGGGTTGATGTGGCTATTATTTGTAAAATATGTGGATCTAATCCATGTGTATAAGGTAATGTGATTAACCTCCTATCAAAATTACTAATAACATGAAACATGGGCTATCTCACTCTAAATCAAATTGTAGTGGTGCCTTATTTTTGTTCTCTATAGTGCATATTATAGGTTGTGCTCTAGAAACTAGTTCTTTGTTCTTAACTAGTTTCTTTTTTGGTTGAGGTATCCTATCTTTTGTAGGACGTGGTGGATGATGTGTGTTAGGAGATGTAGATCAACGTACTACTATGAAATCTAGAATAATTCAATCAATTGAATCTACCTCAATCAATCCTAATTTACTTTCTAAAGCTAGAATTGTATAGCAAAAGGGCATGAAAGAGGACTCTATATTATATAATAGATGCTCAAGGAGAGGTTAATAAATTCCCTTAATAAATATATTCTATATTTATAAATATAATGGTTTATAGATCAATCTTGACATGTGAGTCTTGTATTGTAAGATATAATCACTAACTAACTTTTAAGTTTTTTGATGTAATGTGGAAAGTTTCTCATGTGTAATATGAGGGCTCATGTTTGCTATGTAATATCTGAAAAATACCTCCTCTAAGTCATCATAAATGTGCAAGGAGCCAATGAGGAGTAGATGAAATAACTAATTTTGTGATTCACCCACTAATCTTTGTTGGAACAACTTCAATAGAATTGAAGGACTCGCATGAGATGGAAAAGCCTTTCAAAAGGCTTCAAGGTGTATGAATGGATCTACAGTTCTATCAAATTGAGGCAATGATAGTACTAAAAATATTTAGGCAATGAAGATTTTATGATTGTCTTCGAAAGAGGGTTACCATGTAAATCATTATAATCCATCCAAGACTTACAAGCCTTATTTTCTAAGGTAAGAAGATTTACTTGGTGTTGTAATTCACCAACTGCATGCATTAAATAAATAATATCTTGGGATGGTATATTAGCATCTTAAAGTCATTCATTTAATCATTAAATTTGATCATTAATTTTATCCATGGGAATGTTATATTTAGAAATTGGATCATAGAGAGGGGGTGTTTTCACTTGAAATTTTGGAGGAATGGTAACTTAGACCTTAGTAGGGGGATGTGGGCTACCATTCTATTTAGGTGAATAGTGAGAAATATGTGCTACTATAGTAGGAAGTAGCTTGGGAGATTCATTGGTATCTTTATGTTTTAGTGAATCACATTTTAATTGAGTAGAGGATGTGATGTTATCATTAATATGTACATCATTTGAAATAAAACCATGCATAAAAGTAGAAATAAATTTTTGTAGTGCACGATGTTTGAGAGGAGTTAGAGAAGAGTTAGAAACATGAGATGCATTTTATTATTCACTATATATATAATAATCATCATTATTCCATGCATTATCATAATAAATTTGTTTTTCATAGTCAATCTCATTTTCATATTCATTTGAATGTTCACTATCATACTCATTATCTCTTTCATTGTCACTAAGGAGAGGTGTAAGAGAAGAATTTAATTATTTTCTAACATGAAATAAATTATCATGTGAAATTGGAATGTTATGTGCATTTATGTTATCCATGGATGAAGTGTATACATTATTTCCATTTGAAATATGAGAAGTAAGAGTAAGAGAGTTCTCATTTAGACATTCTTTGGATAAAGTAGAGTTGAGAGCATTATATGGATCATTTTAATTATTCATTGGAAATTTGATTTTATTGAATATATATTGTTGTAATTTGAGAGAGAGAGAGAGAGAGAGAGAGAGAGAGAGAGAGAGAGAGAGAGAGAGAGAGAGAGAGAGAGAGAGAGAGATTAGATTCAGATGGAATCAAATGATCACCAATAAGAGGTTCACTTTTAAGTGCATGGCTAATTTGTTAATTTGGTGCATTTTTCATAGGAGAATGAGGTGAAAATTATCTTTCCCTTTTATCAAAATTATTTTATTTAGAAGAGGGAATAAAAGAGATAGGTTTGAGAGAAGAAGATGCATCTACTTTTTATTCACCATCACTTTCACATGTATCATCATATTCCTCATTACAACAATAGTAATTATCTTCATTGTAAATGAAATCATTTTCATATTTTTAGCTAATGTGCAAATTTGCAAATTTGTCCACTCATTGTCATAATTATGAGAAAAATTTAGAAATTAATCTATGGGATGAGAGAGAATAAGTGCCTTAGTGACCATTTTATTTCTTTCACCAAAGAGAATATGGAAAATTAATATTAAGAAAATAAATGCAAAAATAACTACTAACATAGAGATTTCGACAATATTTTTGACACTCAAAATAATTTGAAAAAAAAATTAAAATTTTTATATAAAAATTGTAATGAAGGTAGGCTTGGGGTTTGAGGACCTAGTTTGGAAATCTAGGGTTTTGGTTAGGATTTTAGAATTTATAAAAATTATTGCTATAAATTATATTCTAAAATAAATTTGAATAAGATAAATGCAAAAAAAATTATACAAAAATAGAAAAACTGAAATTGAATTTTTACACAAAATAACTACCAACATAGAAATTTTGAAAATGTTTGACACTCCAAAAAATTTGTAAATTTTTTTAAAATGTTATATAAAAATTGTAAGGAAGGCTTGGGGTTTGAGGACCTAGTTTAGAAATATGGGGTTTTAGGTTAAGGTTTTAGAATTTTAAAAAATTATTGCAATAATTTAAATTCTAAAATAATATTTGAATAAAATTAATGCATAAAAATTTATACAAAAATTAGAATTTTAAAGTTGAATTTTTGCACAAAATATGAGGAAAAAACCCTAAGTGTACCTAGGGTTTTTAGATTTTGTTCGAAGTAAGTTGGGTTCACCAAATATTTTATTATTTTTGGTAAAATAGGGTTTAGTTCCTAAATAATAAAGGGTCTGGAAAAAGGTGGAGAATCTAATCTAATATGGTAAAATATAGATTTTGATCAAATTAATTACATAGAGAAGAGAAGTAACTTATCTAGTAAAGTAGACTGAGAAAACTATTTCAAAGCCTGAAAAGTATTGTACAAGACTAGGAATATATCAAAAATATGAATTTGTAATTCATTTAGTGAAAGGATAGGAGGACCAAAAATAGGAAACTTTAGGGTTTGGCACTATAATCTAGGTCCTGCCACTATTTTCCAAACTAGTCATAAAGATCTGAGTTTTTTGGGTTTTATCCACTGTCCCTATGTGATCTTGATTATGAAATTTCAAATCCTGAATGTTAATGGAGCTCCTTTTAGATCTATTTTAATTCTAAAAACCTTGGGTCTATTTACACACATGAAAAAATAAAAACATCAAAAGTAAATGGGGGAAAACTAGGTGAGGGGAAGTGTGATCACTTGATTTAAAACCCCTACTATCATGATCACTTCTTACATTAACCCTCAAGAGAGGGTCTCAGATCAAATGTATTTTTCTCTCGGGGAACATGCATAATCAATGCACACAATAAATACAAGAGTGAAATTTATTCTAGGGACCAAACATGCAAATCTATGTGTGATTATTAAGCACAGAATATACTGAGAGAGGGGGTGAATCAGTATATTATACATCTTATAAAACTTTCCCTTTAACCAAATTCCATTTAATCAAAAATTCAAGATATGCAATAAAACTCAAACAATAAACATCACACAAGACAGAGAGAGACACCAGATATAACATGGAAACCCAATGTGGGAAAAACCATAGAGAATCAATCTCAAATATTTTCATGAGAACAACCCCACAGGAGCACCATACCCCTTTTCCAAGTATAAACCTAAGACACAATTCGTGAGCACCAACCCACATGAGCTTCAAACTCCTTTGTCAAGCACCAACCCATAACCTATTCGTGAGCACCAACCCACAGGAGCACCAACCCCTTTGCCGAGAACCAATCCAGTAACAATTCATGAGTACCAACCCACAAGATCACCAACCCCTTTGTCAAGCACCAACCTAGCAAAAATTCATGAGCACTAACCCCTTTGTGTATACCACACACCTATCTCTCAATGTTGCTAACTCAACAAATGATAGATCAATACAACATATCCTTCCTTTCTCTCTCATCTTTGCTCTTCTAAGCTAGATATAACAAATACAAATCATATTCATCTTTCACAATTTCTCTTCTATGCTAGATATTACAATATCAAATCAACCTCACACTTCCATATTACAAATGGCTACTCAAGCCTTTATTTATAGCTTTCCAAATGACCTTTGGCCTTCCCCCTTTGTGACCCTTCAATCCTCATGTAAAATGGTGTCAATCTTGGATGACCCTTCATATTCAAGCCTTTGAAAAGTCATGTGGTGACCCTTCATGACCAAAAATGTCTTTCCCACTTTTGTCCTTATCTTTGGTGACTTTTCATATTCCTTAAAGTGTCCCTTCATGAAAAATACACCCTTACCCTTTTGTATTCACTTGGTGACTCTTGGTATTCCCCAAGATGACTCTTCATGGGAAAATGCGTCTCATCCTTCTTTTGTCTTTATCCCGTGGCTCTTTGAATTCTCCATGGGCCCTTCTTTTGTCTCATATGCAACCAAAAATATATTCATTAATATTAAATAAATATTAACTCATATTAGCCAAGATATATTTATTACAAACAACATGAAATGAAATGGGGCCTTTATCACCAATAATACTAAACTTTTGACATCAATGACAATATTTCCAACAATCTCTCCCTTTGTCATTGATGGCAACCTCAATCCTGAAATTGCCACATCCTATCACCTGCACATCCTATCATTTGAAAACATACAGTAACTCCCCCTTATTGTAGTAACATGTACCTATTCATTGTACCTATTTTCTACACCTGTACCTGTACCTATTATTCTCCCCCTTTGACATCAATGATAAAGGGCCTACCTAGAGCTAACACTTAGCTCCCCCTCACTTGATGCTAAACATCAATGGCAGGAAGTAATAGAAATTACTCCCAACTCCTCTCATTGATCTTTGAATGTATCCTTTGATCGTGCCTTTGAGAAGATATATGACAAAACATATACATTATTCCCTGTCCTTTGAGCATTTTCAATCAACTCATTTGAATCTTTTCTTCTAATCTCACAACCCTCTTTATGAAACTTTACTGTATATCATTGATCACATATTTGACTAACACTTAATAGATTATGCTTAAGACTTTTACATATAAAACATTCTTAGTCTTAGTTCTACCATAATCCAAACTCAAAGTACCTTTTTTGGCTATCCTAGCAGTGCTTTTATCTCTGAATCTCACTGTACCACCATTTATCTTCTTTAGAGAAATGAACTTTCTTTTATCACCTGTCATATGCCTTGAACATCTGCTATCAATTAACCATGGCTAATCTATACCTCTCACATGTAGAGCTATCTACACCATCATAGAATCTTCAGGTTGTTTCTTCTGCCATGAACATGTCTGAACCTTCTCCCAGATGAATGGAGCTTTGAAACTCTGATCCTTATTCTTAATGAATGGAGCTTTGAACCTCTGATCCTTCTTGACTGACTCAAACACGCTTCTACAATACCGAGCTATGTGTCTGAAGTTGTTACACTTGTAGCATACTATGGTCTCTTCATCAAAGCTTGATAGAGGATTAAAAGAGTTGTGGCTTCTGATTGACTCTACTTGACTTTCCTTCTCCTTATTTGTGAAATTTTTAGCTCTCTTTCTACATTCTAATTTCTTGTGACCATATCCATTACAATAAAAACAATATCCATAAAAATAATACCTATCTATATATCTCTAACTTGATTACCTTTTGTATCTTTGTTCCTTCCAGCCTTCTCTATTTGGAATGTCCTCTGTATTCTTCACTTCTCCCCTTTTTGTTTCCTCTTGTGTAAGAGCTTCAACATAGCTCTTTTTCTTTTCAAAACTGATCCCTATCTTATCTGAATATGCTTTTTGACTTTCCAATATCTTATTCAGCATGTTAGTGTTATCTTTAAATTTTGAATCACTAACTGCTTTATCACTGATTACTTTCTTAATATCTTCTTTTAAAGAGGAAATTTTAGTAACATACCTTTCACAATCTTTTCTTGCTATTTCCAACTATGTTGTGAGATCTTCTTCATTCTTCTTGGCTTCTTCAAAGTGTGCTTGTAGATCTTCAATCATTTCCTTTGACTCTTGTTCTTTTTTCTCGATCTGGCACTTTAATCTTCGATTCTTCTTCTGAACAGCTTCTAACTCTTCTAAGGCACAATTGAGTTCTCCTTCCATATCTGCTTCAACTTCCTCCTCTTCTTCTTCTTCTTGATTATCATGTATGGCCATGAATAGAATTTTTTCTTCTTCTGAATCACTGACTTCACTATCTTCAACTGAGCTAGGATCCTTAGAATACATGCTCTTCTTCTCGAATCCCTTCTTCTATTTTCCTTTGAAATTCTTCTTATATGTAGGCTTTTTTTCTTCATCATCATTAACCTTATCTACGCATCTAGCTAAAAAATGTCCAATCTTTCCATAATTAAAACATTTAAAAGGTAATTTTCTTTGATATTTACCTGTTCCTTTTTTCGGCCTGCAAATGAAAAGTGATTCGTTGTCATCTTCATCATCACTGAACTATCACTTGATTCTTGAATCTTAGCTTTCTCCTTCTTTGATGTCTTGAAATCCACTTCTCTCTTTGAGGGTTTATCTTGTTCTGTCTACATCTCATATGCCATGAGAATACTATGAAGCTCATCCATCTTTAGCTTGGCTAAATTCTTCATCTCCTCGATTGCCAAAACCTTTGCATCATATCTCATTGGTAGAGATCTAAAAACCTTTTGCACCACCATTGACTCTTCCAATTTTTCTCCAAGACCTTGAATCTGATTTACTGTCTGATCAACTTGCAATAGATAACTTGCTATATCATCTTCTTCTTCCATCTTCAAACTTTCAAGCTACCTTCTAAAAGTCTACAACTTAGCTTGTTGATCCATCACCTTTGTAAATATTCTCATGTTTTACCCAAATTTCATGAGCATATTTACATTGCATAACTTTAACAAATTCATATTCACATAAACCACATAAAATAGCATTTAAAGCTTTAGCATTACATTCACTTGCCTTCTTTTCTACTAGAGTAATTGTAGATGTCTGTGGCTCTTCATATTCCTCCACCACTACTTTCCATATGTCAAATACAAGGGCCATCAAATAAACCTTCATTCTCATGCTCCAAAAATCATAATTCATCCCATCAAACAAAGGTGCCTTATTTGTAGAAAATCCTTCCTGTGACCCAGCCATCGTGCTTTCCCAATCTACCTTCAAGCTGTAAAACTTTTCAAAAAGGAACCTGCTCTGATACCAATTGTTAAGCACAAAATATACTAAGAGGGGGGGGGGGTGAATCAATATATTATATATCATATAAAAATTTCCCTTTAACTAAATTCCACTTAATCAAACATTCAAGATATGCAATAAAACTCAAACAATAAACATCACACAAGATAGAGAGAGACACCAAATATAACGTGGAAACCCAATCTGGGAAAAACCATGGAGAATCAATCTCAAATATATTCATGAGAACAACCCCATAAGAGCACCATACCCCTTTGCCAAGTATAAACCTCAGCTACAATTCATGAGCACCAACCCACAAGAGCTTCAAACCCCTTTGCCGAGCACCAGCCCAACACCTATTCATGAGCACCAACACATAGGAGCACCAACCCCTTTGCTAAGCACCAACCCAACAACAATTGCTGAGCACCAACCCACAGGAGCACCAACCCCTTTGCCAAGCACCAACCCAGCAACAATTTGTGAGCACCAACCCATAGGAGCACCAACCCCTTTGTGTATACCACACACCTATCTCTCAATGTTGCTAACTCAACAAATGATAGATCAATACAACATCTCCTTCCTCTCTCTCTCTCTCTCTCTCTCACCTTTGCTATTATAAGATAGATATAACAAATACAAATCATATTCATCTCTCACAATTGGTCTTCTAAGCTAGATATTATAATATCAAATCAACCTCACACTTCCATATTACAAATGGCTACTCAAGCCTTTATTTATAGCTTTCCAAATGACCTTTGGCCTTCCCCCTTTGTGACCCTTCAATCCTCATGGAAAATGGCACCGATCTTGGATGACCCTTCATATTCAAGCCTTTGAAAAGTCATGTGGTGACCCTTCATGACAAAAAATGTCTTTCCCACTTTTTTCCTTATCTTTGGTTACTTTTTGTATTCCTTAAAGTGTCCCTTCATGATAAATTCACCCTTACCCTTTTGTCTTCACTTGGTGACTCTTGGTATTCCCCAAGATGACTCTTCATGGGAAAATGCATCCCATCCTTCTTTTATCTTTATCCCATGGCTCTTCGACTTCTCTATGGGCCCTTCTTTTGTCTCATATGCAACCAAAAATATATTCATTAATATTAAATAAATATTAATTCATATTAGCCAAGATATATTTATTACCAACATTAAATGCAATGGGGCCTTTATCACCAATAATACTAAACCTTTGACATCAATGAAAATATTTCCAACAGTGATGTGGAATGTTCAGCTATACTATTAACTAATTTTTATTTATGTACTGTGTCAAAGTAGTAAGTGATAGATATATAATGCCTTATGAAGTCCTTTTTATATGAGACTCTTTATTTTAAATTTGAGATATTTATTTTCATTATCCCACATTATAAATATAAACAAAACTTAAGGATGGAGTTAAGAAGGGATTGGGACTCATTAAGCATAGAAACTTAACCATTGGGACTCAAAATATAGTTGTATATGAGTGCTATATATGAGACATGCTAGGGTCTAATTCTATATTCCAACCCTAGCACTGTTGTCCTATATGCTTAAGACCTAGGAGGATGGAATTAGTATGGGAAATAGGGTTCGACTGAGCAAGAATAACCGTTTGGAAGGCTATGTATGATTGGTTATGGACAAAAAGATGACTCAAGCATGAAATAAGACCAAGATAATTAAAATAAAATACATGGCTAATGTGAACAAGGTTCATATTCTCCAGTCAGAGTCTCCTATGAAAATATTGTGAAAAGACATGATATGTGTGGTTCCTTGACCAATTTGGGGTGTTTATAATAAGTAAAATAGGTATGCCTAATTGGTGTTTCTATTAATTCCAAGGCATACAATATTATAGTAAATATTCCTATACATATTTCAAGATAACAAAATGGGAAAAAATCCATGTAAGATATGGATGTCAAGATTAAACATTTTCAAGCACTTAATGATTAAATTTTATTATGTACATTCCCCCCTCACTTTATTCTAGTGATACAATGAAGTGAAATTACTAGAGTAAAGTATATGCAACTCTAAGTGTGTATACATGTTTTGCATTTGGATGAAAAGCTTGATTGTGAAATATTCCTCAATGGAAAACCTATAACAATGCCATTAGAAGTACTTATTCTCCATATTTTATAATCAAAAATAAAAAATTCAAAATTAAAATTTTAAAAGAGAGAAATGAAAGTATACACCTAAAACAATATGCAATCCAATTGCCTTGTAACATGAAAATGGATAAGTGTGTTCCCCCTTGTTGACTTATTTGAAGAAACATTGAACTTGTGTCACATTGAGAGTATTCAAGTCTCAATTTGAAAAATAGTGAAATCCCTTGAATTGAAAATATCATATGCTCTAACTCTCATTTAAATGTGTATATTATTTTTTAAAATAATTGAATGGATGAAATCACCAAATGTGGATTTCTACATTAGAACCACCAAACATAGCTTGTTAAAGTGCAACAATAGATGTTAAGTGTCACTAGACTCTAACATGGCCCACTTATAATATGATATGAATCACACCAATGTAGATATATATAGTTTCTATTTGAAACTTTGTACCTTTGATACTTTTTAACATGATAAATATAAAATTTTCAATGTAGTAACATGAACATGAATGAATATTATGCCCCATGTACTATATTTAATGGATATTTAATGACAATTAAATTTTTAAATAGTTTAAACTTGTATCTTTAAATTATTCAAATGGGTGCATATGCATATCATATGCCCCCATAATCTAAAAAATTCTTAATCATGTAGAAAATATGAACATTGTATTCTACCATATATATGACATGTTTTTCCCAGGAGGATTTGAATTATCAAGGTAATCCCATTATGATTCTCTCCTTTTTAGATGAGGGGTGTAGCCTACAAGTAACTTATCTAAAAATAAACTTATAATATTTTTGAAAGATATAATCATTTAGTAGCTCATGAATTTTTTTATTTTATTAGATCATAGTACTGATTATGTCATTTAATTTCATATGAAACATCTAGTAGATAGATATAACATTTAAGAATATAAGTAGGATGTGTGTAATACCTATCATGGTATAAAATTAAAATTATAGACCAGAATCAATGTGTGATGTGAATCACATCATAATATCAAAAATAAATGAACATTAAATTAATGTCATATGATTTGCATAAAACTTCACACATAATGCCCAAAGGCCACATATAAGGTACATGGGAATGTAGTGAAAAACAATAAGGCCATATGCCATGTTCAAATGGCATGATAATGTCATACAAGCAAGAAAAAGTATATGTTTAAAAATCAAGGCCAAGGGCCACACATAATAAGCAAACATGTCTTAACATATTATGTAGTAAACTAATATTTGTAAAAATAAGCATAGAGAAAATGAGACTAGCCTATTAAAACCATATGTATCAGTGTCATTGTTAGAAAGTAGCATATCCATGTAACATAATGTAAAATATGAATGAATATAAAAAAATTTATATGATATATAGATTTACGTGGTAGAAAGGTGAATCTATTTGAATTATTGATATAGAACCAAAAATTTCTCTCAACTTATCAAGGTTGTTGCATAAAAAGGAGAGACCAACATCAAAAAACCATATAATAGTATATCATAAATCACACACAAATACCTTGTGAAAAGTATTCTATTTTTGAAATATAGAATATGTTATCTATTTAATATTAAATAAATAACATATTTAAAGAAGTAAGCTAGAAAAATTTTAAAAATGCTTGTTGGTCATGATTTTAAAATTTTAAAATATTTGGGATTTTTTAGAGTTCTAAAATATATGATTTTTTTAAAGTAAGGATTTAATGATAGAATAAATTAGAGGGATTCAAACAATATGCAACAAGGTGTTAATCATAGTATGGCAATAAGGAAGGCAAAATAATATGCCCCCAATGTATATGTAAATGAGTCATAGAAATTAATGACAAATGATTGATATAGATAATATTTTACATGCCCCCAGTGGGAAAGAGGATATGTGTGCTCATGTAAAAGTATAAATATGTAATAATGTAAATGAAAAGGAATCAATAGCATTATATATATGCAATAGTAAGAAATTTAATTTAGCATTTGAAATTAATGTGTTATAATTGGTTCTAAAATTAAGATGAGGGCTACAAGAATGAGTGGATGTGGGATAAAATAAATAGTTGCAAAGTAAAATAAAATATGTTTTGTATAAAAAAAAATGTATGAGTATTTAGTTAAAATATTTAGCCCAATTGGTGTGTTGGGAGTAGGCAGAAGGTTGTGTCCAATCAAGGATCTCATAAAAAGGATGAACATATTTATACCCAACTAAATTATATGAGGAGTAACTTCATGTGAAGATGAAATTTCAATTATATATTCTTTTAATTTTAATTAGGAATTATATGTTTTAATATAACAACCTAATTCACTGCTCATATAGCCATGTGAACCTATATATTCATGTTTAATGTGAGAATATATAACTATCTTTTCATGTGGTGAAATTTTTTGAATATCCCATGAATCCTTAGAAGATGAATACCTCTTTTTAGGTTTCACTTTTCTATTATGGGAATGTACTGTGTTATTTTAAAATAGTTGGTTATTATCATGGTAATTGTATCATGCTCATAAATGGATGAAATAATTGATTTTTTCATGTTCTCATGCTCACTAATCGATGGATAAATATATTATATAATGTGATTTAGAATATGTGTATCATGATCTTGAATAGTTATCTATAATATTTCATTACCATGCTGCTCAATTTATGTGCCAACTAAATATTTTTTAGGAGGATTAAATATCACTAGTTCAAAATGATACTTACATTGGATTCTTGAAATTTTGACCACTTGATTACCATGAGTATATTTGATACATAAAGTAATAATTTAATATTTTTCATCTGTGGGAATCCTAATATCATATCAAATACCAATGTTCTTGATATAACTAAGAATGGAGTGGGCACTATGAGATGTCCCAATTGTAGAGGTAGTAATATATACCAAATAATATCATGTGTATTACCATAAAATGATTGTATAACTTTATAAGTATCTTGTAAATATTGATCTATATAATTAATACAATAGGGAAGGGTTATGGTGAATGCATTTTTTCTTGATCCATTGTCTATCATGTTGTTTAGTATAAACTCTAGTTCATGAAATATCAATGAGATTAGGTATTCCCCAAAGAGGAATATGGAAAAAATGATGGACTTTCATCTTCTATTTTAGGATTAATCTAGGATCAACCTAGGGTAAGGTTGTGGGTATTTGACTTCAAAATGGAGTCTTCATGAATAGTCTCCAATATGTGTAGTCCCACCACTAAAAGTCCAATACAAGGTTCTTGCATATAAATATATTTATCGAAGGTTATTATTTGAGTTCATGTATTATACTCCTCTATTTATAAATATAAGGGGAGAAATTAATTTAATATTTGAACAAAATTAATAAAGAGAGAGGAGAGTAAGGTAGAAAAGGGAGCCCCTAGGCCTAAAATTAACTCAAAACGTTAACCATAGAACCAAGTACCTTTGCCATAGTTATACCGCTATATATTAAGTTTCACTAAATTTATACCTTCAATAACACATAGTGGGAAGAGTATGAGGAAATAAGGGAGATGCCCCAAATATTAATCCTCACTAAATATAAGTACTAGGATTTTATAGGATATTACACATAAACACCCAATGGTAACTTTTAGATTAACACACAAATAACACATAAATTAATAGTAATATAATATATAAATGAGAGATCTCATAATATGATTGTAATAGATAATAACATCATAATCATATACATGTAGTAACAAGTTATTGATCTAATCAATCTAGCATTCAATAAACATTCAGAATGGATAGGAAAGATAATTGAGATTCAGAACCAACCCTTTGTAGAAAATAGGAATTGTATTTATTAAAAAGGAAGTGTTATTATAATAATTGATTATGGAAAACTCTATATTCTAAATAGATGAGGGGGAAATTAGTTGAAATCCTAGATATAATCTGATAGCACTTTCAATCATGTTTTAGTCAACCCTTATATTACAATACAACTTTGCCTTATATATGAGGATGGAATTCACCTCTAAATATCATGATATTCCCATCCTAGGCCATTATTGACATTCATGAAAACTATAACCATAATTTAGAATTCAAAATAAATAAAATACCTTCAAGCCTAAAAAAATATCTATATAGGACCACTTAGTTGAGAAGTAAAGGTGACTATGAAGGTTTGAGTCCCAACTACTTTGACCTCATATCTATAGCTTCCAATGCGACTACCATGAGGTTGAATTCATTTTCTAACTTAGCAAGGTTTATTTGGGTTTACCTATAAATTACCTCAGATTGAGTCACCAATTACTAGTAAACCTAGAAGGGAGATTTCATTGACACCTAGACCTTAGATACCTAGTTGATGCTTGTCATGGATTACATGAATAGCTAGAGAATCAACTTAGCCCCTTCATTATTTAATTTGGTGATCTTATCCCTCATGAACTAGTTGAATTGATTTAGGAGGACTCTAAATTATCCCCTATCTATCAAGGTTACATATGGGTGGAATAACACAAAGATATTAAACTCTTAGAATTAGGTTAATATCTTATTTTTGCCTTTTTCTAGTGGTTTTGTTATAGTACACACCATAATCAACCACTCATATATATCTATATTTATGTTCCCAATGTATGTCTAATACAAATCCAAGTTTGATGTGGGTATTAGTTTTAATTTCAAGAACATACCTTTGTCAATCATAACTAGTAGCTTCCTACACCTCCCATCGATCTTTGTAATCCTCTCTAAGTAAGCCTGAGTTTACTAGATAAGTACATTGGTCTTAGACATAGTCTCCACCACATTACATAAAACTGAGAAGAATAATAATAGGATATTTTTGACCTATCTAATCAACCCAATGGGGAAGGATATCTTCACTTGGGATTCTAATATTTGAACCCAAATTTTCATGTCTATAAAGAGATTCTCTAACATATAGTGAGTTGTTTGAAGAACAGAGAGTGGATCCTCAGCCATCCTTTCCTCCCTAATGGAATTCCTCAAATTAGTGAGGGAAAATAATTCCTATTGGGTTTTCCATACCATCAGGGTCACCTCTTAAATGAACCTTTGTGTCATATTCCTCTTCATCTTTTTAACATGTTTAGGTTACCCTATATTATATATCTAGTGCTTACAACCTTGGGACTATCACTTAGGTTATGGGAGGTGTTGGAGGGGTGGTTGAAATGGTGGTGAATGATGGAGGATAAGGTAGAGGGGAGATTGAAGAAGTGGAAGGGGTGAATGAGCAAAAAAATAGAGGGGGTAGGGGAGAAAAGGGAGGAGTGAAAAAATGGAAGGACCATGGGAATAATTATGCCCTTCATTGCTCATAATGCATTCCCACTTGAGGATAAATGACTCTTGAGAGAGGGATATTCAATATAAGGGAGGAGATCGACTAGTCGAAGTAAAATCCCTAGGTGCTTAGGGTAATGGAAAGAGGGGGCTAGGGAGTAATGCACATAAGCACTATAACCAAGGTTTGAGGAACAATTGAGGTTGGTGGAGGATGAGGATTGGATGAATAATAAGGTATCTAATTTTAATCCCAATGGTGATACACCTTCTACTTTATTTTGGGTCTCTTGCCTAGGTTAACTCTAGTTGTTATGGTATAAGGACTAGTAAGAACTACAAGGGCAACTGAGAACAACTGTGGAGGTTTTTGAGTTATTGAGGGAGGCATCAAGATGACCAAATGTAGTACATAGATAATTTTAGGTAAATGAAATATAATCTCAATGGTTGAAACCATGCTCATAAATGAAGATGTGCCTATAGGTACCTAGACCAAAGGCATGCCCAATAAAGGTACTCAAAAGGTTCCATATTATGGAATGGATGGAAAATAGAAAAAAATATTTAAGTATGTTTGGGAGGATTAAGGAAAAAGTTACTTTAGTGAATGATAGACGTAGTGTACTAGAGAAAATAAGAGGCACCACTTGGGGAGCTTATAGAAGAGGAGTAGAAATTAGGGGTGCCATGACTAGGAGCTAGAAGGTGGAAGGAATAATGCGAAAAAGGGAGATGGAGGAAATGAGAGGTGAAATGGGTGTAACCTACACTAGTTATTATTAGGAGGATTATTTTGGGCTTTCTTCTAGACTAGTGGTGACATCAAACCTTAGAGTCTATGTAACCTAAGGTTAAGGTGTCATTGGTTGAGTCACCTATGCTTGGGATACTTATCACCAAATAATCCATTTCTAGATCAAGTGAGGCTATGCCACTAAAGCTACTAGAGGAGGTATAGGTGGAGTTGGGGTGTGATAAGTATATTTCACTAGAGGAGGTAAAGGATGAAGTAGAAGAGATTCTAGAGGAAGCAGGGATAGAGTTAGAGAATGAGGTGGATAAGGTGGTATATGACCTAAAAATTCATCTTAAATATAATAGGAATTAAATTTAGATCCTGAAAAAAGTGAACATGATCTTGAGGGGGATAAGATAGGCTCACTTGGAATTTATTTCAAGTCTTATAATTCTAATCCATGATTTGGGACAACACCTCCTGGTCATTTATAACATCCAAGTAGAGCTCAACATCATCATCTATTAGGGGTCTATAGTGTATATTAAGGTAGGTTAAATAACTTGCCAAGTGAGCTTTGATTATGCCTTTAAGGTCCCAATATTAAAGCTTGACACTCCATAGGATGAAGGATTCCTTCCTGACCACCATTTTTTATAAGGGAGGGAAGGAATTTTATAAATGGTGCTTAATGGTGATTGGGATCAGGGAACATACCTTCTACTAGAATATTATGAAAAATATAAAAATACCCTCTACTATCTATTAGGTGATCTCCTACTCTACCAATAGATCTAGGATGAAGTATTCCAAGCATAGGGGATTATTTAGAACAGTACAATTAAAATCATGGTGTGCTCTTTATATTATTGGTAGTCATTGATGGTGGTAATGGATTCATAGATTACTTGTGATAAATTGGGTATTTTGGCCTCATTGACATCATTATAAACCATTGCATAGAAGTTCTCATAGTACTAGTGGCCATATAGTTTATATAAAACTACATGGACCACTAAGTCCTTGAGAACCCACGTAAGAAAATCTAAAGGTTTAAAGGTGAGAGTCTTAAAAACTACATCCACCAAGTAGCTCATCATGCATAAATTTCCTTTGGCTTGGGTATATACTATGGCATTAACCAACTTGAATTTGATGAGTCCTCCCATGTCTATAACTTTAGAGAGTGTGAAGTTCATATTGAGGAGGGGCACCAATAATTTTTTAATCTACAAGTAGTCTTGGGCCTTGAACTATTGGTTCAACATAATCATGACTAAAAGAGCTTCCTCTATTAGTCTAAATTTATGTCCTTGTTAATGACCCACATATCATCTAGGTTATTAACCTAATCTTATAGAACATCATATATATGGAAGGTCTCCATCTAGGTCTTCATCGTTGAATCATCATAAGAGAAGGCAAAATTTAAGAGGAAGTAATATGCCTTGTAGGCATTCTCAGAGATGTCATCAATATAGTGTCAAGTGTTGGGTGAATAATCCTAGTCATGGAATCCAATCTATACTCAAATGATAGTGTGAAGTAGGTTGTTTAGAAACTCAATTCAAGGAACACTTTTGGTTTAGTTGTGGCCCTACGAAGACCATATTTCTTATAGGATTGAATGGCATTGTCAAACTTGACTTGATCATCTTTTTTTTATTTTGAGTCCCTAGGTACCTATTTGATATCTTTAAATAGGACATTATAATACTTTTATTAAGTGAAGACTTTTAAAAATAAGTTATCCTTATAATTTGGTCTGGTATTAGGATTTGAGGAAGGTGTAATAGTTGTATCAGGGTAGAGGTCGATAGGAGGGTTTTGAGTGTAATGTTAAAAACAAAAGAATATGCAATAAGAATTGGAATGTAATGGGTTGAATTAATCTTGAAGGTATATAATGATAACTATTAACTAGATTTCCCTATGATAATCATATAATCCTTCATCATCTTCATATATTAATGGCATTTGATGGCTCACTTATTTAAATTTAAATTTGAGTAGGTGTCTAGATATTATCTCTTTATTTCTTAATCTAGATTTAAATTTAGAGCTCACAATCCTTTACTACCAACTATATCTAGTAATGGTGATGCAACATGTTGAAACTATCTAATTACACTTGGTTTCCTATTTTTTTAATACCCAATGAGTAGTAGGTAGGAAGTCATATATCCTTGAACCTTCTCAATTAATTCTCACATTATGTCATGTGTCATCCAATTATTGACCCTCTTATTAATAGTCCACACCTAAGTATGGATTTTCACTCCATGTCACACCCTTAAAAAAGGTGAGGTGTCACATAGGGATATGTGGCATCCTTTGATTGGTCTTCGAGCTCCAACGTGACCACCCATTCATATGCCTTAATGTGCAATGTGGTGCCCTCTAAGTGGGCTAGGATCTTTTGGGATATGGAATGTCTAATAGGCCTAGGGGACTGGCCACTTTTAATTATGGCAACATGGAACTCTCTACATGGTATGGGATCTCTCAAGCTCTGACATCTCTAATAGGTCCAAAGGATTGGCCTCTCTGATACTAGAAATGTGGTTCTCTCTAAGTGGGTTGGGCTCTCCCAAGCTCTGACATATCTGACAGTTATAGGGGATGGCTAATCTAACAACTAACAATGTGGCTCTCTTTGAGTTTTTCAAGCTCTCTCAGGATCTAACATCTCTAACAAGTCTAGGGGACTATCCACTCTGACAACTGGTAAAGTGACACTCTTTAAGTTGGTTGGGCTATCCAAAAATATAACATAGATGATAGGTCTAGGGGATTGGTCACTTAAATAACTATCGATGTGTCACTCTCTAAGTGGGCCAAGCTATTTGGGGCTCTAACATCTCTGACATTTCCAAGGGAGTGTTTGTTATGATAACTGGTGATGTGGCACTCTCTAAATGGATCAATCTCTCTTTGGCTTTGATATTTCTAATAGGTCTGGGAGATTTATTACTCTAAAAAATAGAGACATTACACCCTATTATTTGTTTTCTTTCCCCTATAAAACCCATGAAAAGTTTAAGAAATGAAAAGACATGTAATTCATTAATAACTTACATGGCTGCCATTAAGATTTTATTTACCATGAAGGGCATTCAATTATTTATTCAAGGAAGGGAATAAGACTCTAGGATATCCTTTTAAAAGATGACCTAAAAATTTATTTTTTAAATCCTTAAAATATGAAGTTTACCTTATTCATAAAATAAATAATTCTTAATATTGCTCGGGTAAATCAGGGTGACACCATATTATAAGGGACTAGTTCATGTAAAGTTGATAAAAATAAAAGAATGGACCTGGGATATCTAGTTTGATAATTTTAAAAGAGGGGGTCCCCCATTTCAAGTGAAAGGGGGTGTGTTGACCACAAAAATGATGAATTCTATGGGGAAAGTGTTGGTTATCACTTAGAACCCAACCAATTAACTCTTATTCCCTACATAGAACATAGATTATAAAAGAGATCCTTATACATATCAAAAAAGAGAAGGCACTAAAGAATCATAATATCAAGTGGAATATTAATCTTTCATCTTATAGATGACCATCAATGTGTTTAAGAAGTGATTTTCCATTTTCTATTCAAATCTAGATTTATACTCAAGTAATAGAGGTTGGACAGGGTATTAGGTTCTTTCAAGGGTGTTAGTGGATTGATGGATTAGAGGGGGATGACTTGGGAATTGCTCTACTCTTAGATAGACATACATAGTCCCAACATAGATGCCTCTAGTCCCATTCATGGCCTTGTTCCATTGTTATCCATGCTAGAAAGCCTATGATGGAGGTTTTTTGTATAGCCCTTCTGATGAAGACTCATAATTTAGATGATGCATGCTTTTCTTGCCTTTTTTCAAGATTCCTTATGAAAAATATTTTTTTTAGTCTCATCCATTAAGGGTTCAAGACAAATTCAAGGGTGAAAGGACAATGAAAAATACTTGAATGCCCAACCAATATTTAATTCATTTGGATAATATGGTATTTTCTAGATATGTTATATTAAGTGTAGCTTGGTTAGTTGATTAGGATGTGGGATATTATATAATACACTTTTTTATCTTATAATCATTAGCTTATTAGATATTATGTGTTAAAATGTTTTATTACCATCCATGACTTTCTTGTACCCAATGATTCAACTTGGGTCTTTTACTTCTTCATAATCCTTCATAGGTTTCGGTCATCATTGGGTGTAGCCACTAATAGGGATGGGTGTCATAGGAACACCAAAAAACAAAGCCCAACCTAAAGGGGAAGATCATATAAAAAAATCCAAGACATTATAAAATCAAATAGACAACAAAATTAAACCTATCTAATATATACATTACCAACCCCTACCTAAATTACTCAAAACTTTTGTTGGATAGGAGGGTTAAGAAATAATGTTTTAGAAACTATTAATTTACTAGCAATGGTAGGTCATTGACTTTGATATCCTTGAAATAGAAGGCATTTTGACCCAATGTTTTGGCTATTTGGTATAGGCTAATCCATAGGGGATAAAATTTTAAATACTAGCCTTTCTTGTCATGAGATTTGTCCCACATTAAGATTAGGTCAAAGATTTTGAAGGTCTTGATATTAATTATTTTATCAAACTACCTTTTTAATGTATCTTAGTGTTTATATTGAGGCATAATAGAGCTTCATCCTAGGCCTTATCTAATTGAATTAGGTATAAGAATATTAAATTCACCTAATCATCTAGTTCTATGAATTATTATATGAGTTTATAAGTCAATAGCCTGAGTGTGACTAGCATGATTGGCTCTAGTCTATAAACTAGAAGGAAATGAGATATTTTCAGGGATTATTGATAGTTGGTGTAGTCTTCCAAAAGAGAAAACTTTAACAATGAGTACCACTCCCAAGGATTTTCTCTAGATTATTTCTTTACAGCATCTACTAAATTCTTATATGTGGAATCAACCAACCTATTACCTTATCGGTATTTATTGGATGAGAAACTTATCATGATTGTATTATTATAGGTCTATTCTATGAATTATGTAGATTTAAAGGTAGGACTATTATCAAACAACAAATAAATGGAGAGCACAAAATGCATGGGTCTGGTGTTTTCTAGGAACTTGATGTCTTTAGGAGTGGTGATTCTTTTTGTTACAATTTCCTTAGATCACCTTGTGCAATAGTTTGTATTGGTAAGCATGAATGTATGGACAGTTGATGAATTAGGGTTGATGACCCCTACAAAATCTAGTTCTCATTGGGAAAATGGTGTAGACTCTAAGATAGGATGTAGTGGAATTTATGCATGGGTTTTGATTTTAGTAAAGGTTTGTCACTGATGGAAAAAGTGAACATGGGCATGAAGGTCTTTGAACAATGTGGGATAGTAGTATCATGACTAAAGAACTTTGAGGGCCATGGAATTTTTTACAGGGTGGATAGATCCCAATATTTCATAGAAACTTTCCATTTTTTGTTTGGCCTCTTCTTGTGACATGCACCTGAGGTCGACCCCTTCATGGTTCATTATGAAAATAAATCCATTCTTCAGCATATATTGTACAACTTTCAACTAGATATCCCTCTTTTTGTGTATGGTTGAGTCCCAGAGGTGTGTTTCCATAGAGTAAGAAATGCATGACTGTGGCATACCATTATAATTATAACACTCTCTTTTGGCCCACTTAGTTCACTGTAATCCTCAAATATTTCTCCATTATTATATGACTAAGGCCCAATCCTCTAACTAGTCTAGTCAGTTTGATTTCCAATTCCTACTCTTGTAGAAAGGTTCATTTCCATGAGAAGGTTCATTTCCATGAGAGGTTACTCTAATGCCCTTTGATGTTTGAAAGCTAGGCGCAAGGGGTTAAGAGTAGGAGTGATTAATGCATGAGCAAGTGTTATCTAGTAGAAAGGATTTGGTGCACAAGAGGGGGATTTATTTAGAATAGAAGGGGGCACACAAGGCTGACTACCTTGAATGGATGGACTCTTCCATTTTGCTACCTCCTCCTCCATGGATTGTAAGGCCTGAGCTTACTTGAACAAAAATTCCTCTTTATACATCAGCTCCTGCTGATATCTATACTATTCACCTAATATATCTATTTCCATTACTTGCTTCTCAAACTCCAGCGCTACTTCCCTTATGGTTGTAAGGCAACTAGGAGAGCTGCTTGAGGGGATTACATGAACATTTTGAGCTTGATCAAAGTCATATGAAGGAATACAAGGCCCATGATGCTGGAAGATGGAATTATATATTAAAAAAATGTGATTTCTTGATGGCACCAAAACTGCTTAACCAGCTGATTCAACTCAGAGTCGCCATTGGTGTTGATAAAAAAGCCTCCAAAGGCTAGTCATTTGAAGAACACACCAAAATTCTTCAACTCTTTGGACAAAATGTCCCACAATCACCTGATTAAAGCTAAAATTATATATTAATGGTTCATTCTGATGTAATAAGACCAACACCAATCCTGTAACTTTTTTAAGTGTTTGAACATGGTCACACTGGGCATGCCAAAAATTGTTGACACTGTGGATTGCACCCTTGATAGGAGGTTGAGCTTCTGCCTTCCACATAGCACAATGGAGACTCCCCTCTTACTTTGGGTCTAGCAAAATTGAGGGGAGAATCTCTAGATAAAGGTTATCTCCCTTTGATGCATCTCTATAGCCCTAGATTTTCTATTGCTACAATGGGAGGGATGAAAAGAGAGAAGGATTACTAAAAATATAACCTAAATTAAAGTAGTGATACACTAAAATGGTTGATCTACTTAGCTTTGACATACACTTTACACCAAGAACAAGATAGTATACACTTCATTTGACATGAGAAACTCTTCTGCATCAGTGAGCTAGGGGTCCTCTAGAGATATAGGGAGGAAGAACTCCCAGAGGTGTTCTAAGACACACTATGCAACTTGTTCACAGGAACCTATACTTCTCTAGGGACACTTCTATTAGACTTGAAAAAGGAGAACTCACAATACACTAGACATGATGGAGTCATTCTATGAAAGCATAAAAGAATGACTTAACACAGAATGAAGGCATAGACACATATGAAAGTGCAAACTCAAAATGGAGGTAAGAATGCTCTATCTCGATTCAAGGTAAAATTTGATAGAGTTCTTCCTTACAAGCCCAAAGATTTTTGGGTAGAGCTTTGCCTTACAGGCTAAGAGATCCCCTCTCAAATGAGAAGTTTTCAATATATATAGCAAAGGAAGAAGAAATGGAACCTTTTACAAGTGGCCCATGTTGCGTTAAAAAATATTGGGAAGAGGAAGTCACTGAGAGAATGTGATGTGTTAATTACCAGTCTTGACTTTGGCATTTAAACATTATTTTGAGAGCACACACAGCACCGTTTGTCTATAAACAAGACCACTCCTTCAAGGTATTCATATGGTTTGTCTACTTATAAATGCAAAGTGGAGAAAATAGGGCACGTTGTTCACTATTTTCACCTCTTGATGACTACTTGACAAGCACTATTCATACTGCAAGAGTAAATCCTTGAGTCGACACCTCCCTTTGCCACCTAGACTATTTTTTCCATTTCTACACTTTGTCTCTTCCTAGTTTTATCTTATATGTCTCCTTCAGCCCTTAGGTTTGGCTTCTAATTTTGGCCTTAAGCCTTTTAATTCCTTTGGGTTTGAACCTTTCATGAAAAAACCAATGGTTATTTGATTTCTACAAAGTTGATGTCTGCACGCCTGTCACCATTTGGTCAATTTCTTCAGCCTTTTCTTTGATTACTTTGTAAGTGGTCCCTACCCTTTGCAAGGGCACTTTTCCTTCAGGCTTTTGGAGACTCCCTTGAACCTTCTGATTGAACTGACTGCTTGAACCACAATTGGTTCAATGGTTCAATGGTTCAATGCTTCCAAGTTTGAAGCACTTGAACCAAACCTTTGAACCATCCACTTGAACCAACTACTTGAACCAATAATTGGGTCAATGGTTCAATGATTCAATGGTTCAAAGTTTAAAGCACTTGAACCAAATCATTGAACCAAGCCATTAAACTTTGCTGATGAACCTCACCATTGAACTTTGCCGATGAACCTCATTATTGAACTTCACCATTGAACTTCACTATTGAACTTTGCCATTGAACCTTTCCATTGAAATTAACCTTTGAACCTTGCCGATGAACCTTGGTGATGAACCAAAGCATTAAACCTAAGCATTGAACCAAAGTGTTAAACCAAGCCATTGAACCAAAGGGATGAACCAAAATGATGAACCAAAGCATTGAACTACCGTTGAAATTTGTCGATGAACCTCGCCGTTGAACCAAAATGATGAACCAAAGCATTGAACCAAACCTTTGAACCAAAGTGATGAACCAAACCTTTGAACCAAAACGATGAACCAAAGTGATAAACCAAAGCGTTGAATCAAAGTGATGAACCAAAGCGTTGATTTACCTAAGTGTTGGGAACTTGCTTCTTTCTTTTAGAGTTCATAGAAAAACTTCCTATAGAGTTCATATAAATATTCTTATAGAGTCCATAGACAAGCCTGCAAAGTCTATAGAAATGCCTGTAGAGTCTGTAGAAAATCCTGTAGAGTCCCTGCAGAGTTCGTACAAATGCCTGCAGAGTCCGTAGAAATGCTTGCAGAGTCTGTAAAAATGCTTGTAGAGTCTGTAGAAACAAGACTTATGAAAAATAAAAAATTGTACTGGCTCAAAATAGCAGGGAAGAAAGAGGGGGGACCGATTTTGGCCTACAAGACCAAAATGGTCAATAGTTATTTCTTATTATTAGGTAAATGTAGTTTTTAAATTACATCTTCCCTTTTAGGGTCAATGTCAATACATTCTTTTGTGGCAATGTGACTAAAAATCTTACCTTCGGTGATACCAAATGTGATCTTCTTTGGGTTTATGGAAATGCCATACCTTTTCCATATTTTAAATACCTTATCAAAATAGTGCATGTGATCTGATTTATATTTCAAAAACATAATTAGGTCATCCATATATAGTATTATACATTTACCTATCAATCCTTCAAAATCAAATTCCATCACTCTTTGTAAAGTTGTGATAGTGTTAATCATTCTAAAGGGCATTCATTTATAAGAAAATGTGACCTACTTGGTGGTGAAGGTAGTATTAGTCCTATCTTCAAAGTTTACCAGGACCTAGTTGTACTTAGAGAAGCCATCCATAAAGGACATCATTTAAGATCCACTCACCATTTTTATCACCTCATCAATGGAAGGCAATGGATAACTATCTTTATCTGAGGCTTGGTTCAAGTTTCAAAAGTCCACATATAAGTAGTTTCTCCATTTTTATTTCTCATAGACACTAGGTTGGTCACCTAGGTGGAGTAGTAAACTAGGAAAATAATTCCTTTAGAAAGTTACTTATGGACTTCCTTGTGCATTAAGAGTTCCATGATTCATTTTATCGACCTTTGTCTTTACATAAATGGTTTTTGACTAGGTTTGAGGGGAATAATATGAGTTATAAAACTTGAGTTGAATACCTTAAACTATCCATAAACATAGGTAATTACATCCTTATACCTCAGTATTAAAAATTTTAATTATTCCAATTCATGGTCCATCTATTTAGGATCTACATCATCCTTTTGTGGGTCTTCTGTAGGACTCACATTAATGAGTTGGCACCTCTGGTTCTTGAATTTGGGTTTCTTGCTTAGAATATGGGGTCTAAGGAATCAAATTATCTTTTTAATGAGATCATTCCATTTGATATTGAACTCCCATGAAAATTTAGCATCCCATATTTATCCAACTCATTCCTAGGGCTATTTATGTATTTTTTGTTTATAAATTGGGTCTCATATATTCCCTCTTTATTGATAAATTGGATGATCTATTGGTTATCCTTGAAGACCTTAAAGTTTTTCATGTTTTTGGGGATAGAGAGACATGAGAAAATTTCCATAGAAAATTATTATAACTCAATGTAATTCAGGGGAGTTAGTATTACCACCGTAGATGCTAGTCATGATTTAGCTACTTGGTTTTCCTCTCAGGTAATAGAGATGTTATTAAATGCATTAAACATCTAGATTAAGTCCCAAGACATATGTTTATATATTATGAGGTATGATATATTGAATTAAAACTTAGTTTTGATCTATTTTACCACTAACTCAAAGTCATTAAATACTCTTAGCTTGTTTACCTTGTATTTCAATGAAAATTGGAATCCTAAGATTAGCGCTTTGTACTCTACCAAATTAATTATACAAGAACACTAAAACCTATATTATGTTTGATGATTCTTTCCTATGAGGTATATAAGTATAATACCATCCACAATGGCTTATTTGAAATGATTGATATCCATATAGAGAGACCATAAGTAGGGAAGGTTTTGGCTATGACTAGCTTAATCATTTTATAGATTTGTGTTCAACATGTTGATACATAAGTTTAAGGAAATTAAGTTTAACTTACCATTAATGGTGTTGTACTTAGTTATCATGTGTTTCATGTGGGGTTATTTATCTACAAATATTTGGTTGTCTAATCTTCTCGATGATAACCATATATGGGAGAAATCAATGGCCATATACCCATTTAGGGCTTTGTCCAATCTCTGTTGAGGAGTATGCCATAATATTTGGGAATCTCCATTACTTGGATTTTTATGAAGTGTTGAATCCTAAGCTCAAAATCCAACTATATGTATAAGTTAAGTAGTTCCCCTATCACTGTCACCTTCAAATTTTCAAGTTAGACCACTGCCTTGTTATAATTTATAGGGACCAACTTGAGCTTCTCACATATGTTTGCTAGCATCACATTGGCTGAGGCTTCTAAATCTAATAGGTAGTTATATAGATTCATCACAAATAACTAAATTGTTAAGAGGAAAGGGTGGAACTCCATATTATTCTTCTGAATGAGCACATTGGTGTGTGATTATCTTAGTTTTTTGCTAAGTTGGTGGGGTCAGATTTTAAGTCAAGGATTTCAATAAGAGTTCTCATTGCTTACTGATTTGAGTAAGCTCATGAAGCATGATGTTTGATTTGATTATTTTCATATCCTCCAAAATTTTATATCCCATTTTAATTTAGACTGGTGGGGTTTTCATGGGTACCTTAAGGTCTTGAGGTCTTAGAGGTGGGGGAACATTTTTAGCATTTTGGTCTAGTGGGGTTGTACCATTACTAGGGAATTAAGGTAGTCAGGGGTTTTTGTTCATCATTATTCTTGAGGGCATAATTGTTCCCCTGATATTGATAAAATTATTACACATCACTAATACCCTCCTATGGATCAATTTCTTCTTGGATAGGTAAAACCATGGTCTCTAACACAATAAAGGTACTATGGGTTTTACCTATGTTAGAGGATTCAAGGTGATTGGAGACCAATTCATATTTTTCCATTTCATTATGGAATATCTCAAAGTCAAAATTGAACTCCATGCAATCTAGTTCCCCATGGGACATCATGTTATATAATCAACACTAGTTAAGTAAGGCTATCTCAAAGATGCTAATTTTAGGAAGCCTATTGGATGAAGGTTATAGGGGATTGTGAAGATGGTTTTAGTTCCTACTTGGTCTTTTATATGTGAATTTTTTGTTATAACTTTATACATTAGATTTATTCACCTATCTTTGTATTTTAAGGAAATATTTGATAGGTTTTTCTACCATTCATTGAATGGCATCCAAATTATTCTTAATGGTATCTTTGGGTATAGTTTGGGAATTAGTAGTTGATACTAATGATACTTAGAGTGTTATCCAAGGAGTTAGTTCATGACATATAAGGTTAAGAAAATCCATTTGTTGGTATGAAGTGGGATCACCCATTGGGATTTGATGTGTTATAGGGTGTTATTGAAGCATTGGAGCATTATGATTAGTGTTAGGCAAGAAGTTTAATGTAGGCCTCTATGGTAGCACATTAGGAGTGGTAGCCATCATGTGGTATTGGGGGTTGAATTACCTATCTACCTTTATGTCTCCTACATAATCTAGGGATAGGAATATTATGGTCACATCTCTCCTTAAGAACATGGTTGAATAAGGTTCTAGCACATTATTATACATTCCAAGTGCTAGTTGGGGGTTAGGTTGATAAATCAGAGTGAAATGGCTATACATATTTTGAAACCTAGCATTTAAATTCCTGATAGGCCAATTGGGATCCCTTTTGATATAAACAAACTCCTAGTATAAGATAGTGGGGTATATCACTTACCTAAATTGGGAGAGGAAAGTAGTAATAAAATGGTCCCAACCTAGGATAGAGTCTTTAGGGAGGTTGAGGAACCAATCATATGCTACATCCATTAATGTGAAGGGGAAAAACCTACATGCCACATCCTCATAATCTAACTTTATAAGCCTTAAAGAAATTTTATAAGATGTTGTATGCTCTTTAATAATTTTCCCACACTAGGGGTGAAATGGGTAAGACACCTCTTAGTGTTCCTAAGAAAATCATGGATAACTCTAGTGACATTAATGGAAAAGACAACTAAATAGGCTATCTTGGGCTACAAATTTTGAAGAGGTTATGGGGATAAGCTAATTGGAATCATGGTAGGTCTATGTTGGTTGAGCATGGGTTTTATATAGACAAGTAAGGTGGAAATTATCAATTGGTCATGGTGGGATCTATCCCTAGTAATAGGATAACTAGTATCTAGGATGCTTCATAATCAAATAGTGGTTAGTAGATTATTATCAATAAGAACAATTTTCAAATAAACCAGTAATAGGTCTGAAATACACAAAGTCAACCCTCCTTCTAATGTTATCTATTATTCATTTCAAACTCTAGTTCATGCTCATGAGACTAAGTTTCCCCAAAGAGGAAGATGGGAGCAATGATGTACTTTCATCCTCTATTTTAAGAATTATGTAGGATCATCCTAGGGCGTAGTTATAGGTATTTCAATTCACAATGGAGTCTACATGAATAGTCTCTAAGAGATGTAGTGTCACCACTGAAAGTCCAATATGGAATTCTTGTACATAAACATATTTATCAAAGGTTATTATTGGATTTCATGTATTGTGTTCCTCTATTTATAAATACAAGGGGAAATGGTAGTTTAGTCTTTGAAAACAAACACAAAAAGAGAGGGAAAGTAAGGTAGAAAAGAGATCCCCTAGGCTTAGAATGAACTCAATTTGTTAACCATCAAACCAAGTGCCTTTTCCATAGTTATACCAATATAGACCTAGTTTCACTAAAGTTATACCTCTAAGAACACACATTGGGAAGATTTTGAAGAAACATGGGAGTATGCCTCAAATATGAACAATCACTAAATATAAGTACTAGGATTTTATAATAAATTACACATAAACATCCAATGGTAACTTATAGATTAACACACAAATTAATAGTAATGTAAAAGATAAATGAGAGAGCTCATAATAGAATTATAATAGAAAAGCACACCATAATCACAACATACATGTAGTAACAATTTAATGATCTAATAAATCTATCATTCAGTAAACATTCAGAATAGAGAGGAAATATAATTGAGATGCATAACCAACCCTTTATAAATAATAGGAATTATATTCACTAAAAAATTAATTATTTTTATAATAATCAATCCTATCCAAATCTAAAATATAAGGAAATCAAGTGAAATCCTCGCTATGATCCAATAACACTTTTGAGCAATTTTTAGTCAACCCCTATATTATAATATGACTTTCCTTATATATATGAGGATGGAATTCACCTCCAAATAATGTGAGACTCCCATCCTAGGCCTTTATGGCCACTCATGAAAGTTACAACCATAATTCAAAATTAAAAACAAAAAAATCCCTTCAAACCACAATAAGATCCAAGGAGGACCACCTAGTTGAAACATAGAGGCATTTGTGAAGGTCTAGTTCCCAACTACTTTGATCTCGTATCTCTAACTTCCAACATCACTAGCATGAGGTTTATTTAATTTTCCAACTTAGCAAGGTTCATTAGGGGTTCCATGAATATTACCTCTACTTAAGTCACCATCCACTGGTAGATCTACAAGGGACCTTCCATCGACACCTAGACCCTAGACACCTAGTTAATGCTTATCATGGATTGCCTGAATAGCTCAATAACTACCTAAGCCACTTCCTTATTTGATTTGGTGACCTTCTCCCTTGTGACCTTGTCAAATTGACCTAGGTGGACTCCAAATTATCTCTTATCTAATAGGGTTCCATCTAGGTGGAATAACATAAAGATATTGACATCTTTGAATTAGGTCAATACATTCTTCTTGCCTTGTTCTAGAGGTCCTATTATAGTACAATCCAAAACCAAACACTCCTATATATCTTTCTTCATATTCCCAATGTATGTTTTATACAACCCCAAGTTTGATTTGGTCATTATTTTTAATTTTAGGAACATAAATTTATTAATCACCATGAGTAGCTTTTTACACTTCCTAATGATCTATATAATCATCTCCAAGTAAGCTTGAGTTAGCTAGATAAGCACATTGGTCTCAACTATAGTATCCATAAGATTTCTTACAACTGATATGAGTAATAATATGGAATCATTGACCTACCCAATTATCTTCATGGGGAAGGCTACCTTTACTAGGAATCTAATGCTTGAACCTAACATTACATGTCTTTGAGGAGATTCTCCAACATATCATGAGTTTATCAAAAAAGAGAGATTGGATCCTCATCAATCCTTTCCTTTTTTATGGAAGTCTTCACCTTGGTGAGGGAAAACAAATCTTACTAGGTTTACCATACCACCAAGTACCCCTTTTGGATGAACATCAGCATCAGAGTCCTCTTTATGATTCCTAAGGATCGATCAAAGTTCTATTTTACATCTAGGTTACCCTAGAATATCATATAAATATATTTTAACCTTGTTACTATCTCCTAGGTTTTGGGAGGTGTTGGAGAGGTGACTAAGATGGTATTGAAGGGTAGAGGATAAGGTGGAGGGGAGATGCAATAATTGGAAGGGGTGAATGAGGAAAATGATGGAGGGGGATGGAGCATGGGAGAAAATGGAGGAAGGATGAAAGGGGAGGCCCATAGGAACATTTGCATGCACCACTACTCCTAGGTCATGCCCACATGAATGGTAATGATTCCTAGAAGAGGGGTGTTCAACATAAGGGAGGAGATCACTTTATTAAAGCTAAATCCTTGAGCACTTAGAGTAATGAAAATAGGAGGTTAGGGAAAAATTCATGAAGGTGCCATAACCAAGGTTAGAGGATTGATTTAGGCTAGTAGAGGATGAGGTTGGGCTAGAGTGAAAGGTTTCTAAGTTTAATATTTAGGGTGAGTCACCTTTTTCATTTTCTTGGGCCTCTTACTTGGGTAAATTATGAATACTTCTATAAAAGGACTTGAGAGAATAACAAGGGCTATAGACACTGACTATGGAGGTTTCTAAGTTTATAATGGAGTCATTTAGATGATTGAAGAGGATAATGGGATAGTTATAGGCACATGATATATACTCCTAATGGTTGAAACTATATAATAGGATTATTAGATAAGGTTATATCATTTATTAGTCACAAAATCTCTAAAATAAGCATAAAGACCTAATTTATCAAGCCTAATCCCTCAAAGAGAATTTACAATGACTTTAAAGAACTAATTATGAAAGAAATATGATGTTATACCTTTTAAGTATCTATTCTCCATCACAAGTGGTTACGAAGCATTTTCTCCCTAGATTTGGTGCTCTAAGTCTTTGTTAATGAAGAGTAGCATGAGCCTCCATCATCTCCTCATTCACCAATGGATTAGGCTCAAAATATTTGTCAATTGGTGTGAATAATTGAAGTTTGTATATATAAATTCATGCAAAGTAAGTTTATATAACTTAATCTTGAAAATGGTGGTCTTCACCCTCTTATTTATAACTTATTAAAAATATTCATGATCAACCATGACCATCCATCTTGAGATCAAGATGTGTCCATGGACTGATTCAATCTTGGATGGATAAGAAATAAATAATGTCATTAATAATTAGAAGAATGGGGTATTGATGAGGCATGTGAGGGACTAATTTTTATATTTATCCTATTAATGGTATATGGATGCCACTCCATTGATGATGTCATGGGATGATGTAGAATTGAATAATAAATTTATAGTAATCAGACTATCAACAAATTTTATGGAATTTTTACTTAAGCTCTTGATGTGGTTTAATTTTCTTATGTGACTTTGGTTAATGTTTTGTAATTTTTTTGAAATTTGTTGGACTTTTAATCAACCTAGTAAAAAATGTCATTTTATGAATTGTAATTTAATTGGAGTATAATTAGAAGAAGATGTCAATTATGTATGGGATAATAACCTAGTTAAGTTATTATGAACATTAAATAACACATGCACATGACATGTGCTATCAAATTAGAACAATTCAATGGTCTAGGACATCATTTTACATGGTCATAATTTGATTAGGAATGATTTGAGAAAAGATAATAATAACATAAAATGCATTGCCCCATTCAAGGATATATTAGTAAAAATTGGCACCTATATGTGACAAATTTGAATGATTTAGAGCATTTAGTGATTTTGGTCCAAATTGTGAATTGTCATGAAAATCATTTTGATTGACAATTTTAGAAAAATAGTGATAGGAATTAGATGTATACGTTTTCCCCTTATTTGATAAGGTGTGGTGAGAAATTTGGTCAAAGCAATGTATTTTAAATGAATAAAAATGTCATTATAATTAGAATAAATATCTTTGTTCCTGATTTCCATTAAATTTTACATGAATCATGGAGAAATAAGGCTACCAAAATATCCCAAATAGCATTTGGGTGGCTCATGAAACTCCCTTGAGGGGAATATGGAAAAATTTAAATATTTTATAGGTGGGTCCTCAATCAAAAGAAATAATAATCATGTTAGTTTTAGTAAAAGATGTTTAAAATAGAGTAATTAGAAGAAAGTGTGAGGAAAAATTTATAAACAAGTTAAAAATAATAACTAAATAGAGATAATATGGTTCAATTATAGGCTCAGAGGGTGAAAAATTAAACAATTTACTATATTTTGACCCCTAGGGGATAAAAATAGTTCATTTACACCCCCAACTATAGTAATTTATAGCTCTATGATTTGCACATGAGAGAGCCGAGAAAGATGGCTAACATGTTGCACTGTAATCACCTTGGAGAGTGTGTGAGAGAGTATCAAAGGCCACTAGGAGTGGACCATTAGTAGGTACCTTTTTTAGTATTTAATTTTATGTGTATATGGAATTTATTACATGTAAAAGTAGGAAATTTTAAGATCCTACCAATTTTCTAATTTTATAATTTGCAAGGCCACCCTTGATAATGGAAGGATCACCATGATAACAATGTATTCACTATCCTTTCAATAAATTCATGAGTTCAAATGGTGAGTTCACCACTTCATTATTCAATTCACGTTTTTAGGCAAAAATCATCATTTAAATGGTAAATTAGCTAATAATAGCATGATTTCCCTAAAATTTGGTGAGAACAACCTATAGTTTAGTAGGTTTGATAGAAATGGTGAAAATGCCATGTGAAGTAGCAAAATTTTCCTATAAAATGGTGAAATAGCCAAAAGAAGGAAGAATAGATCCCATAAGAGATTAATGTAGGCCCAAAATTAGAATAAAAGAAGGTAGGGCCAATAGATGATTAGTCTAGGCCCCAAAATTAGAAGAACCTAGGTAGATTAAATTATAGAAAGGAAAAATAATTAACATTATTCCTTGTGTTTTATTTTTAGGATATAGTGGCATTATTACATCATGGGAGTGATATTCACAAGTTTTACATTGATAGGGGATCATGACATATGATCTCATGGGCATCTTGGTGGAATTATATATATATCACTTTGAATAGTTTTTAGTGATTTGCATAGACTAAGCATATTTGTTAGCACTGATAGAGAGGTGGCATTTAAAGACCTCTTCATTTCATTTGACAATGGGAGATGCCACCATTACATTTGAGGATGTTCACTAGATTCTATAGGTGTTGATGTGAGGCCCTAAGATCATTTAGATGTTGAATAGCTGATGGGATAAATTAGATGACCTATTGGGTGTGATCATAGACTTGGAGATTATAGATGGTAGTATTGACATGGACACTTTAGAGGGATTGGATTGGACTCTAGAGTATGGAATAGGAATAGGATAGGGGAAAATTATCCTAGAGGTGGTGGTTTTGATGTTTTTTATCATTAGCTTTCTAATACCTAACAAGAGTGGATGATTATTCCCTCTTGGATTGATTGGCATCATGTAGGATATGTTTGATTAGATGACATGATTTACCTAGGGACTGATCATTTTGGCCTAGTTATATAGATATATACATATGGTAGCCTATCGTAGAGGGTACAACATAGGGCATATCACGCTTCAAGTCTAGGCTTGGGATCACATTACCATTTAGTAGACAATGATGTTTAGATACCATAGGGGACCATAAGATCCATTGGCTTGGGGAGTATCAAACAAGGCCAAGATTATAGGGTCACTTGGAAGAGTTTCCTTATTAATGGTGAGATTTAGATGAGATGAAATATGGAATCTTCATCTAGTGACCCTATATAGTGACATAGTGGTTTTGGGTCATAGATTTGTTCATGATTGGGTATATGATCATGACATGCTATATTACAAGTGACCATAACTATGTGGTGGAGTGGTATAGGCCAATTGAGTCAAATGACAATTTGGTATGTAGTAGGATATCATAGAGGGTCCACATTACTTTGTATATGTGACTAGGGGATTAGGGAGTGAGGGTCACTAGCACCTAGGGCTGAGGCAATCATGGTATATGGCAAGGTGTTACATGTGATATGATACTATGTAGGAGGGGTTGATGATGTGGGGTTTATAGATGCTTATAGAACATGGTAGATTAGGGTTAGACTGATCTGATTGATGAGGCAACTTCTAAATCAACTAGTTTTATGCTAGAGATGGGTCAAACTCAGGAGAGGTTAGGGTCTAAACCTAATACATGGATAGGCACAAAAACATACACAACCAACTATTCCTCATGTTGTTCCATTATAGGTAATCCATACTCAAGTACAATAGGATCTATTGGCTAATATAGAGATGGTTGACCTAGATACAAAATATATTGATATGAGGGGTACCTCAAGTGGTAATGAGGGCCATAAGATGGACACAAGAGATGTTAGGACCTTGAGAATAGGGACAAGTTTAAGAGAGGTATGGCCCTCCAATATAGGTGCAAGTATAGGATAGGTGGGGACCTTCATCATAGGGAGGTCCACAAAGGACCAAGATATCATAGATAAGATACAAAGAGATCATTTCATGCTTTTTAGACATTTTAGGATTCTAGAGCATTATGGCTAGGTTATAGGCACAACTGGATATAACTCAAGGAGAGATTACTAGACTACATGTGTCATTACAGACATGCAATGATTACCACTCTGAAAGGGTAGGTAGTATTTTTTATATGGGTTTAGACATATTTGGCTACATAAGTCATGAAGCTAATGATAGTGGTTGGTAAGTAGGATTTTACTTGAGTGGAGAGGGAGAGATTGGCCTCCTAGATAGAGAGGCTAGTAGAGGAGAGGGATGAGTCTTATCAATCCAAGATAGATATTGGAGTAGGGTCCACTAGGGCCTTAGATGACATGATTATGGACAAGTATGATTCCTTACATGTGAAGGATGATGTCTTATATTCCAAGGATGAGATAGCCTACAAGAGGTAGGTATATGAGGTGATAGTTCTTATGGAGAGGAGAGTGGCATCCTATAGGGAGTAGATGATATCATAGTAGATGATATAGACCTCTAGGTATAGACATTGTATCGAGTTAGAGTGGTTAGTGGTGAATCAAATAATACAATGGGTAGTCATTAACTCTCCACCACCACAACCACCATCATCTCCAACTTCAGGGATTGGTTAGAGATTTTAGTAGAGTTCCCCTAGGGATGACCATGATCAGAGCTAATTTTGTAGCTCTTATTTTTTGTATTATGAGATGTATAGATATTCTCACAATGTATAAAACATTATTTTGATACATATATATGACATTCATTGTTTGTCCTATGTCTATGTGTACATGGACTCTTAATATTATTTTATTATCTCAAGATGTTTACATTGATGTTGCTCTTGTTATGATATGATGATATATGCAAGTTTTTGGAGATATAATTTTTTAGTTAGCATATGGATTTTGATGTATTTATGGTTCTATTTCATGTATGACTAGATACTAGAGGTTAATTTAAGATATAAATGTCCCAAATTAATCATAGAAATAGTCATCCAAACTCAAAGTGTACACCAAGAGATTCACATCCTTCATTAAGAGACTAGTTTGTTTCCAATGTTTGGTTTTTTATATCAATTTTAGGTATTGGATGTGTAGGATGGTGTGTTCGTAGATTTTTTTAGATGTTTTATTTGACTTTTGGACTTTGGATTACTTGGTTTTTACTTTATAAATTTGAAATTATGCATCATAAGTATGAATAAATTATAATAACATTGTATTTCATTTTAGAATTGATTGGTTTAAATGTGAATAGTTAGAACTAAGGGTAATGATAAAAATTACCAAAACTAGAGATACAACTATTTACATTTAAACACAAAATAAATCAAAGAAAAATAAAATACAAAAATACATCCTACCTTAAAGTCAAGATATGAATGATCAAGAGTTAAGTAGAAATAGGAATGTACTTAAAATATAGCAAACAAATCAAGAATAAATTGTTAAACAACCTAGAATCAAGGTATAAATAATCATGACCCATGTGTTAAAAATGGTGTTCTTGAAAAACTAACAAATAATAAAACCATTTAAATACAAATTTAAACAAGTTAAGGCCAAACTCAAAATGTTTATGAAAGATATTCAAATTCAACAAAACAACATAATAAGCGAGACAAAATAGTAAACAAAGGACAAGAAGAAAGGCACAACAAAACAACATGAAAATAAAGAAATATATAATAAAAAATAATAAAAATTATAATAATAAAATAACAAAACAACACTAATAAAAATGAATGAATAATAAAATAACAAGAAATAAAATAACACAACAATAAAATAATAAAACAATAAAAACCCAAAAAAGGCCAACAAATAGAATAATTACACAACAAAACACAAACACAAACTAATGAATAAATAAAAATAACTGAAGTGGTAACAAATCACACAAAAATAATGATAAAGCTCAAGTAAACACACACAAATAATGGTTAATCACAATTTTAGTGCAGACAGAAAACAAATTATTCATGTACATGTAAGAGGGGCATTTCACTTTATGATAAGGTAGCCCTTGAGCTAAGTGATAATCACACAAGTATAATGAGATAAGAACAATGGACTCAAAGCTACCCCCAAGTTATAAGGAAATAATGACATAAAAAAAAAAACAATAAAACAACAACACAAAAATTACCTCTAGATTATAGGACAAAAAGGGACAAAAAAATTAAATTGGGGGAGAAAAGAAGAAAAAGAAGGGGTAGCTAACATGACTCTATATTCACAAGGAAAGTGGAACCTACCTACATATTTATATGGACACAAGATCCAACATGAACTTTAGGCCATATTTAGTTCTCCCAAGATATGGGATAGAAGAAGAAAATTAATTATAAGGAAACAAGATTTATGTCTAGAGAAATATGGGATCAGTCTCACAAAATGGTGAGTCTGTGAAATATAGATAATGGATTAGGTTTAAACCACACTAAAAAATAAGATACAAGTAGGCATAATGTCCCTAAATTGGGAATTAAAGTCCCTACTACATTTAAGGTTGGGAAAGAAAACAAGCTCACAAAATGGTGAGACCATAAGAAAGATCAAGAGTGCAAGAATGGGTCTTATTCAAATAAACAATGCTTACAAAGGTCACTCATAAAATTATGAGAGTGTAGTTTAGGATACTTAAAATATACTGAGATTACTCTAGATTAGAATAAACAAAGGTTTAATGTAATAGTTTCAGTCTTTCCCCATATCAGTTTTTAATGTTTTGTGTTTTTAAGAAAAGGAACAAAAACATAATATTAACAAAGGGTATAGGTAAATACCTAGCTGAGGAGATGAACTACCATGGGTAAGAGTCCAAACAACAACTAAAATAGATACAATGGGGATTATGTATATAAATAATGATACAATGAATTGCCTAGCTAAGGAGATGCATGTCCAAGGGTAATAGTTCCAATATTAGCTAAAACTAATTGCAACAACCCATGTGATCCTATTAAGTAAATAATGCCTACAAAAAAATAATAAAAATAGAATATTAGGTGCTATAAAATAAACCTAAAGAATCATCCAATAGGAAAAAATCATGTGCTAACATATCTTGGTATATTTGTTTGTAAAAGAAGTTGGAAATATTGATCTGGATAAACTACTTTGTAGAATGAGCATTGAATGTGTCTAGAATCATAATCAAGATCATAATTATGAGATAATTTTAGATCATGTGTTAGTCAATAAATCTCTAAACTAATCATAAAGACATAACTTAGCAAGCCTATTCCCTCAAGGGGCATTGCTAATGACTTCAAAGAACTAATTATAAAAGTAAGATGATGTTATACATTCCAAGTAGATATTATCGCTTAGAAGTGGTCAAGAAACATGATTTTACCTAGATTTGGTGCTCCAAGTCTTTTTCAATGAAGAGTAACATGAGACTCCATCATCTCCTAGTTCACCAATGGCATATGCTCACAAGATTTGTCAATTGATGTGAATAAGTGAAGCTTGTCTATAGAATTTTATTAAAAGTAAGTTTGTATAACTAAATCTTGAAAATGGTGGTTTTGGACCTCTTATTTAAAGATTTTTGAAATTTTTATAGGATTAGACATGACCATCCATCTTGATATCAATATGTGTGGCCATGGATTGATTTAATCTTGGACAAATAAGCAATAAATAATGTCATAAGTATTTGGAAGAAAGGGACATTAATGAGGCATGGGAGGGATTAATTCTGATATTTATCCCATTAATGGTCTATGAATACCACCCCATTTATGATTTCATGGGATGATGTATAATTGATTAATGAATTTCTAGTAACTAGATATTCAAAAACTTTCATAGAATTTTACTTAAGCTCTTGATTTTTTTTAATTTTCTTAAATGATTTTGCTTAATTTTATGTAATTCTTTGGAAAATTGTTACATGTTTAATCAACCTAATTAAAAATATCATTTTAATAAGTTGTAATTTAGTTGGATTATAATTATAAAAAGTTGTTAGTTTCATATGGGATGATACCCTAGTTAGGGTATTATGTATGTAAAATAACATATGCACGTGATGTGTGTTGCTGAATTAGAAGAATTCAGTTTTCTAAGATGTCACTTTGTATGGTTGTAATTTGACTCAGAATGATTTATGAAAAGATAATAATCACATAAAATGCATTTCCCCATTCAAGGATACATTAGCACAAATTGAGACCTATACGTGACAAATTCTAATGATTTATAATGTTTTAGTGATTTTATTTCATATTGTGCATTGTCATAAAATCTCATTTTGATTGATAATTTTAGCACAATAGTGTTAGGAATTGGATGTCTATGGTAGTTATGCTCACTGATGAAGATGTACCTATAGGTACCTACATTGAAGGAATGTCTAATGAAGATACTAGGAAGGTTCCAATTTGTGGAATGTATGTAGTGAAGGGAAACAAAGAGGTAAGGATGCTTGGGAGGACCAAGGCCAAAGGAACTTGGGTGAATGATGAAGGTGGTGTAATGGGTAAAATAAGATGCACCACTTAGAGATATTGTGTAAGGGGAAAAATACTTGGGGGTATGGTGACTAGGAGTTAGAAAGTGATAATATTATAGGGTAGAAGGGAGATGGAGGAAATGTGAGGTGAAATGGGTGGAACATAAACTAGTGTTGTTAGGATCCTTATTTTAGGCTTACCTTTGGACTGGTGGTGATGTTTAAACTTATAATATTTATGGCCCAGGATCAAGGTATTAATGGTAGAGTCATCTTTGTTTGGACTACCTACCTTTGAGTAACATGGATATAGCTTGGTTGAGGATGGGCTACCAGAGTTGTTGGAGGATGAAGTGGTGGAGTTGGGGGATAAGGAATAGGTTTCGCTAGAGGAAGAAAATAATGAAGTGTAGGATCTGATGGTTGAAGTGGGGCTAGAGCTAGAGCATGAGGTACAAAAGGTACTGGAATACCCTGTAAAATCCTCTTAGAAATATTAGGATTCAGAATTAGATCTTCCACTGAGTGAGAAGGAGATGAAGTAGGAGCATATGGGCCCACCTAGACCTTCTTTCCTTTTTATTATTTTGATTCATGATCTATAATAACACTTCTTGGTCATCTAAAACATCCAAGTATATCTCATCATCATCATCTATTTGGTGGCTATAATTTATACTAATATAGATTAAATACATCATTAAGTGAGCTCTAATCATGTCCTTAGGGTCTCAATACTAGAGATCAACTCTCCCCAAGGTAAATTAGTCCCCCTAGCCACAATGTTTTGGAAGGGAGGGAATGACTTGTATACATGGTGCCTAATGGATATTTGGAGTGACAAGCATGCCTTTTACTAGAGACTTATACAAATATAAAAATACCCTCTACTAGCTAGTAGGTGATCTCCTACTCTTCTAGGTGATCTGGGATGAAATATAATAAGTGGAAGATTTATTTAATAATTCCCACAATTTGAATCATGGTGTTATTTTTTTATTACCATTCATCATTGATGGTGATAATGGAGTCCCATATTGCTTGTTATAAATGGAGTATTGGGGCCTCATTGATCATGTTGTAGACTACTGGATAAAAGGGCTCATAAATGTCTCAGACGCGGTTCTATTATTACTTTATATATAGTTTATATAATACTATATGTACCATCAAATCCTTTGTAACCCATGTAATAAACATTAAAGGTTTGAAGGTGAGACTCCTGCAAACCATGTCCAGTAGGTAGATCATGTATAAGTTACCTCTAGCTCGGGCATCCCCTATGAAATTGAATAACTTGAATTTGATCATTTATCCCATGTCAAAAATTTAGAGCATGTGAGGATCATATGAAGGAGGGGCACCCATAATTTATTAATGTGTAAGTAATCTTGGGCCCCAAACAATCCATTAATTAGAATCATTCCTACTCGAACCTCCTCCAAAAAGGTGTAGATTGTGTATACATTTATGTCTTCCTTTTTGTCCCATTTATAATTTGTTTTCTCAGCCTAGTATTTTAGGACATAATATATCTATAAAATCTCTATCTAGATCTTCAAAATTGTATCATCATAAGAGAAGGTGAAATTTGGGAGGGAGTAATTTCCCTTGTACATGTTCCTAGAGATGTCAGCAATTTGGTGGTGAGATTTGGGTAAGTAAACCCATTCATGGACTTTATTTTTTACCCAAATGGTAGTGTAAAGTAGGTTCTCAACAAAGTCAGAAAAAGGGAGCACTTATGGTTTGGTCATATCCCTATGAATATCACATTTCTTGTAGGCTTTAAGGGCATCATCAAACTTGGCTTGCTCATCATTTTCAGAGATCGAGTCCCTAAGAACCTATTTGATAGCCTTGAACACATCATTATAATACTTTAACTAAGTCAATCCTTCTAAGAATAAGGTATCCTTGTAATCTATTTTGGCCTTAGGGTTCGAGGAGGATGCAAACATTATAGTATAATAGAGGTTGATAGGAAGGTTTTGAGTGTAAAGGGGGAAATGTAGGGTTATACAATAGGAATTGAAATGTAAGGGGTTGAATTAATCTTGATAGTATATAATGATAGTCATTATCTAGACTTCCCTAAGACATTTATAAAATCCTTCATTCATCCCTTATATTAATGGTGTTTATCATCTCACTTGTTATGAATTCAAATTTGAGTTTGCTCTTCTATCTCATCTCTTTATTTCCAAATCTAGAGTTAAATTTAGACCTCATGATCCTCTGCCCCAACCAAATTTAGCAATGATGATGTAATGTTTTAAAACTATCCAATCAGGCCTAGTTTCCTATTTTGTTAATTCCTAATGAGTGGTAGGAACATGGTCACATATCCTTGAGCCTTCCTAGTTAACTCTCACCTTGTGCCACATGCCATCTACTTGTGTACCCTCTTATTAATGGTCCACACCTAATTATGGCTTCACACTCCATATCACACCCTTGGAAAAGGTGATATGTCACATAGGGACATGTAACATCATTTGATTGGTATTTAGGGTCCATTTATACCCCATTATAACCATTTTAAGGCCTTAGGTGGCCACCCATTCATACACCTTATTAGGAGACATGGCACCCTTTGAGTGGGTCGAGCACTCTTGTACTCTGATACATCTAGGGGATTGGTCACTCTTACAACTGGTGGTGTGGAATTCTTTGAGTGTGTTGATCTCTCCTAGGCTTTGACATCTCTAATGGGTCTATAGGACTACTCATTCTAACAACTGTTGATGTGGTGCTCTCAAAGTGGGTTAGGCTCTCTTGAGCTCTGACATCTCTAAAAGGTTCAGGGGACTGGACAATCTGACAACTGGCAACATGGTACTCTCTTCGTGCGTTAAGCTCTCCCAAGATCTAATAAGTCTGGGAGACTAACTTCTTTGACAACTAGTGACATGATGTTATTTGAGTGGGTCATGCTCTCCCAAGCTCTAACATCTCTAATAGGTTTAGGGGACTAGTCACTTTGACAATTGGTGTTGTGGAACTCTCTAAGTGGCTGGAGATCTCTTAGGCTCTAACATATCTAACATGTTTAGGGGATTGCCTACTTTAACAATTAGTGATGTGGCACCCTCTAATTTATATATTTTCCCCTATTAAGCACATAAAAGTAGAATTAATAAATGAAAAGATATGTAATTCATTAATAACTTACCAGACTACCATTAAGATTTTGATTTGTTGTAAAGGGTATTAGGTCTACTGCTCCATGAAGGGAAAAAGACTTAGAGAGCTCCTTTTAAAATCCAACCTGAAAAGTTAACACTATAAAACCTTAAAACATGAAGCTTACCTTAGTCATTAAATAAATAAGGCTTGTTATTGATTTGGAAAATTGGGGCGACACCATATTCCAAGGGTCTAGTTCAATAGAAGTTGATGAGAATATAATAATTGACCCAAGAGTTCTAGTTTAATAATTTTAAAATAAGGGTCCCCCATTTCAATGAAAAGGGAACTTTTTGGCCATAACAAATCATAATACTATGTATGGATTATTTGTCAACATATGCTTGAGTAAAAAGTACATATCTATCTGAATCATCATTAACAACTTCACTATCATTTAATGTAATAATGACACATGATTCTTTTTTACTTTTATTTCTACCAATGATGCTATCAAGAGGATGCCCATATGTAGGAGGAACATGATAACCAATATTTGCATAATGTACTTTAGAATTATCTTTGTTATTTTTTTCATGCTTTTGAAAAGAATCTTTATAAATTTTGAGCTTTGAATTGTCCTTTTATTATGGCTTAGCTTCTTTATTAGGTTTACCAATATCAATAATGTTTTAATCAATGAGATATTGAATATCGTGTTTGAGCTTAAAAGATATATTTCTTGGAATTCCCAATACATCAATGGTAGTCAAAATATGCATTGTTGTTGAGAAATTTAAATTTTGGTCTAGACATGTCCATTTCCATTGGTGGAGTAAGAGTTATAGGTTAAATTAAAGTATACTTTACAATAATATATGAGGAGGTGATGGAAAACTTGATAATTTCCTCATTGGTGGAGCTTGTAATTTAAGATTTTGTGTTGGTTGTGAGATAACATTTATTGTAATTTTATCTTCATTATTTATTTTTTTGGGTTTGTTCTTATAATTTAGATTGCTTTTAAAATTGACATTTAAAGTATAATTAGTAGTTGAAGTGTACTTTAGCTTATTCACAAAAATCAATTTTACCTCATGTTCTTTGAATGTATGACATAAATCATCAAAAGATTTAAATTTTTTAGACATAATTGACTCTTGGAGTAGAGATAAAAAACTTTGAGAAACGATAGCTTGGATATCATTATTAACAACTTGATCCATTATTTTTCTAACATATTATTTTATCTTATAACATATTCACTTTTTTTTTTCATTACACCCTTATTTTAGCTTTTCAATTTGGGCATATGATATATTTTCACCAATGTTAATAGAAAAATGTGGTAAGAACTGATGTGATGAAGGATTTAAATATTTTATTGATTTGACATGAAGATCATCAATCCATATAAGATCATATTATTTGAGACTTATTAGAAAGAACTTTGTCAACAAATTTTCATTATCTATATAGTTTATGCAAGTTTCATGGAATGTGTGCAAATGTTGTTCAAGATCACATTTGCCTTCATATAAAGTAAGTTTAGGAGCCAAAAATAAAATTGGTAATGGATAATATTCAATTTTGGGTGTCAAAGGTTTATGTAACAAGGAACATGAGTTCATGGAGGGGATAACATGAGAAAGAGTTTGCTCAAATTGAGATAGCTTAGCTTACAAGGAAATAAATATATGCTCAAGAGTAGAATTTATAAAAATGATTAGAGGAGTTCAAGTATAATTATTAGGCACTGGCATGGATAATGTTGGAAAACTAGTTGTTGTTTCCAAACCAAGGGATGATGATATAGAGGTTATTAGAGGTGTAAAAATAGGAATGGATGCAATAGTAGAAGTAACGACATTGGAAGTAGGGGTTTTGGTAACCCAAAAAGGAAAATTTTATGATGGAGATATGGATAATTTATCTTGATGCTCATATTTTGATACTATAAGGATATTAATATTATTATTGACTTCTTGGGGGTTATATTAAATACTTTAATTAAATTTAGATAATTCATACACTTAATTTTGATCTACTCCATTAAGCTTTTATGGATCAATATGAGTGTCATGTTCATTATGTACATCATAGTTATCTTAATTATTTTAAGTATCAAAATAAATGTGAATCTCAAATTCATTATACCAAGGAATTTGAATAGTAACATTATTAGTTTGATTAAAAACATCATGATTTGCCATTGTAAAATAAACTAAAGGAAGCTACATATATGAAAAAGGAGTATCGATTAATCTATAAATATGCCCTAGAGGCATAATATATAATATGAATCAACATATATAATAATGAATAAAATACAATAAAAAATTAAAGGTATAAGTGTTATCTAGGCAATGGTTTGAATTGTTGTGTGGGCTCTCAAATATACTTTCTTGTTTGTAGAGTAGTGTTGGCCCAAATTTTTAGAGTACTAACTACAAAGTCAAATTCAATCATGTATCCCACTATCCCAAGGTTATAAGGGTACAATGAGAGTAACTTACCTAGGTGATATTCTCCTCTCGTTTAAACTATAAATCAAATAGATAAACAAATCCTAAATTATAAATAAGGGACCTTAGGCATTTTTTATATATCATGACATATGGGGAAATAAAACTATGTGTTTAGTGTTATAAAATGGATTAAGTATTGGAGAATTACTCTTCATACCGCGTATGTAAAAAAATAACCTTTTATCCCATAATGATAGTCACTAAGTATTTTAAAAAATTTGGAACATAATTTATACAAATAAGTAGTAAACAAATAGAAAATAAAATTGAAATATTTGTTTGTGTACAGAGATCAATAAATGTCAAACCAAGGTTGAAATAATGGGATTTAGTGTAATTTTTGGAATAAAAAAAACTATGATGGGTGGTTTTAATTAGCATATAAACTTTTCTTTCAATTCATTACCATTCATTAACCTTTAAAACTAATCTAGTAAACAAGAAATGCATAGATAAGTAATCACATAAGCATAAAGCAAGATATCAACACATGAACACAATAAATATGTGGGAAATTATCATGGGGGGTAAAAAAATTTTAAACACAACTTTTAATACTATCATATAATAAATGTATCAACATTTAGTGAGGCACCGATCCCACAAGGAGCACTAACCCCTCACTATGCAAGCAGTAACTCAATTAGTCCTTTTAGCAAGTTCTAACTTGAAAGGAGGCTCCAAACCCCTAAGTTACTTCAAACCAACCTATAAATTTCAAGGACATTTATGAAATATCCAACATAAAATACATCTCCCACTCTCTCTTGACTAAGAACCAACTCAACCAAGACTACTGGATCACCTCAAGACACCTTGTTACTCAATCGACAGATGATGATCTCTTATTTAGATATCTATCTTATATATATTTTTTCATAAATAAATAAAACATATATTATAAATATATTATGTTCTCTCAACTTAAAATAAACTCATTTTACTCTCCTCAACCTTTTACCCCTCTCAAACAACCTTTTAGGCTCTCTCACTCAATATGTCTCTTACTAAGCTCATTAGGCCAACTCACCTTGTCATCTACATAAATAATCTATATAATATGTTCATAATAGTTTATTTAACCTCTTATTATGGTCATAAATACCTTATTATTCTCCTCAATGTGCTCTTCTCTTCATTTATTCTCTCATACCTAAATTAGTTCAAATAGGTCTATTATGCCTTGTATTTATACTTGACTCTTGATCTCACCTACCTTGGTCGGCCAAACAAATTTATATACCTGGATCACCTTTGGAATATGTTAATAAACACATTTCACAACTTAAACACTCATTACATATGTTTTCCAAACTAATTTAGACCTTAATCTCTTATCAGGCCTACTTTGAGACCTAATGCATTAGGTCTTTTCAACCACATGTTACACTTGGACCATATTGAAACATATTGAGCCAATAAAAATTCATTAAACACATTAAATATACCCTTTATATCATTAATATATGTCCATACCACCTTTTATATTATATCACTCTTTGAAACATGTCATTAGGCCTACTTGCCATTAGGTTTGCACACATCCAAAAAGTGTGTCTCACATAAATTAAGTATACAATAAAATTTTAAAAATACCCCAATAAAAAAAACACATTAATATATCCTTTTTTAATTCATGTTCATAACTATGTACATTGGAAATCACCAAATAGGTAAAAATACCTCAAACACATTGTTGCAATATGACCACTTAGAACTGTCTGACTACTCCAAAACCCAGTCATATACAATTGTATCTCCACACTTTAATAGGGAATTATAATAAATAATAATAAAATATAATGAACCTTTGATACCTCCATAAAATATTCACATGAAATGGATTCTTCAATTTCTGACAAAACACCCCAAACTCATCTCTACTAGATGACTACATAGAATTGCCAACAATCCTATCAACATAGACATGAAGAAAGCTATTTATAAATACTATAATGAAAATTAAAATAATAATAATTAAAATTAATATTTTATTTATGATATATATATATATATATATAACATCTTAAAATAGGTATATCATTGGTCTTACATACTAATTTTTTAAGCTATTCTTTCACAATTGTAACACAACTAGACAAACCATTTTAGCTTTTATGTGTCAACTCCTTAAAGTGACTCTCAACATTCCATAAAGAATTTATAGGTAAAATATATATTTAAAAAATCATAATATTCATTATATGCTTTATATAAGTGCATATATCCTCTAACTCACCATTCTCACTCACTTACTTAGAACCTTTATTCTACCTTGAGAACTAGTCATTGTGAACATGACTTCCAACACCTATGTAGACATAGTAAATAAGTCATGATGCATGAATATCATTTATAAAAATCCTTATCACATCTTCAAACACACACACACACACACACACACACACACACACACACACACACACACACACACACACACACACACACACACACACACACACACACACACACACACACATAGAGAGAGAGTTATAATATCAAATATGAGATATATAGACCAATATCTGAACCTTACTCCTTTACTGTCACATTTTATCTAGATAGGCCATCTTGTGAACACCATTTAGCACATTTTAAATAACTTACATAAAATATAATAAAAAGTGAAATTATTTGTATGTATTTAAAAAATACATAAATAAATTGTATCCATTTTTAATCCACTGCAACATATCCTTAAACTCATTCTCATTTTAACTGGATTTTCTCACTGGTTTCACCATTAGCCTAGTTTAGCAAAAGGTCAACTTGAGTGACCAAAATAGTTGACATAAAATATATAACTTGTCAAAAAAAACCATGGAAAACAAACACAAGTATCGCTATTCAACCTCCATTTATTTTTATTCTTTGACCTAGTCAACCATTTCTGCTATACTAAATTTATAAGAAATAAAGGTTTTTATGTAGGTTCCACTCACTGTCCTAAAAACTCAAAGATACTTTTAGGTAATTGGATGAGTCATATACATTATAAAATAATAAAAATAACATTTAAAATCCATTTTTTGATATTTCCCTTAATATTTTCACCACTAGATCACTATAACAGTTTTGAGAGGGTTTTAGACCAGTTTTCATTCTTAACATTTGTTCATATAGCTATGTATATGAAACCAACTCCTAATTATTGGAAATAATTTATAGGACCATTTTCCATCTCTCAAAATATCTTAAATTCCCATGAAATAGTCATATATGTTGACAAACAAAAAATGTTCTTTCTTGGGTCTTGATCTCTTCATTCAACACACACATGATATCTTCAAACTAATTTTCATGCTTTTTTATTCACCTCAAGACCTTAAAATTTATTTTAAACCTTTAAAAACCTATTAAACCTATGTAAGAACTAAAATTATCTCTATCACCTTAGAAACTAACTTTTACCCCTCATTAGGCCATAGAGGTCTCTTTGCACATTAGGTCTTAAACTACCAATCACACTTTAGACCTTGAAAAATATTTTATATATCTCAACACATAATACCTATGTCATGCACCCTCATACCATTCTTAAACAATTTCAAAATCCTATAAACCTAATCATGAAGCCTCATCATGCCACCTAGGGTCTTAAGACAAGGTTTATGAGAAGACTACTAATGAAGAACATACCCCTTTGTCTCACTCTAAGATTCATGTAACTAACTCAACACCTTAATCACATTATAAAACAATTAATTACACATCTTAAATCTCAAACACATATATATCACAACTATCATGCCTTTACAATCCATATTCATGCCCAAGGACTAGTCCATCTTATAGCCTTACTATGCATTCCTTTACCAAGATAAGATTAGTTTTCACAAAATACCATGTATCTAAACAAGATAAATTATAGGAAATAAATGACACTCAATCTACCTTTGACATCAATGAAAAAATTAATTATAAAAATACACCAATAGGAACATACATCAACAATCTCCCCCTTTATCATTGATGGCATACCACTCTCAAAATATCTCTTTCTCAAGCTGATCTTTCTCCCCCTTTGAAATTAATGACAAAGGGTCTCTTACTCCACCTATCTATTTGATTTTTCAACCTTAAAAAAATTATTTTCACCAAACCACAACAAAAAATGTTTCTTGAATCTCTAAATCATATCACACATGCTCCCCTATCTCCATGCACACCTTGGTCTACTTGAATTTGATAAAATTGATGAATATCTTGAACCATTATCCATACTGAGATAGACCTTATCAATTCCCATACTTCACATTATTCTCAAGAGACCTGATTTAGCTCCCTCTAACTCCATGCTCTACCTTTATTGAATCCATATTCATCCATACATGAACTACCATAATTATCCAACATACTTAATGAGACAATTGATATCAAATACTGATCTTCTTGGGCCCAAAAGACCTCTTCCAGTGGTCAAAAATCCTTATCACATGAAGCTAAAAACCACTAATAACTTTTGAATCATACACATAATCCTATGAAACCTTCAATCCATATCCGACTATACTCATAAGAGCTGTCAAGACACTACACCAGCTTTCATGCCTCAATATCCTATCAAGGTCTAAGACTAGGTCTAGTTATAGACTTAAGATGAAAGACTTGCCTCTTTAATATCACTTTGGATGACATATAAATGTATCCACACTTTCCTTCTATCATCACAATCCATCATGGCTTAAACCACTACAAGACATCTTCTTAGTTAACATATAGTCATACTAGGTCTATGAAAACATTGAGTCTCTGTCAAATATATGATAAGCATATTTCCTTCAAGATACGAAAAATAGGCTATCAAAATGAGAAATCCCATGATACATTACTCTAAGTTCATAATCAACCTCTTAGACCATTAATCTCTACATGATACTCTTTAAAATGACTCAATGGATCAACTTCAACAAAGACTATCAAGACTCTATTAAGAAGCTTCATAAATTTGTCATTATCATATCACTAAATTTTATTTATGGCATTTCTAACATGTCATCATGTTTCCTTTATGAAATTATGATGTCATCTTTGATATTAATGGAACAACACAATAACAACACAACCTTCAAGAGACACTACAACAATCTTCATCACATTTACAAACTTCTTGGGATGCTACAGTAACATGCTCACCAATAGGACTTCTAAGAATACTCACAAGGCACATAAAACATGCCATTCCACTCTTATATCAACTTTAGACATTGAAACTTAAGGACAAATAGATCTTACCTTGAATGACATTGGTCTTATGGATCAATCATTCAACTCTCACACCCTTGTTCTAATTTTGGCTTCTTACACATCACCTTGAGCTCACACATACATTATAAGCATGATAACTTCTAAAAGAAACATTATACTCATTTCCTCAAATAAATAATGAAATATAACATCCATGAATGAGTTAATTTTCTTCAAGAAAACATACTTATGGTTTACAATCATAATTCACCTTGAAACCTTATTCCTCTATTTGTTACAACTTAAGCTTGTTATTCATATCTAGGATCAATATGAACAAATACAATGCATTTATAGATGTTATATGACCTTAAGAAGATCTATATAAACTTAAAACACTCACCTTTAATGAAAAAAATCTCTATATAACTCTTAAAAATACCCATGTCTACCATTTTAAAAAAACATTCAAATTTGCCCTGTAATAAATGCACTTGTAAGAAATTTCAAAGCACACTACGATGTGGAGGATGATCATCATGGAATATACTAAATCTTTGCTTTTTACACCATCTTGATTTGACCTCTTCCATGGATTATAAAATAACTTATTTTCTCTCATGTTCATTATTCTCATACACATTCAGTTTGAATTTGAACTCCAATGGTTATAATTTTGAATCCCCAATGACTATTTCTCAAAGTAAAATTTTGACGGTCTCTAGCATGTCACAACATATAGGATCAACTTTGAAGCTTTAAAACTTGAGCTTGGAAACACTTCAAGACACCAAACTTGCAAGTAAGGATCTTGTCACTAATAACATCTCCATATATCCCTTTGACCATGTTTGAACTCTTAATTATAGACAATAAATTCATAAACATTCTAACCTAGTCATACCTCTATGATGTCCAATGATGGTTTTGCTCCTCTTAGATATAATAGTGCATTTTATTCACACCAAAAGATCATATGAAACACTAAAACCTCACGAAATCATATAGGTCACCCTCATATCATCCTCTATCACCTCAAAGACTTGAAAACACTATTTACATCATTTTCAATGCTCATATACAAACATTTCATCACCTTTATACTTGCTTATGCACCTTGACTTGATCCCAAATCACTCTTATAAACCTATAGACCTCTTGAAGACCTCATTAACTAAATTTATCTTCAAAATCTCTCTTTATATACTGATATTAATGCAAACACCTTATTATCATGTAACATCTACCAAGACTCAAAAAACATCCACCAATATTTCTTCTTCCACAAGCTAATTAACACATTGATCTTGCAACTCATCTTCACAAGCCTAGTTATTTTATTCTTTTAGGATCACCTTCAATCTATCAAACCTTCATCAAAGGACCTGATCTAATACCAATTTTTTTAATCATAAATACTAAGAGGGGAGGTGAATCAGTGTATAAACTTTTCTTGCAAAGCCATATACCAGTCATTATCCTTTTACACCAATCTAATAAACAATAAATGTATAGAGAAACAATCACATAAGCATGAATGAAGACACATGAACATAATAAATATGTGGGAAACCCTCATGGGGGATAACACCTACTAAAACACCATTTTTAATATTGTTCTATAAGAAATAGATCAACATTTAGGGAGACACCAACCCCATAAGGAGCACCAACCCCTCACTAGTCAAACACCAACTCAACTAGTCCTTTTATCAAGATATAACTTGAAAGGAGGATACAACCCCCTAATGAATTGGTACCAATCCAAAAACTTCAAGGACACTTATGCAAGCTCCAAAATATAAGGTAACTCCCACTCCCTCTTGACTAAGCACGAACTTAGCCAAGACATCTTGATCACCTCAAGACACCTTGTTGCTCAATCAATAGATGGTGATCTCTTCTTTATCTATCTATCTTCTCTATCCTATATCATAAATTAATAACACATATTTTATTAAGTTATAATGGTCTCTTAACTAATAATCAACTCATTTGAGTCTCCTCAACCTTCTACCTCTCTCAAATAGCCTTCTAGCCTCTCTCGCTCAATGTGCCTCTTACTATGCTCATTAGGTAAACTAAGCTTATCATCAAAATGAAAAATATCTATCATATGTTCATCATATTTTATTTAACCTCTTCTGATGGTCTTCAAGACCCTCTTATGCTTGTCAAGGTTCTCTTCTCTTCACTTATTCTTGCATACCTTAACTAGATAAAATAGGTCTATTATTCCTTATATGTATACTTAACTCTTGCTCTCACCTACCTTGGTTGGCCAAACACTTTTCCATACTTCGATCACCTTTGGAATAAGTAAATACACACATTTTAATGAAAATAAAAACTATAAATACAAATAAAATTACCAATAGGCCAAGATCTGAAACGATGCTCAGAATTGATTCAAATTGAATGACTTGAAATAATTATAAACCTAAACCATGCTTAAATAAGCCTAAACTCAAAAATTATATTTTACATGCAACCACGTACAACTATAAAAATATCCCAAAATATCCTAAATTTTAAAATTAACCTAACAGATGAAATTCAATTGAAATTGACATCTAGACTTAATAATATATAATTTCTAAAAATAAAAAATTCCAAAAAAAAATAATTAAATTATAGTTTCAGTCCCTCAGATGATCACGCATGGCCTCCAAAAAATATCAAAAACATCCCTAGGTATGTATAACTACCTAGGATAGTAACGAACATTTTGAGATGGTCATTTTGGAATGTGGAAAACATCAAATAGATCTATAGGTCAAACTTTATGGCCTCAAAAAGATTAGCCTATTTTTTTTGCATCATTATCCTCTTATTGAAAATAACTTAGCTCCTATGAGTTTCCCTAATTATAATACTTCCTTTCCTTGTCAATCTTCTTCACCTCCCATTTCTATAATTCTAGTGTTGTCTTCTTGCTTCAATCCTTCCTACTGCACCGAATACGTATTATAATTCCTTACCTTGTGCTCACCATCTTCATATCCAAAACTTGTACTATATTTTTCTTCTTCTTTGTAACTTTTTTCTCCCAATTTACTTCTTCATATTTTTCACCTTCACCATTCTCTCCATGGAATACATATAAATCTAAAACATTAAAAACTAGAGATATATAAAAATTCTATGGTAAACTCACCTCATAAGTATTGTCATTGATTTTATTTACAATTTTAAATGGTCCATTTTTCTTGTACTTCAACTTATTATATGATCCTTTTGGAAATATTTCTTTCCTCAAGTAAACCATTACCAACTCTCCTTAAAATACCTTTAATCTTTTTTTAACATCTAATGTTACCTTATATTTCTCATTAATTTCCTAAAATTTTCTTCTTACTCCTTGTAACTATTGCATATGCTATGTAAATGCTTCTACATCATCACTATTTTGATTTTCAATTAGTAATTGTACCAAATCTAAAATACCCATATGATTTATCCCATAACTAAATTGAAAAGGTGACTTTCCTATTGATCTATTCACTGAACTATTTTATACAAACTCAATTTGTGGTAAAGCCAAGTCCTATTATTTGGGCTTCTCTCCCACTATGCATCTTAATAATTTTTCCAAGCTCCTATTCATAACTAGTATCTATCTATCTATTTGTGAATGATATGCACTAAAAAATTGTAGATTATTACCCATATTCTTCCATAAAGTCCTTCAAAAATGACTTAAAATTTTCATGTCCCTATCTGAAGTAATAATTTTTAGAACACCATGCAATCTCACAATATTATTAAAAACTAATTATGGAACTCTAGTGGAATTATTGGTTTTATTACATGAAATGAAATGAACCATTTTATAAAATCTATATACAACAAAAAAAAACTAAATTATTACCTCTATATGTGTTTGGTAATCCCAACACAAAATCCATACTCAAATCTATCTATGGTCCTCTTGGGACTAGTAATGACATGTATAGTCCTATATTTTATGCACATCCTTTAGCTACCTAACATATTATGCACATTGAAACATACATTGTCACATCTCTCTTCATCTATGGCCAAAAATACTTTTCCTCCACCAAAGCTATCATCTTCATCTTATGAAAATGTCCAGCCAAACCACCACTATGTAATTGTATTATTATATTGTCTTGTAGAGACCTAAATGGAATGCATAATTGTTTCCATTTTAAGAGATAACCTTCTTGTATAAGATACTCATCATTAATAATATCTATCACACCTATTAATGTATTCTTGCACTATTCAACTATCTTGCCAAAATATGGATCAGTATCTTATAATTCTTTGACAACTTCAAATCCAACTACTTCAATCACCATAGTAGTTAATAATTCTACTCTCCTGCTCAATGCATCAGCTACCTAATTCTATTTTCATTATTTATTATTAAACACAAAAGTATACCCCTACAATAAATAAACCCACTTTGCATGCCTACTATTCAACTTTGTTTGTGCATTCACATACCTTAAAGCCTCATGATCTGTAAATAGGATAAAATCCTTAGGCACCAAGCAATTCCTCCAATGTCCTAATGCTTATACAATTGCATAATTTTCAACATCATAAGTAGAATACTTTATTCTTGCCTCATTTAATTTCTCACTAAAATATGTTATTGGCTTTCCTTTTTGACTCAACACAACACCAATTCCCATAAATGAAGCATCACAATCAACCTCAAACACTTTGTTAAAATCTAGTAATGCTAAAATTGGTATTTTTATAATCTTCTTCTTCAAAAATTCAAATATTTATGTGGTTGATCTAGTCCATTTACATTCCTTCCCTCTCATGCAATCTTTTATTGGTGCCATAATACTACTAAAATTTGTAATATTTTTTTTGTAAAAAGCTGATAAACCATGAAAACTAGTTAGATATGTAATGCTTCTTGGAATAGACTAATCTATAATTGCATTTATCTTTTCTTCATTCATTTTCAAACCATCTGTTGAAACTATAAATCCCAAAAAAACCAAACTATTCTACATAAACTTGCACTTCTTCAAATTTGCATACAACTTTTCCTTTCTTAACAAATCTAGTATCATTCCCAAATGTTGTAAGTGTTCTTATTTAGTCTTATTGAATATTAAAATACCATCAAAATAAATAACCACAAACTTAACAATATATTTTTGTAGTAATTTATTCATGATCCTCATAAATGTGCTAAGTACATTAGATAATCTGAATGGCATCACGATCTACTCATATAATCCATCCTTAGTTTTGAACGTAGTTTTCCACTCATCTCCTTTATGAATTTGAATATGATAATAACCACTCCTTAAATCAATCTTGGTAAAATATCTTTGTCCTTTAATAACATCCATCATATCATATAAATGAGTTATAGGAAACCTATACTTGATTGTAATTGTATTAATTGGTCTACTATCCACACACATTATCCATCCTTTATCTTTCTTTAGTGTTACCAATGCTCATGTTACACATGGACTCATACTTTCCCTTATCACCTTCTTTCTTAGAAATTTAGTAGCCTATTTATTTAATTATGCATGTTCTATTGGACTCATCCTATAAGATGCTTGATTTGGTAGAGCTGATCCTAGAATAAAATCAATGTGATGTTGAATATCTGTCTTCAGTGGTAAACCATCTGATAACTCATTAGGCATAACATCTGCATATTATTTCAAAACTCTTTCTACTTTTTTTAGTACTGGCACCATTTTTGTGTCTTAATTCTTTGCTATTAATACATAACAACAACATGCCACTTCCATATCTTGGATAAATTCTTTAGTAGAGATCATGCTTTCTATCTTCTCTTCCTCTTTAAGAGGTAAAAAAACTACTTTTGTACCACCTTTGCAAAAAGTGTACATGTTCTTTGCTCCATCATGAATTACTTTCCTATCAAATTGCCATGTTCTTCCCAATAACACATGGCATGCATCCATCGGAATAACATCACACCATATTTCATCATTATAACTTTTTCCTATAGAGAACTTTATTAAACACATTTTATCTATTGTAACCTCATTCCATTTCTTAAACCATGAAATCCAATAAAAATTAGGATGATTTTCACATTGTAAATTTAGTTTCTCTATCATTTATTTAGAAACCATATTTTCAAAAATACCACCATCTATAATTACTTTACATACCTTTCCACTCGAAGTACATCTTGTTCAAAAAATATTTGATCACAACCATGCATCATCACCTTCTTCATTTTAAACTTATTTCTTCCTTGGAGTGATCATTGTACTTCTCATCATGATATTCTCTCCAACATCTCTTGGTGTAACTTTAGTATTTTTCTCTTCTATCTCAGCCTCAATTAGATTCATTCTTGGCTGATCTTCTTGCCTCCTTTCTTGATCTTGATAGTGTGGACACTCAAATTCCCTATGCCCTTCTTCTCCACATCTATAATAGAAATAAGATATGTGTTGATTCAAAAACAATCATGAAGTACCATCATAACCTCATCCTCTCTGAGATCTTCTTCACCTTTTTTGTATTGAAAACCTTACCTATTTTCATCTTACCTTTTTACACCATGTGATGATTCACCTATATTGGTATTAAACCCACCTTGTCCCATATTTAAAGGGGATCTACCTCTTCTTGGACCAAGAGACATTCTTCTAAAATTTTATCTATTTTGTTTTTCTTTTGCCTTCAAATCTAATTGATAAGCCTCTTCCATGCAAAGTATTATAGGCATTCTTAATTCATATTGAATAGAAAATTTCAAACCATTTACATACCTTGCATAAATTTACTCATATGTTTCATCATGATCCACTCATATGGAAAGATTATAAAATTCATTTATATACTCTTATATATTGTGATCCTTTTACCTCAAGTTTTGAAATCTTCTGCATAAGGTTTGTGCATAATCCATCAAAATAAATTTATCCCTTAGCTTTTTCTTCATCTTTTTCCATGAATTAATCTTATTTTTATCTTTTATCTATCTCTCTTTCTATAGGTGATCCCACCAAATCATTTCATGACCTCTCAAATTCATGAATGTAAACTTTACCTTCTTATATTCTCTCATAGTCTTTCACTCAAAGAATTTCTCCAAGTTATTCATCTAATCTATCAACTCCTCTGGTTTTAAACTACCTCCATAAAATAGAAAATCAACCTTGATTCCTTCATTCCTTTCTTCTAAATATTCAACCATCCTGTCTTCCATTGATGGTGGTTTATCTTGTTATTATTCTTCTTGCTAAATTTATTCATCATGATCTGTGTCTTCCTCAACTTCATCACCACCTTATCTTTTCTTTTGATTGGTGATCACCTTTGTTAGTTATTTCACTTACCTCTGTAGCTCTTGTATAGTCTATTTGACCTACACAATACCTCTTCATCCTCCAACCATTTTTTACTTCTCCAATATTCAACCTTACTCTAATACTAGATAATGAAACTAAAAACTATCAAGACAAATAAAATTTCCAATAGGCCAAGATTTGAAATAATACTTAGAATGATTCATATTGAATTACTTGAAATAATTACAAACCTAAACCATGCTTAAATAAGCCTCAACTCAAAAATTAGAGTTTACATGTAAAATTCAAAAAAATATAAAATATAAAAAAATGTCTATTTTTTAGCAACTGTTATTTATATTAAGTTCACATGCAAGCACATGCACCTCAAAAAATCTCCTAAAATATCCTAAATGCTAAAATTAACATATCAAATGAAATTTAACTAAAGTTTACATCTGGACCTAAAAATATATGATTTCTAAAAGTAGAAAATTCTTAAAACAATATTTAAATTTAAATTTTAGACCATCAAATGATCATGTATGGCCTTTGAAAAATATCAAAAAACATCTATAGGTAGGTACATCTACCTAGGATAGTAATGAAATTTTTGAGACGGTCATTTTGGCACATGGAATAGATCAAACAAAGATACAAGTCAAAATTTATGTCCTCTAAAAGTTTTGCCTACTTTTTTTTCATCACATTTCACAAATGAAACACTCACTACATAGGTCAACCAATCTCATTTAGACCTTAATCTCTTCATAGGACTACTTAGAGACCTAATTCATTAGGTGTTCTTAACCACACATTACAATTGGAACATATTGGAACATCTTGAGCCTCTACCAAAACATGAAACACATTAATTATACCTTAAATAGACCGTTGATATCATTCATATAGGTCCATACCACCTTTTATCTTATATCACTCCTTGAACCACGTCATTAAGCCTACTTGACATTAGGTATGTACACAAATAGAAAGTCTATCTCACATAACTAAAGCATATAGTCAAATTTTATAAATAACCCAATCCAAAAATCACATTAATATATCATTTATGACCTCATTTTCATCACTAAAATTTTCAAAAGACCTCAAACACACTCTTACAATATGACCACTCAGAACTATCTGACTATTCCAAAACCTAGTCATAAATAATTGACACTTCACACTTCCATAGGGACTTATCATAAATAATAATAAATTATCATGAATATAAGAGACCTAAATAAAATATTCACATGTTATTTATTCTTAAACTCTTGGCAAAACATCCCAAACTCATCTCTACTAGATGACTACACAAAACTACCAATAAGCTTATCAATACAATGATAATGAAAGTTATTTCTAACTCCTATAAGGATAAATAAAAGACTTATAATTCACATTAATAATTGATTTTTGTTATATATAACATATTAAAATACATATATCATTATTTTTTTTGTCAATCATTGGTCTTATAAACTAGTTTGTTAAGCTACTCTTTAATAGTTTTAACACAACCGGACAAGCCATTTTGGCTTCTATCTATCAACTCCTTAAACTAACTCTTAATATTCCATAAAGGAATTTATAGGTCAAATATGTCTTAAAAAATAACATCAAATTCATTAGATGATTCAAATAAATGCAAGGATCTTCCAACTCACCATTCTCACTTAATTAGAATAGTTATTCTACCTTGAGAACCAGTCATGGTGAACATGACTTCCATCACCTGTGTATACATAGTCAATACATGATAATGCATGAATTTTATCTTTATAAATCCTTATCAAATCTTAAAATACACAAATATATATATATATATATATATATATATATATATATATATATATACCAATATCTGAACCATACTCCTTCACTGTCACATCTTTTCCAAATAGGCCATCTTATGAACACCATTTATAAAATTTTCAATGAATTCCATTACATATAACCAAAATTGACATGAGGTATAGGTCTTGAGAAACAACCTCAATAAATTTTATTCATTCCTAATCCACTACAACATATCCATAAACTCATTATCATTATGATTAGATTTTCTCGTTGATTTCACCATTAGCCTAGTTTAGAGATAGGTCAAATTAAGTAACAAAAATAGTTGACATAAAGGCTATAAATTATAAAAATAACACCATGGAAAATAAACACAAGTATCAATATTCAACCTCCATTGATTTTTATTCTTTGACCTAGTCTACCCTTCGTATTATACAAAAGTTTTGAGAAATAAAAGTTTTTCTATAAGCTCCACTCACTATCATAGACACTCAAAGCCACTTATAGGTATTTATATGAGTCCTATACATTATAAAATCATCAAAATATCATTTCCAATCCATTCTAGGCCAATTATAACAAGATATTCACCATCAGATCATTATAAGGGTTTTGAGAGGGTTTTAGACCAAATTCCATTCTTAACATTTATTCATACAACTCTATACCTAAAACCAACACATAATTCCTAGAAATAATTTTGAGGACCCGTTTTAATCTCTCACCAATATCTCATATTATAATGCAATAGTCACATTTGTCAACAAGCAAAAGAAGTTCCTTGTTGAGTCTTCATCTCTTCATTCTACACACATAGGAGATATTTAAACTCATTTTCATGTTTTTGCCTTCACCTCAGGAAATGAAATTTTATGAACAATCTTGAAACAACATATTACACCTATTTCAAAACTAAAATTAGATATATCACCTTGGAAACTGATTTTGACCCCTTAGTAGGCCACATAGGTCTCTTTACACATTTAGGTCTTGAAATACCAGTGACACTTTAGACCTTGAAAAATATTTTACATCTCTTGAAACATCATACCCATGTCATAAAACCTCATACCATGCTTACACAATCTCACAATCCTCTAACCCTGATCATGAAAACTCATCATGCTACTTAGGGTCTTAAGACAAGGTATATGAGAAGACCACTAATGAAGAGTATACCCTTTTGTCTCTCTCTCTCAGAGTCATGTGAATAATTAAACACCTTAATTACATTATATAAAACTTTAATACACACCTTAAATCTCAAACACACACACACACACACACACACACACACACACATATATATGTTTATATATATATATATATATATATATATATATATATATATATATATATATATATATATATATATATATATATATATATATATATATATATATATATATATAAACACCATCATGCCTTTACAATCCATATTTATTCTCAAGGAGTAGTCCATCTCACAGCCCTACTATGCATCCCTTTACCAAGATAAGACTAGGTTTCACAAAACACCATATATCTACACAATATCACTTATGGGACATAAATAAAACTCAATTTACATTTTAAATTAGTGAAAAAATTAATGCCACAAACACACCAATATTAACATACATCAATAATCATATTATCTAAGGTGATGATAAAATTTATTCAGTGTCAAATTAAATGTAATGTCAAAGAAGGCTAACTCATGATTTCAAATTTATATCCAAGGTTGAAGGTTATATTATTTTAATGCGAGTAATTTACATAAATATGTATGAAATACTAGGACAAAAATCAATCAAACAACAAGTAGTGTTATAAATAAAATGTGGGTTCACTATAATGTTTGATCTATTTATTTTTATTTAACAACTAAATACTATAAATAAATAAAATATTAAAATATGATTTAGGTTATAGAATATAATTAACCTAAATTTAAAATATATTAATTTATTTTTTATAAATATTTTATAACTATTAAATTAACAAGTAGATATCCAAACCAATCTCAAACCAAATTTGTGCTGACTGTGCAAGCTGACTATTAATGGAAATTGATTGTAGAGACGTTTGAAATATGTCATAATTAAAAGAAAAATTTTAAACTATTTTGGGATAAAGACTTAATCGGAGGACAAGGATAAATTATGGCTTTGTCCATTTATTTTGGCCACATCTAGGTTGACTATGTGATTCATATTTTAAATAGGTTACTTGCACCAGTTTATGAGCATTTATTGATTGAATGTATGTGATGATATGATTCATGAAAGATAGGTAAAAGTTAAACCCTATTGATTACATAATAAACCAAATAAGGATAAAATAAAAATGGGGAAATCAAGAAATGGGATAAGCCTATCTTTTCTCAAAAAATCATGTGTAATTTGAGTGTTGCCTACATAACTCAAAATGATCTTAGGCTAATGTAGTTCTCCCTCCTATAGTGATTATGTGAATATTGAAATTTTTCATATGAATGCAACTAGATATAATATTTTGCATTATTGAAAATAAGTTACCTTAAAATAAACTTAAAAAAATTTATACTTAACCTCTAAATTTTAAAGTAAATCATTATTGAAATTTAAAATATTAGTGTTATTTTTTTCAAAGTATAATAAAATTTCCAAGTTATTGTTAGATGGTGCTTTGAGATGCCTTGATGTGTTTATGTAGAGGAATAATTGAAATATTTCCATTAACTGAGCTTGTAAAAAGTGTGAGGGGGAAAATCAATTGTCTCTAATTTGAAAAGTTACTATCGGAGCTATGCACCAAATTACAAGTTCAATCAATATTATCAAAGTAGCAATAGAAACCTAAAACGTGATAACACCAATAGGAATGGATAGAAAAAATAAATTAGAACAAATGAAAAATTATTACCATCCATTTTACCTCTTCATGCCTCCATTCTAAGACATGTATTTTTATGATTTTATATCAAAATTTAGAGATGTTGGATTGCTTTAAGACCTCTTGACAATGGCTTCCAATGTTTGAGTGAGATGAATAATGGCTAGGATGAGAGCTAGAATGTTTTTATGGATGTAATGAGAGTATAAATATAATATCTTTATGGATTGATTGGTGATTTTCTAGTTATTTTGAGGGTGGATGGAAAACTTGGTTTTATAGGCAAGGATGGAAAGATCAATGGTCCAAATTCAAATTTGGGCCATTGATATCAAGGGCTAGGAAATTTCCATGGAATTTTTAATTTCATGGAAATATCTAGAATTATAAAATTCTAGAGAAGAGGGATATATTGGGGAAGATTTATAGAATCCTCCAATTCTATAATTCTCCCCATAAGTTTTAGGGTTATGAGAGGATAGGATAGGGTGGTGGGTGGGTAGGTAGAGTATTTTAGAATTTCAAATTGTCTAGTGTGTTTAAGGGGTAGGTTTGTAGATAATAAGTCTTTTTAGGAGTTTAATTAGAGAATTAATTGGTTTTAGGATGGGATAAAGGTGTATGGGATATAGGAATGGGATGAGGATCACTAGGTAATTAGTTATCTTAGTTGGGAGATATATGAATTAGGCTAAATTAGCGAGAATTAGTATAATTAATGGGGTGGGCATAATTTAGTGTATACAAGAGCATGGGGGATAATGCCATACCAATGAATATCATAATGTAACCCTAACTTCTTATTTTAGTCATATCCCAAAATTGTATAGACTATTGAGATTTGGTTGATAGGAATCTGTAATCAAAATAGGTATGTGTGAATGATGTTTCTAGTAATTATAAGGAAGTAAATATGATAGTGAATATCCCATATAGATTTCAAGTTAATAGAATGAAAAAAATGTCAAGGTAAGTATGTCATGATTAAACATTTTTAACCATTTTATGATTAAATTTTAGTGTTGATGCATATATAATATAACAACATGACCAGTAGTATAAATAATCAAGTAAAATATGTCAATATATGTATCATGTATGAAGCTATTCAAGTGTCAGTGTATATTCAATAATTAGATCTTTATAATCAATTTAAACTCGCAAGACACAAGGGTGTGATATAATTAAAATGTATGATATTCAAAAATATTATTATGAAAATAGATGTGTGTAACATTCCCCATAGGAAAAAGGTACACACACATGATCAATAAAGAACATAGAGCATGTAAAATGTACCCACATGAAAATATAGGTATGGATATAATTAATAAACTTGGGTGGGTATTATTACCCCATTGAAAAATATCCATATAAATATGATTCAATCAAATATAATAGTCAATTAACTATGGCTATCATGCCCCCTAGGAAAATATATATATGATGGATTCAATGAAGCTCATAAGTGAGTAATATTTTTTTATTGCCTTTGTAAGATATACTTAGTTAATAAATAAAAATATGATGCCCTTGCTAGAAATATTTAGTTCATGTACACAAATATGTAATATATGGTCCTAAGAATGATAAGTATGAAAATTCTGAAATTTCCAAGATGTTAATGGTACTTGGAGTATAAGGGCCTTGCTAATGTATTAGTGCTAGTCATAAATAAGGTATATGACTATAAAAATAAGTATAGCTAAAATGTGGTAAAATATTAGTAATATGATATTGCCCTTGTGAGCCTAGAGAAGATTTATATGATATAAAATCATGTGAATCATAATCTCAATGTAGTTTCAAATGTAATAATGTCATGTCCCCCCCCCCCCCGCCCCAATTATCAAGATATAAAAAATATTCTCAAGGTGATATAGTTAAATAGAATGGCCTAATGGATACTCATATAGTGTATGATATATATTGGAAGATCTAGGAGATAATCACGAGGTTAATTTCACCACAGTAATAAGGAAATGTGTGTTTCATATATAAAAAGGCGTCTTATATATCCTAGGTAACAAAGAGTCTTAAATCTTAGCCATAGTGGTATGGATGATATAGTACCAAAATAAGGATCATTCAATTAATATGGTATAATCCATCTAAAAATTTATATATAAAAATAACACTTATAATATACATATGATCATTCAAGATATGTGTACACCACATAAGTAATATCAAGATATGTGTAATCTATGTAAAGTGGCTTTATATAAAAATGAAAAATCCTTAAATATGTCATTATGCATAATCACTTGAGGATGTCCTCTTAGGTGAGGCATAAATGTGTCCATAATCCTTTGTAATCTTCATATCACACATCTCACCCACTCAAAGTATACTATGATAAGTGTGTGTGGAAAAATTTAATATATAAATCCTCTAGTATCAAAAAATATACATGATATATATCATAAGACTAAGATAATGTTAAAGAAATATTATATAACTTTTATATATTTATTATGAATGTTTTTGTAATTTATTAGTTTAATATTTTTTTATTTAAGAATTTACACAATTAGCTATGTGGCATAAAATCAATAACGAGATTTTAAGTCATAAATTGGTAGAGTCATCACATAGAATATGGCCTAAAGTCAATTATTTTCAAATCATTATATACCAAATTAAAAATTTGAAACTTATGATCTAGCTTTGTACACTTAGAAAATGGAAACTTTGGCTTAGATTGAGTGCTTTATAATTAGGCTATGACATGTTAGTTGTGACTAATGACTAAATTAGAAATAATAGGATAGCCACTTTTGAATGTGCAAGTGATTTTTTGTAAGTGATAAATGATTTATAGATGTAAAATAATCTTATACATATGGTGTATTTATATGAGACTCTTTGGATACTTTATTACACCACCAACATACAAAAAAAGTGTGTTAACCCATGAAGATAATTTGAATTTTAAAAAATACCATTTCTTAGAGCAAGGATGAGTTCCTTAGTATAGTAATCCTATAGAATTATAAAGGCATGTGAGTTTGATTAAATTGTCTAAAATCTAGGAATAGTGACATGATGATATGTAGAAAGTTAGTATTTTTTTTAAGTAAGTTAGGTATAGACTATGGAATTACTATAGCTGATTGATAGTAACTCGAAAGGTAAGACCCATGGAAAACAATTGGATGTGATAAAAGGGCATGAAAAATCTCTTTGTGTAAACATAATTAATTTAAGGTGAATGTAAATCAAAACTAACATTTTCAAGTGTCTAATATAATATTTTGGTGTCTACAAATCCCACCTTTTACTATAGTATTGAAACAAATATAACACTAGACTAAAATGATAAATAAATGTATATGAGTATGTAAAACACACTTTTATCTAGGAGGAGACTCTAAAGGCTCCATTTTGTCTAATAAATCCTAGAACGAACATCATCAATCAATGTACATATATGAAATTGAAATTTATAATGAAACCTTAACATTTTGAAACTTAAATAACAAGGAAAACACTTGTAAGTGGTTTAAACATGTTTCCTGGTGTGATTCTACTGGAGATGATGATTTCTTGTTGAAGCATTATATAATTCTTTTTTCTATAAAATATTTTAGAGTAGGTCACTCATTTTTACTAGATGTTTTTAGTCTTTTTACTATTATGGATTTATCCCACATTAGTTAGGATGTTTTACTCCTTATTTATACTCGCCTATATATATATAAGGATTCTCATTTTTAACAACATACAAGAAATAATATGGAGATACATGATGTTTATCTTTGTTTTACATTTTCTTTTCATGTGATTTTTTGCTATTATCACATATGATCTTTGTGACTTGAAACATTGCAGTCATCATTCCTTTCATTGTATCAAAGTAGGAGGTGTTACATGCATCCATTTAGAGTTTGTGCTAAGGAATTGAGATAATTATATAGATATTATTCTTTTCATATATTTTATTTCCATATTAAGTATGATCTTCTCTTACATCATGTTTGGGTGGTCTCAAGAATCACAAAGGTGTGTAATAAATTCTAGTTTCTATAAGGGTTTATTATTTTTTTGTTTTTTTCCTAACTTCACTTGAGGGTGGTGTTAGAGTAGGTTACACATGTTTAATATGTGTTAAATGGTGTATGCTTGTCATGTCCCCTTTTTCATGGACATTGACAGATTTGATGATTGGCCTATTATACGACCTTCGTAGGCTAATATGATGGATAGAGGGTCATAATGGAGCTTGGCTTGACTTTGATTCGCAAAATTTCTACATTTGGTTTTCATTCAGGGTCTTTCAGACATGTTTGATTGATGCTCCTATTATTTAGGGATATTTGACATGCAGCGGAGCACCTTTATTTTGGTATGGTCATATGCGGAATCACTCCCTGATTCACCTGCTTCGATCGGTTTGAGGATCCGACATGTATTGAGGGAGATATTAATATTTGATTGATTTAATCAAATATTAATTATTTGGTCTAATTTTAAATTAGATATTAATTAATTATTAATTAATTAATTATTTGGTCTAATTTTAAATTAGATATTAATTAATTATTAATTAATTGGTCTAATTTTAAGACCCAAGTTCTAATTTGAGGAATTCTAATTTTAGAACCCCAAGTTCTAATTTGAGGAAATCTAATTTTAGCAAGCATATCTTTTTGAGGGTATAAGGGTTTCTCATGGAGGCCATTATTGATTATGTATGAATTGATTATTGAAATTGGAGAAATTCTTCTGTGAAGACTGAGCCAAGGGTTCCAAGATTCCATTTGCAGTGGAGAACGTCAACTCTTCATTGTGTGCGATTCAGAGGTTGTGAAAGATCAGCCGATCTATTGCCAAATTGAGAGATAGCTTCATCCAGAAGTTATCACAGAGGTACAGATTTGAGAGATAGCTTCATCCAGAAGTTATCACAGAATTTCAGGGTTGAGAGATAACTTCACACAGAAGTTATTACAGATATTTCAGGTATTTATCTTTATTTAGTTTTTGATCCAATAAATTATACAGATAGAGGTATTCTGTATTAGAATAGTATATCTTCAGATCAGGTGGTTCAACAATCAGGGGTTAAGAACAGACGGGTTGGCGGCCGTACTAAGTCCGTACAGGTCCGTACAGAGCGCATCAGGCACCGACCTCGGCAGAGAAAGGCCTACAGTGACCGACATCGGTCGACTGAAGACCGACGTCGGCAGAAAGCCGACCGACAGTGACCGCCGTCGGCAATATATCGATCGACGACGGCGCCTGTGTGTCGACACAGAAAGGCCGAGACTTCCAGAATTGCAAGTTATTTCCCAGTTTGCATGAATTCAGGGTTTTTAAGACCAGATCTGTAATATTCTTTGATTTGCACAAGAGAGGACTGTATTTGTACTCATCTGAACTAGTGATAAGATCTTTGATCTGTTATTGTAAGATTTACTATGGTTATTGTTTCTCTGTAATCTGAATTTATTTTGCAAAAATTGGATCTTTGACCAGAGTTTTATAGTTTATATATTCCCTGTTTGAAGGGGATATTACAGTTGTTCAGAGCTTTTGTAGGAGGAAAAAGAGCCCCTAAGTAAGGGACATCACAGTGGTATCAGAGCTTTGGTCTTTGGTATCAGAGTTTTGTGTCTTTCATATATCTCTATTGACAGGGGACATCACAGTGGTATCAGAGCTAAATTCCTGCCATCCTGTTGGGCACATCAGAGCTAATGTCTTGCCATCCTGTTGGGTAGTTTGGGTAGATTGAATCAGCAAAGTATCGTAATGACTTCATATACTCAGAGACAGTGGGACAATGATATGAAGAAGCTGGAACTAAGTTTGAAGAGGTTGAATGAATCTCTTTCATATCCTACATCCAGAAACAAACCCGCACGGTATATGACAGCGAACGAGGAGTGGGAGTTAGTACCACCTCGAGTTCAGAAGTTGTTGCCTTTTGATCGCTTTGTTAAGCTAAGGAGAGAGCACTACAGATCACTTCGACGAGAGAGCAGCATGTCGTATGATTATTATGATTATTATGAGATAGGAGATAGTGAAGATGAGGATGAGTTAGATGCTTGCACTCAGAGTGTAGTGGTGTGTTCAGATGTTAGTGCTCTGAGGGTCGATGATCTCTCAGCTATGGCAGAGATTGTAGAAGAGTCCCAGGATCCTATTATTGCAGATGACACTCAGGAGAATGCAGTGGATAGTTTTGAGGACTTAGTTTCACCGATTGTTTCTTTCGATATGGAAGAGTTAGACAGTGATGCTACAGTTGCTGATACTTCGCATGTTGATATGAGCTTTGGAGTTGATTCACAGAGTATGGATGGTAGTATTACAGCGATCAGTGATTCTGAGTTTATTTGTTTGGACCATGCATCAGAGGAGTGTGGGAGACAATCTAGCCAGTGCCATCATGTGTCTAATCAGCTGAGAGTTAGTGAGCGAGACATTGCCACCGCTTGTAAGCATTTCGATGATGCTCGTCAGTTGTTAGCAGTTTATGGATGGGGTTCTCCTACTAGCATCGAGCAGGGAGGCAGTTATTTGTCCTTGACAGAGATCCACTCTTTATGGGAGGCTATCCAGATTCTGAGACATGATTATATGCAGTTGGTCGCTGACAGAGATTATCTTATGGAGTGGGGTAGCACAGCATATGATGCATTGTTGGTCGAGGAAGATAAGGTGAGTGAGCTTACTCAGCAGCTCGAGGTGACTTCTGAGATTCTTGAGAGTACGCAGTTGGCTTTCAAGGAGTCACAGTTTCATTTGGCTAAGGTGACTGCAGAGTTGGAGCATTTACGGTCTTCACCGGTACCAGGCCCAGTCCATTTATATATTGAGATGGTTGGTGGTGAGTACATTCTTGCAGGGGTCGCTGAGGAGCATGTTATTGACGCTGACACCCATGTTCAGGTTTTGGGAGTTCCTGATTCTGATGAGTTGGAGATACCAGTGGAGTCGAGTCTCCAGATTGATTCTCCTCATGCATATGACAGTGTGGTACTGTTCGTTGTGCCACCTTTACAGAGGGATCAGTTATGGGATGGATTGGCACCATCTTTTGTAGATGGAATTGGCAGTTGGAGTTATCCATTCTACTTGGGTTATCATACTTCGAGAGTTTGCTTCTCATGCGTTCTTGACTATGGTATTTGTGATCTTAGAGATTGGTTGCGCTGCATCCATCAGTTTGATTTTGGATTCCCCTTTGTTCTACTACTAACGATATTGCAGGTGTTTGCATTGATTTTCATCAGTGTAGATCATGACTACATTTGGGATCCAGGTGGATCGAGTAGTTCATTGTTCCGAGATTGCTTGGGGACAAGCAATTTTCGGAGGGGCGGATTGTCATGTCCCCTTTTTCATGGACATTGACAGATTTGATGATTGGCCTATTATACGACCTTCGTAGGCTAATATGATGGATAGAGGGTCATAATGGAGCTTGGCTTGACTTTGATTCGCAAAATTTCTACATTTGGTTTTCATTCAGGGTCTTTCAGACATGTTTGATTGATGCTCCTATTATTTAGGGATATTTGACATGCAGCGGAGCACCTTTATTTTGGTATGGTCATATGCGGAATCACTCCCTGATTCACCTGCTTCGATCGGTTTGAGGATCCGACATGTATTGAGGGAGATATTAATATTTGATTGATTTAATCAAATATTAATTATTTGGTCTAATTTTAAATTAGATATTAATTAATTATTAATTAATTAATTATTTGGTCTAATTTTAAATTAGATATTAATTAATTATTAATTAATTGGTCTAATTTTAAGACCCAAGTTCTAATTTGAGGAATTCTAATTTTAGAACCCCAAGTTCTAATTTGAGGAAATCTAATTTTAGCAAGCATATCTTTTTGAGGGTATAAGGGTTTCTCATGGAGGCCATTATTGATTATGTATGAATTGATTATTGAAATTGGAGAAATTCTTCTGTGAAGACTGAGCCAAGGGTTCCAGGATTCCATTTGCAGTGGAGAACGTCAACTCTTCATTGTGTGCGATTCAGAGGTTGTGAAAGATCAGCCGATCTATTGCCAAATTGAGAGATAGCTTCATCCAGAAGTTATCACAGAGGTACAGATTTGAGAGATAGCTTCATCCAGAAGTTATCACAGAATTTCAGGGTTAAGAGATAACTTCACACAGAAGTTATTACAGATATTTCAAGTATTTATCTTTATTTAGTTTTTGATCCAATAAATTATACAGATAGAGGTATTCTGTATTAGAATAGTATATCTTCAGATCAGGTGGTTCAACAATCAGGGGTTAAGAACAGACGGGTTGGCGGCCGTACTAAGTCCGTACAGGTCCGTACAAAGCGCATCAGGCACCGACCTCGGTAGAGAAAGGGCTACAGTGACCGACATCGGTCGACTGAAGACCGACGTCGGCAGAAAGCCGACCGACAGTGACCACCGTCGGCGATATATCGACCGACGACGGCGCCTGTGTGTCGACACAGAAAGGCCGAGACTTCCAGAATTGCAAGTTATTTCCCAGTTTGCATGAATTCAGGGTTTTTAAGACCAGATCTGTAATATTCTTTGATTTGCACAAGAGAGGACTGTATTTGTACTCATCTGAACTAGTGATAAGATCTTTGATCTGTTATTGTAAGATTTACTATGGTTATTGTTTCTCTGTAATCTGAATTTATTTTGCAAAAATTGGATCTTTGACCAGAGTTTTATAGTTTATATATTCCCTGTTTGAAGGGGATATTACAGTTGTTCAGAGCTTTTGTAGGAGGAAAAAGAGCCCCTAAGTAAGGGACATCACAGTGGTATCAGAGCTTTGGTCTTTGGTATCAGAGTTTTGTGTCTTTCATATATCTCTATTGACAGGGGACATCACAATGCTTTCATTCTCCATATATTGGGGTCATTTATATTGTAAAATGCATTCAATTATAAAGTACCATATTTGGGGAGGAGGGTGGGGTTTACACATTTTGGGGGGTTTATTCATTCCTTGTAATTCTTTGAATTGGGAATTTTTTTGGGGGGGGTGGGGTCATTATTTATTCTTCCTAAATTTTTCCATGTATTTTGTAAATGGAACCCCTCAACACCTCAAATTACACTACTTGGAAAATAAAAATGAAAATACACCTTCAAATGAAAGGCTTTTGGATAATGGTATTTAGAGACCTTTCCAACTTCAAATATGATAAATATATTGCCTAGATTGCATATATGCAAGATGACTTTCTTTGTTTGATTCACCTCAATGTTTTAGACAACTTACACATTAAAATTATGGATTCCATATCACCAAAGGAAGATTGGGATGTTATTTCAACCTTCTTTAAGGAGTATATTAAGCCCTTTGGGTTTTTTAAACCCTCTCTTTCTCTACCTCCTATTCCACTTCCTTCTACTCTTATTAGTGAGGATTTATCTTTTGATGGTGACATCAATGATGCTTCTTCATCTCGTTCTCCCCTTATTAGAGATGTTTTATCTCCTGGAGATGTACTCTCTCTTCTTACTATAATTTCTTTTGATGACACAATCCTAATGGATATTTCTCTTCCTTTTGTTGAACCACCTCTATGAGATACATTTTTACCAGACTTGTGATGTCTATTTGTAAAACCTACCTTTATTCCTATATAATATGTTGACCCACACAAATTATCACTTAATAATACTCTAGTGGTTCAAATGAGATTACACTTGTTAAACATTACACTTCACTTCTCATGGATATTATGTAAGTGAATGTTCCATGTATTTCTTCTGATTGGTTCATTTTTGTGGCATTACATCTAGTTATTTTGCATGATCTTACAAGACTTGTGCCACAATTTAGTTTTATATGTGTTTATTAGATATTTATACTTATACCTCTTTAATATTCTATTGTGAAATGGGTATAGTTCTAGTACAACATTCATGTTCTTTTGCAAAAAGAAGAAATATTATTTGATGTATATGGAGGTTATACAGTCTTCTAGATGAGGATGTCAACATCGACACTAGTCATCTTGGTCGTAATAACTTGTAGTATCAATAAATTTAGTATTAAAAAAATTATCCTTAGGAGGATTTTATATGTAATCTAAAATGCATCATGTATATAAATCAATCCTAACTTGGAGAAGATATATCATACCATACACTTCCGATTGGGGATAAATTTGTTAAGTGGGAATGTGACCAATATGGGGATCTGTTAGACCTAATTAGGGGATCTCTTACCATAATAAACCATGATAGGGAGGGTTATAAATCCTCCAGTCAAGCACAATCATATAATAATCCTAAGGGAGTCTTGTGTTTATATATTTCACCTAAACTAATAAAAAGTAAAGAAAATCTAATCTAGTACTCACCAAAGCTTCTAGCACAACATGAGGGGTCAGTAAACAATAAAAACATGTATAAGAGAATATTAATTAAGCTATGTATGATCAATAACCTAATACATGGAATATTAAGAGTAATATTATTCGAAGCCAATACTTATTATACTTCTATCTACTCAAGAAAGGAGTAAAGTTAGAGAATACTTACCTGAATGATAAACCCATCGAGACTCAATATCCACCTTGGCCAAAGGGGATTCATAATAGGTTATTGTTTATAAGTATCACTAAGAAAGGCTAAAACATCCAAGACTTATCCACAAGATTAGATTCTCTAGGTATAAATCCTAAGCTAAGACTCCTCAAGTAGAATGGTGGAAGAATAGATATAAAGAAGCATGAGTGAATAATAAATCTTAATTACATATTGAAATAATGAAAATATATATGGTCAACCCAATAAACCTATCATAATTTCAAACAATTATTCACTAGGTCAAAAAAGAGCCAAACTATTTCCTAAGTGAAAATCACTTGAAGCTCTATAGGGTTGACCCAGTTGATCTAATACAGTCGACTAACAAAATGGGATTAAGGTGAGGAAAAAAAGGATGGAAAGTGTGAAAATATTGGAGGAGTGTGCAAAGGAGGAGTAATATATTAGGTAATGGTTTTAAGAGCTAGTTGGATTGGTAATAATGTGGCAATAAGGGACAATAATATTGCAAAGCACCAATGGTTTACCCTCCCCTTTCCTGGTTCACCATAAGGGTGTGCACTTAGAGAGATTGAGTCTTGATAGGTTATTTCAAGATATAAAGTGTTAGTATTTGATAAAAGTTTAAAATATTATGTGTATACATATTCCCTACCTGAAGCTCATCATGTGTCACTAAGGTACAATAGAGGATGGTGCTTCGATAAAGAACATAAGAACATATAATGTTGATGCTAAAAAGAAAGATTTAGTGTTTTAATAAAATAAATAAAAGTAAATGACTAAAATGGAAACAACTAAAAATTAAATGTGATGCATACCTTGACTCACCTTTATCAATGGATGGTTTTCTACTATGTTGTTACTTTTGATTATGTAGGGTGTAGAGACTTGTTTTAACAAACCCAACAATACAAAACTAAAAATCAAAAAAAAATGTAGGAAAGATAAGATAACATGTGATATGAGGATGGGATGTACTTGTAAATTTGGCAAGATGGGGTGACAAGTGATATTTTAGACAAAATAACCAAGTCAAAAATGAGAGTAAATTGAGTAACTAAAAATTCAAGGCTACTAAAGATGAAAAAACTCAAATAAGTAAACCTCAAGTAAGAAAGGCAAAATCACCAAGTCAAACTAAAGATACATGTCAAAAGGGATGGTAATAAAATAATGATATGAAATTAGTAACAAAAATGGCAAAACAACATTGATGATTGAGTAGTAACAATCCTTATCACACACGACAATGGAAAAAGGTGCATATAAAGTGAAAACAACATTATCGAGTGAGAAGTAAAAACCTAACCTCACGTAACAATGGAAAAAGGTATGGACTCAAGTGCCCATAACATAAGGGTAGTACAATAATGATAAATGGTAAAATGAGAAAAAAACAAGTCTAATAATGTAGTTCTATGGTATAAATAAGGTAATCCATAGTTACTTAAACATGTTGTTTCACTCTAAGGATAGATAAAACTAAAACAAAGTAGTGATTAGCATGTTTTTAAGATGTGAAGAAAAAGGAAGTAAAGAATAAGGGGAAACATATTTTGAATCATAAGTTGCTTATCAAGGGGGAAAATTAAATGGGTGAAGGGGAGAATGAAGCAAAAACCAAGGTATATGAAATTTTTATTGAAGTCACGACACTCAAATTAGTTTTATCAAAATAAGAGGAATTTCAACCTTAAGGACTTTGAAGAACTTATCTTAGCTACACAAGTCTTAGGTCAACAAATGCAGTATATAAATCATCCCATTAATTCTATATAAATGAAAATTAAAATGCACCTACCTTCTCACAATGTGTTCCTCATTCTTCGGGACCACTTACAAAGCCATCAATCTAATGCAAATATTGGGTACTTGTGTGATAAAGTAGGTAGACCATAGAGTTTTTTGAATTCTCCTATTCCAATCTACTATCCTAACACACACCAATGGACCTTGTCTCTATGTGAGGATAATTATGGAGTTTGAGATTTGATTAGAGCTAGGATATTTGCTTGTAATTATGCTTTTTGGTGTGATATTGAATTTTTTAGATTTGTATGTTGCCTTTTATATATCATTTCCTTTTGTTTCAAATGATATGGGTTTTAACTTTATTGATTATGTTTTCTATTTATCCTTTATATCATTTTGGCAAACCAAACATGGGTACTAAAGATGACTTTCATTTGAATACTTGGGACTTGGTTACTAAGAACGAGAAATTCAAAAAACATGGGGTCTAGGAATATCATATATCTAGGTGAAATAAAAGTGCTATCTTGAATTTGACCTTATTTTATCCAATGTGGAGTGAAAGGAAAGGAAATCAAGAAGAATGACACGTGAAACACTTTGACTTAATTCAAATCACAAAAAATGTGACAAATATAAAAAAAGGGATACAATAATAGTAAAGTTTGATTCCTTATCATAAGAATGAGGGAAAGAGATGAAAACACGCTAACATAGATTGTTGTGAAAATTCCAACTATCAAAAGAAGCAAAAGCTAAAGTTGAGAACAAGGATAAAAAACATGTAACTATTGTAAAACATATTCTAGAAAAGGAATGATAGGATGGTAATTTTATGAGGAAGGCCAGGTCCTATTCATAGTCTTACAATGCAAACCATAAAAGAATAACCCACTAGGGTACCAAAAACATGTGAAAATAAATGAGAAAAAGAAAAATATAGTATTTGTGAGGAAGATCGGTTCATATACATGGTTTTACACTAAAAATCACAAACTAAAAATCCAAGGGATGAAAAAAGTGTGTAAGAAGAGTATGAAAAAAAATAATACTATGGTATATCATGAGGAACATTGGGTCCCATCTGTGGTTTTACAATGCAACTCATGAGAGAAAGGGGAAACCAAAAGACCAAACAGGAAGGACTAAAGGTTTGTGAAAAGGGATAACTATTGTAGAGGAAGAGACCCATGTAAGTAACTTATAAAAAGTGTTAGATAGATGAATATATAAATAATTAAAAGAAGAAAAGGATCATACACTAATATATATATCAAGGATGAATATGTGAGAGAAAAAATTATGTCTTGGATGGTTCCTTAGAGTTGAATTAGTTTGGTAGCATGGCAGGTAGAATAAGAGTGGTCATTGCAAGATGTCCCAAATGGTAATTGGATGTAAAGATGGGCATCACAAGATGCCTAAGAGTCTAAAATGATATGTGGGTGGGCATCGTAAGATTCCCCAAAGGCTAGAGTAATGTGTGGATGGCCATCACAAGATGCCCCAATAACTAAAAAAAGAAAGAAAAGATAGGAAAAATATAATAAGCAAAGAAAACCCCATGTAGTTTCTAACTAGATTTAATTTGTCCAAGAATATTTTGATAGGGGAATTAATGATGACATGATCAAAATGATCAAAATGTTAAGAAAGAGAAATAAATAATGGTTTGATAGATGGGAAAAGCATAAAAAAGGTACAGAGTTGACTGGGTTAACCTAGTATAGAAAATAAGGTTTGTAAATTATATAGAGTCAACAAGGTCAATTTAATACAAAAAAATAGGGGATGGAAATTTTACATAGTTGAAAGGATCAACCTATTACAATAGGTAAGGGAAAAATAGATAGTCTGTAAGAGACTATGTTGACAGGAATGATTATGTACTAAAAAGATTAATTTTTTAATTATTTTAACAAAGAAAGAAATGAAATGAAACACACAATTAATTGGATCAATGAGGTTGATCCAATTGAGGCACATAAGACAAAACCTTGAACCAACACTGGCTAATGCAAGTTTTTACAATACAACATATAATTGAGCAAAGAGCAAGAAATCAACTTCGAAAGTAAAATCTAACTAAGTGGTCAACCTAAATTTTGTTAGATTATTAAAATATAATTTTAGATGTGATAAGAATTCGGTCATAATCAAGGAATTAGAAATAAATCTAAGGATGGTTTCAAGATGTTTGGGATGAAAGGGATCTATATTGGCAATAGTACTAGCTTGGTAGTAGGGCCTACCCCCTCACTTCACACACCATAGTGATAAGGGTGTCAGGTGTTTAACCAATATATACCATTAACCATGTGTTTATACTTTGCCATAAAACCAATTTGGCTTCCCCCTTGGTGATGAAATCAAAGTAGGTAGGCCTTGGGTAGACAATTGTTAAAATTCTTTTTAAGATTTTGTGATTTGGTAGTGTATGCTTAAAAGAGAAAATAGTGAAGCTAAATAGTATATTTAAAACCACCTAATTTGACTATGTGATATATTTTAAGCATTTAAGCAACAAGAAATGAAAGTGTGAGATGATTACTAGCATTAAGGGTTAATTCCAACTTTGAAACATAGTATAATGTTGATTTCATCGATAGTGTATGTAGAGAATACACAACAGGTTGACAGTGTCACCTCTATACTACATAATTAAAGATCTAAAAATTAACTACGTCGATAACATCGACCTAGATTTTCAAATAAAATATAAAATATAGAACTGTGTCGATAGGGTTGACCTAGTTGACTATACAAGGATAATTTTAAAGATTATCGACTATGAAAAATAGATTTATAACAAATGATAGAAATGAAAAAAATGATATAAAATAACCTTGGTGGGTTGGAGGATGCAAAGAAAAATAAGGTTGTTATTGAATAACCTTCATTAATACATGTAAATCATGTTAACTATGTCAATTGGGTCAACTTAGCTTTGCAAAAACTTATTGAAATCTTGAAAATGTAAAAGGTTTATTGGGTCAACCTAGTACCCTAAATTGGATGTCTAAAAGTCTAAAAACCTTTACTATATCGATTGGGTCTACCTAGTAGTTTGTACCTGAAGAATAACCTACACAAATAGAATAGAGTCATATGGATTTAACTGTATGTTAAACTTGTTAATAGAAGTTAGTATTATGCTGATATAATTAACCCAACATCATAAACATATTATAATAAAAATGATAAAATAATGAAATAACTGAAATCATAACTTATATAGGTTAGATTCACGTCAAGTTCACCAGAATGTATGCATTTAAAAATTCATGTCTATAACTCAATCCTAACTTGAATAAGATAGATCATACCATACACTTCTGATTGGGGACACATTTGTTAAGTGGGAACATGACTAATATAAGGATCTACTAGACCTAATTAAGGTATCTCTTATCGAAATACACCATAGTAGGGAGGGTTATAAAGATTATAGTCAAGCACAATCACACAATAACCCTACGGGAGTCCTGTGTTTTGATATTTCACCTAAACTAATAAAAAGTAAAGTAAACCTAATATAGTGCTCACTAAAGCTTATAGTAAAACAAGAGGGTATAGTAAACAATCAAAACATGTATAAGAGAATCTTAATTAAGCTATGTATGAGTAATATCTTAATACATGGAATATGAAGTGTAATATTATTATAAGCCAACACTTATGATACTTTTATCTACTAAAGAGATGAGAAAAGTTAGAGAATACTTACTTAAATGATGAAACCATTGAGACTCAATCTCTCCCTTAGCCAAAGTGGCTTTGCAAGAGGTTTTTGTGGTTTTTAAGGATCACCAAGAAAGGCCAAAGCATCCAATACTTATCCATAAGACTAGATTCTCCAAGCAAAAACCCTAAGTTATGAATCCTGAAGTAGAATGGTGGAAGATCAAGTTGTAAAGAAGCATGAGAGGATAATAAATCTTGATTGCATATTGAAGTATTGATGAAATTATATTGTATATATAGGTGGATTTGAACCTAAACCCTTCCAAAAAACTTGGATGATACAGCTGACCAAGTCAACCTAGAACAATTTTGGATAATTATTCACTTAGTCATGATCTAGGTTGGCCAAGAGCCAAACTAGTTCCTAAGTGAAAATCACTCGAACCTGTACAAAGTTGACCCAGTTGACCTAGTATATTCAACTAAAAAAATGGGATTAAGGTGAAGAAAAGAATGATGGAAAGTGGGAAAAGACTAGAGGAGAGTACAAATGAGGAGTAATTTATTAGAGAATAATTTTAGGAGCTTGTTGGACTAGTAATAATGTGGTTATAAGGGAAAAAAATCCTATTAAACACCAATGGTATGCCCACCCCTTTCCTAATCAACCCCTTAGGCTGTATACTTACAAATATTGAGTCTCGATGGGTTCCTACAAGATGTAAAGCATCAATATTTGATAAAACTAAAAAATATTGTGTATACAGATTCCATATGAATTCCTTCTTTCCTTATTTTACATCATTTTAGGGGGACTTTTGTTTCCTATGAGTTTTTTCTCTTTCTCCATTTCATGTATATATTGTACATGAGTTTATCATCATGTCTTATTATTTGGTCTCATACTGTGGATATGCCACTTTATTTTTGGCTATTTTTATACCCTAACTTTACTCGGGTGATGGTGGGGGTATTAGAGTAAGTTACTCATGTTTACTAGGTGTTTTTTAAATCTTTTTCCTATATTGTATTTATCCCACATTGGTTAGGATACTTTTCTCCTTGATTTTACTTGCTTATATATGCAAGGCTTCTCATTTTTGACAACATAGAAGAAGTAATATGGAGATATAAAATATTTCTCTATGTTTTGCATTTGGTTACCATGTGATGTTTTAATGTTATCACCTATGATCTTTGTATCTTGTAATGATGGAGTCATCATTCTTTTCAAAATAATTTGGATAATTTTTGGGTGATAATGTCTAAATCTATGTACTAAGGCAAATCCATGGGTTGGAAAGATAAATGACATCACCCCTATTTAAATAGACTAGTGCTTAGGTTGTTGAGCATCATTGAACCTCAACTGCACAACTCATTTAACTAATCTTGAACCTCAAGATGAACTAGGAGACACACATATTAGGATCATAGATTAATTCTAAATCCATTTAACATCATTGAAACCTCAACCACATTATATTTTTTTTGAATCAATTACAATAAACAAACTTATAGATTAATAGTGATGAATTCTATGTACCATTGATGCCATAATATAAAATTGTAATAATGTGTATGTGCATAAATAATGGTTATTCCCTATAATATGGTCAAATTATATCCAACATTATATATAATGATATGCATATACATATCATTTTATCCCAAATCTGAAAAATGTGAAAACCTATAACTTTTGTTCTTGTAAAATGTTTGCATTACATATGCTCCAAATCTATTCAAACATGCAAAAAATATATCAAAAATTATGAACCATACTAATAACATAAGGAAATATAAACTATATTTGTGAATATATATGTTCCATCCAAGGTGGTAAATCCATGAAAAGTTATGTAATCAGAGCATAAGTGCATATCATGGAACATACAGATGTAGTTGAAAAAAAAATTACAATATTTATACTATGGTAAATATATTATATTATTTATTTATTAATGAAATTATATAACAATCAAATTTTAATTATATTTCAAAACTATATTAATATTATAATATTATTTCTTAACCCTTTATGCACAAAAATTGAAATGAGTCAATGGTCATGTGTCTTGAATAAAGTAAAATTATCAATATACACTCATTTGCTTTTCAAATCCCCCTTTATGAAAAGAATAAATTACGTCTCTTACAACATATACATACATGAACACACACACACATACACATATTATTGCTTATTGTTTATAATTATTAATATTATATAATATATAAATATTATTATCATATAATAATTAGTAATTTATAAATATTAATATTATATTTCATATAACATAAAAATATATTCTATTATTATTATTTGTTAAATGATACTATGGTTGGGGGTCCTCACCAAATTTATTAATAAAAAAATTAGCATATACAAAAATTGGGGTAAACTTGAGAAAACAAGAACACCAAGAGAAATGAAAACTAATAGAAAACTATCCATGAGAGGCATACAACCCACTAAAGTCTAGACACCTCAAAAGGGAAGAAAAATTTACTAAGAGCAAAATAAATAAATAGGTAATGAATACACAACAAAATCCAAATGAAAACCTTCATTAGGGTGCCACACCACCCAAAGGATACCCTCCATTACCCAGTTGAGCTAGTTGTTCATCATCTAGTTTTTCTAATGCTCACCCTCCAAAGCTCACTTCCAAACCTGCATCACCATCGATTGAAAGACACCTAGATCCACTATCACATGGAATTATAACCTTCAATCTCTGAATCCTTAGCCTACCTACTCATCTCTTCATCAACACCCCTAACACTTGGTATTCATTTCATGGTAGTCATGTGATCCTACATCTAGACTAAATTTTCCCATCACTGAACTAAGGTACATGCACCCTTCCTTGGTGGATAATCCTATGTCTATTGGAATGGAAATCCAAAAATACTGACTATTTATTTTACAAAAATCATAAACATGGATTAATTTCTCCAACTAAGTTACTAAGGCATACCACCATCGAGGCCAGTGGGCTTGCATATCATTCATATCTAATTAAGGTAAAAATCATCTTTTTGGGCCATGGTTTTTAAGTTAATTTTATATAAAATATAGATGCTCCACCATTTAAAAATAACTTACCTAAAACTCACAAAAATATCATAGAAGAATTATCCCTATGTCATTTAGAGCTAGAAAGGGGAGTTGGCACTAACTTCCCTAAGCAAAACCCTCAAGTGCTTCTACCAAGTGAACCCAAAACATTGGTCAGATAATCCTACTTGCCACCACCATTATTTATGTTTATATTTTGAGGTGAAGATGATGTTCCCATTAAATGTCAATGGTGCTAGGGAATTGAATTTCACCATGTAGCTGGTATTAAGTGAGAACTAAATTATTACTTCCTTAATGGCCTACAAGATGCTTTCAGATTGAATCATCAAAAATTCATTTTAAATGTTAGTCTATCACCTGGCCACTAAATTCCATTTCCATCCTAGTTGATCCTACACATGGAAAAATCTCACTCAATGCCACCTATATCTTGAAATCCATGGTGTTGAAATTAAAAATGGCCTAGTAGGGTAATCATGTAGGGATGGATAAGTGAGAGAACCTACAGTGAATGCACCATCTATCACACTAGCTTTGAGATAAAACTAATGAGGGAATGTCATGTGTGGGTAATGAGACCTCCAATGACAATTTAAATCTAATTAATGGTAACATGATCATCATGAATGCAATGTCACCCTACATTACATTATTACGATAGTTTCATATTATAGATCTAATTACTCCAATCATTATCAATAATGATTTCTTCATCCTATTCCAATCTCTTATTGGAAAGATAATCTACCACATATTTTGCTTCTTTAAAATAGTGATAAACCTCCCAAAAATTAAATTTTTCTAATAATCCCCAAGCAAGATTTAAGATGTTATTGATATTCCATGATTCAGCCTTTCTACTCTTTAAATCCTAGATAATAACCTTTTATTTGCCTTCAATAAGGACTCATTCAATCCCACATTATGTCATAATATCCAACCCCAATATGAGAGCTTGTGCCTCCACCTCCTTGTTAATGTAATCAACTAAATTCTTTAATGTGGTTAGAATAAGTGAACTAGTGCATTCCCAGATAACACATCCTACTCTAGAGGCCCCCATATTGCCTGTGGTGGCCCTACCAAAATTAAATTTGAATAGTCCTAGAGGGGGAGACACCCACTCCATTTTATCCTCCTATCTTGAGGCATTTAAACACAACACTCACCCATATATGGGAGGCATCTTCATCCAATGACAAGATGAAATAATGTTCAAATCCCATACAAAAAGATATCCCTTCTATCATTTATTTTGGGTAGATCCCACTTCTGATATTGAAAGTCCAACTCGTTCCATCACTACATCAAAAAATCTTCCTATATATTTAAACATTCTCTATTTACATTCCTTACATATGTTCCATATTAGGATGGCTAGAATATCCTACCAAAAAGATGAGAAGTTGTCTATAGTTTCCCTCATAGGCCAAGTTACAGAAGCTTTTAGAAGATATTTTGGCTTATCCCAACTCCAACTCAATTTCCCACATAGTCAGTTCAATGCCTTTTTCATAAAATGGTAGGTTTAAATAAAGTGATTATTATCTTCTTCATTAAATTGGCACATGACACACCTCAAGGATCCCACCAATATTATTCTATGTATTTATCCTAAGTAATACTTTTCCTTTACATAGCTAGCTAGACAAAGGCCCCAGATTTGGGCAAATTAGTGATGTTCCAACATAGACATTTGGCCCACAAAATTGAAATCTCTATCTACTCCACCATCTTATAACCTAAGATAATGAGTACATCCCATTATTTTATCCTATCCATTGTATATAATCCTTATTACCAATGAAATTTTTCCTCTTGGTTAGGATTTCCATTAACATAAATTTTTTGGTTACCTGAAATCTATAACCCTTCAAGGGTTTTCCATCTCCATTTTTCCATTCTAGATAAGATAATGGGTTCCAAATAATCCCTGACTTTTTACCCTAAAGCTCTTCTACAATATCCTTATTTGTAGATAGGTCTTATATTTCTATTAGGGGTCTATGACCATTCCATGAGTCTCTCCAAAAATCCATCGAGCATCCATCATTTATCACCTAAGAAACATGATCAATTATTATAGAAAGACAATTAAGGATGAATTTTCACAAATTGGATCCTTTATGAGGGTTTAAAACCTATAGAATATTCATGGTGGACTAATCACCAAAATGCTTAAACTGTAAGATCTATTCCATAAAACCTCTATACGTGTAACCATTCCCCAAACTAGTTTCACTCTAAATGCCATGTTTTGAGATGAAAACTTCATAATTATATCACCCCAAACATTTTTCAAAAGACACACCTTTTCCCATTTCATTAAATTAATATTCTTAGAATCATGAGTTCCTTTCCATAATTAGTTATTCATGATACAGTTTATCTATTTCAAAACCTTGGAAGGAGGTTATATGATATAAATATGTAGATGGGCAAGGCACTTAGAAAAAACCTAATAATAGTAATTATCCCATCCAAGGATATCCATTTACCTTTCTAATATAACAACTAAGCTTTGAAAGCCTTAATTAAACCATCCTAAATGAAAGCTCTACCGCTACCCACTCCCATGAAAAGAGGTATTCTCAAATATTTGTTTTGTAAATTCCTAGTTTTAAAGTATAGAGTGAGGTAAATATAAATCTAGATTTTTCTAGGGGTTTTGATGAAATATATATTTTATATGGTTGAATTAAATCTTTGACCAAATGTTCTCTCATAGTCTACTAGTAATTATTTATAGGCCCCAGTTTCCCCTACCGTCAAGTTCCTGAAAAGGACTATATCATTGATAAATTTTTGATGAGTAAGTTTATCAATCACTTCATCCACATTGACATCTCTAATTCCCCCATCAAACAAATATCCCAAGATTTACCTTCCTAAGGCCTCAATTATTAGAATAAAGAGAAAGGGCAACAAAGGGTCACCTTAGTAGAGACCTTACGAGGCTTTGAAATTTTTTGCAATATCTCCATTCACAATGATTGAGAATCTGGGGGTAGAGATGTAGCTAAGGATAAATGAGCACCATTCCTTAAATAAACCAAATTTATCTAGTGTTTTCAAAACAAATCTCTATTTAACCTGGTCATACACCTTATTGATGTCTAGCTTGAGAATCATCCCTTTCTTATGTCTAATAACTAGAGAATGAATGGTTTCATGGGTGATAAAAACCCCATCATGTATATTCCTACTTGAAAAAAATTCCCTTTGTTCATAGGATATCTACTTCCATAAGAGACATTTCAATTTGAAGGAGATGGCTTTTAATATTATCTTATAAATTGTGTTGCACACGAGATGGGTCTGAAGCTAGAAAATGAGTTTTGAGTCACCCCTTTAAGAATAAGAGAAACAAAGGTACAAATTACATCCACCCCAATCCTTTGAATATTCCAATATTCCACAACCATTTCCACCATGTCATTCCCCACAATATCCCAAAAAGACTGAAATAAAGTAGCTAAAAATCCATTAGGTCCAAGGGTTTTATATTTTCCCATAGAGAAAATCACCTTGAGAATTCTTTCATGATATAAATGGATCATAATAATTCTATTTTAGTTTTCATTTTATATTATAATAATACTCTCTAAGCTCATATATTATCCCTCTATATTTAAGGCTTCTATATTAGCAAGCAAATCCTAGAAAAAAGACACTACTTTTAACTTTATTCTTGACAATGCTTCGAGTTTAATCCCATCTCTTTCCCTAATTGAGAGATGTGGTTTGAGTTACTTATTATCCTAATCAAGTGATGGAAAAAAATTATGTTCCCATCCCATTCCTTGTTTAACCATTCTCTATATTTATACTTTGAAAATACTTCTTCCCTAATAATTAATTCCTCCACCTCTAACATAATCTCCTTTTCTTTGGTATAAGAGTTAGCATCCATCCCCCCATCTAAGACAACTTTGTTGAGGGTTCCAAATCCACTTCCACCCTTCGAATTTCCATGAAGATGTTTTCAAAAGAGACTTTATTAAATAATCTAAGGCATAATTTGACATGATACAATTTCTTACTTATCATAAACATATTCAACTTCTCCTCGAATAGAGCACTATTCCACCACCACTAAATAATCCCATACAAGGTATGGTCCCTGAGCCACATTAGTTCAAACTTAAAATCATAATTGGGAGGAGTCCCATATTTAAATTTTTTGAGTTTAATTAATGCATGATCAAAGCAAGAGATAGGCAAGATATTAATATCTAAGATGCAATCAAAATCTAGGCAGTTAGAGGTGACCAAAAAATGATCCAGTTGTTCAATAATGTTTTTGAACTCCAGTCACCTATTTATCCATGAGGAAAGCCTATTCTTTAGGACTACATCAATCAAGCCCACATCTTCCACAAAATGGAGGAAATCATTCTAACATAATATTTCTTTCTGAGACCCACATCACTTTTCCTCAATGGAGAGAATGGAATTTGTCTCCCCCTAAAACACAATGTTGTCTTGTTAGCAAACCAATCTAGTGTTTTAAATCTTCCCAGATTCTAGTTTTACCAACAATCAAAATAGGACCATAAACATCAAAAAGAAAAATAATAATGTCTAAAACAAAAAAGGTAATCTTATTATCTTGCCATTAAATCTTGGGATAATAATCTTTAACCTTCACTCTTGAAGCATACCAAAGGGTCACTAAATCTACTGTAGCTCCCACATAATCCTGAAATGAAAAATTCCATCTCTTCCATGTTTTGTTTATCAATCTCTCAGCTTTTGTATTAGAAATATTAGTTTTGTGTAAAATAAAAGCATCATAAATTGGAAAATGTAATTTCCATCTAAATAGACGTCACTTGTTAGGGGCATTTATTCCCCTAAAATTCCATGATAGGATATTCATTGAGGGTAAGAGGGGCCTTCCACCCCCCCCCCACACTTCATGTTTACAACAAATTATTTCATGGATTTTTATTTTCCTTGTGAAACTTCTACCTCAACGTGATCAAAAGTTTATTTTCTTCCTCTTCTATTCCCCCCCCCCCAAATTTGTCTAAGAGATTTTGATATATTTTCAAGATTAAGAGAGAAAATTTGAAGAGTTGAGATCATCCTCATGTTGTTATATAAAATCCTTTGATAAATGGGAAAGTTTTAGGTTTCCTTCCATTCCCCTTACATCCATGCTGGTTATTTTATTTATTAGTTATTCAAACCTTACCTTTATGGAATTAATAAGGGAAGAGAGTTCTAAAACCTCTTTCAAGCTAAAATTACACTTTTTTAGCATTATATCCAAAGAAAGATGATTGCCACCTTCCAATCTTTCCTTGAGACAAATAGTTACCAAGGTAGCAATGGGAATACCATGCTGATACCCCATTATATCTTTACCATTCAATTCCAGAACACTAAAAAAGAGGATCAAGAAAGGCTTGATATTCCAAAGATGGACTCAGTTTAGCATTCCAATATTGAGCCTATAGATTGCTCCCTACCTTCCTAGGATTGTCCATTTTGAAATGACCTAATACTCTAAATTTTTATCACCTAAAAGGGATTCTTTAAACATTAATATTTTTCTCCCATATTCTATCACAAATTTTGATGTAGATGGTTTCTATGATTTCTTTATCTCAGTCTAAAAAGGCATAAACTTGGGTGTAGGATCCCAAAACTCCTTCTAGGGTTTTAGGATCAATTTTGATATATTCCCCTACTAAGAAACCAATATATTTGAGGCATTATTCACTCTAGTACTTTGTAAGGAGTCCATATATTTGTATCTATATTGGGAACTTCCCTTCCTTTGCATTTAAAGGGTTGGATATTGGAGATTACTTTTGTAGCCAAATCCCTACACCATACAATAGCTAATAGCCACCACTAAGGATTGTTAACTCATTTTCCTTTAAGGTAAAAATCACCATAAATAACCCTTTAGGTAAAAATTAGTTGTTTCATCTAGGTCCCAAATTGCTCTCTACCTAGCTGTGTATTGCCCTTATTTCCATCCATTTCCCTATAAATTTATTAATCATGCAACTACATTTAAGGAGTCCCACATTCTCCTAGAAGTATCCATTCTCAAAATCCATTATTTAAGACAAATTTGCCTCTCTCTTGTCATATTTGAAAATTTGGACTAGAGGGAATCCCTTTGAAGCAGTCTTCTCTAGGTTTCATGGAAATTGGGTTGGATCCAAACTACAACCCTTCCTCATACAAATTTTAAATCCTTGTGCCCCCTAGGTGAGGGGGGTCCATAGAGTCATTAGTAATTTCTTCCCATATTTATTAATCTAAAAATCCATGGGCATCTTGGATCTCTTATCATAGCCATCTATTCTAAATCTTGGAGCCCAATCTCCTATGACCTTCACTTGAGGATTTTGATGCTCCCACTATGAGTCCTTCTCCCTATCTATCATCATCATTATTGTTGTTGTTGTTTTTATATATAATATGAATAATTAAAATAATAAATATATTTAATAATATATTATTAATAATTAAAAATATATTATATTTATAAATATATATTAAAATATTAATATATGTATTTAATAATTATAATAATAAAATTTCCAATGAGATGTATAAGGGTTGGTTAAGTGGGTTGGTTATTCCCAATCCCACCTAATTTTGAATCTCACATAGTATTTATAGGTTGGAGGTGGCCATTTAAGTTGATTTGTTAATTTTAGTGGTCGGTGGTAGCCGTGTATATTGGTTTAATAGTTCTCAAGGAATGGGCCCCTTATTTTTTTGTGCCCCAAAACTAGTTTGTAGCTCCACTCAAAAGTGAGTATCAATAAAAAAATTATAATAATAAAATTGTGTGTGTGTGTGTGTGTGTGTGTGTGTGTGTGTGCGCGCGCGCGTGTGTGTGTGTGTGTGTGTGTGTGTGTGTGTGTGTGTGTGTGTGTGTGTGTTTTGTTGTTTTATTATACATGTAATAAAATATATAATATTAAGTAAAAATAAAAACAAATAATAATAATAATAATAATTATTATTATTATTATTATTATTATTATTATTATTATTATTATTATTATTATTATTATTATTATTATTATTATTATTATTGACCAAAAATTTAACCAAGGTCAAATTAGGTCAATCCCTACATGTTAAAACTTTTCATAAGGTCCTCTAGCTTTGAAAATGATCACCATGGTCCTAAATGAGGTCAAGTCATACCTTGAGGGTCATACAACATGTTTTAGCCTTTGTCATATTTATCCATTTTTAGTGTCCTTTTAGGTCACCTTTTTGGTCATTTTAAGAAAATGTATAGTTTTGATTAAAAAATAAAAATGTTTCAAGAAGTAATATAATGTATTTCATGCTAGAGAAGGATCAGGGAAGGATTTAAAACTAAAATATTACAGGTCCAATGTAAAATAGAAGATCACCTTCAAAAGGTCAGTTTTAAATGTTTGTATAGATTGGGGTGACTAATCTACAGGTGTGAATGCTTCAAGAAGGTGTTTTTTCATCCCCACAAGTCATTTTTATGCTCAAGTGGTTTCAATAGATCCGAAATTGATAAAAACCTTATCCTCTCTTATATTACTCCCTCAGATAGCTTAGAAAGGGTTAGTGGTTTTCATTTGTTACAAACTAGAGAAGAAGATTTGGAGTGAGTGCACTTGAAGGATGTTAATGGTCCTTATGAGCTACCATTTTATCATCATATTTTTAGGATTGGTATCTTGTGCTTTATAAATAATAGTTAAGATTGTTGGTACCTCTAAAATGCCTATACAACCCAATGGCTTGATTTTTCTCATCTACTTGCATTTAGAGATTCATTTATGTGAACCAATTAATGAATGTATAATTATAAATCATATCCACCCATGTCATGCTAACTTTAACCTATTTTGGCATGTGTGGCCATGGAATATTTGCATAATCATCCCCTTGTGCTATTAGTGAACACCAATGAAAGTTGAGAACAATGTTTTGATAGTTACAAATTTTATCATTCTATGAGTGGATTCAACTCAAGAGTGATACACTTGTTTTAAACCCCTCAAAGAATGGTTTTTCATATTCTCTACTAAAGGTTTGTATTGAAGAGATGTCAATGGTGATGTTTAATATGGGGCTAAATATCAAACACCTGAGATCAATGTTCATAGATTGGAATAAAGGTTCAAGTTAAAAATTTGAATAAATTTGTATAATGGGAAGATTTACCTTAGTTTCTCCAAAAATGGATTCTAATCCATACAATTTCATCTCATGGTGAAATTCTATGAGGTCTAGTTAAGCTTAACAACTTCATTCTTGTAGCCTAGTCGTAGAGGTAACATATTAACATAAGAAGAGGTTGTTAGGTCAAGAGAGAATAATGGTTGAATATGATTTCAACTAATTCATTATCCTAATAAAAGTACTCAAAGAAATATAGTTTCAAGAAGCTAAAATTAAATTGAAACATTACAAGTAACATCTATAGTGCATTGATGGTAAAGGGATAATTATGTGGTCTTAACGTAGAAATGAGTCTATTTAGGCACGATATGGTCCTAGTGACATCAATAAAAACCAAAAGTATGAAACATAGTTATCAAACATGTATCATTACCTATAAAAATATCTTGACTTCCCTAATGAGCACCTACAATTTAACTTAGGAGATATACTAGCCTTAAGCTAATGAAAAATCCAAGTTTGGTTGGTAGGCAAAGGTGTAAGATGGAAATCACCAAGTAGAAATCACTCTCAGAGTGATAATATCATACTTACATGTGATTCTAAGAGGCAAGGATGAATAGAGTAAGGTTAGTCAAATGTTTTGTTGGCCATATTTGGCCCACATACCAAGCATGTGCCCAGTTGCTAAAGATCTCGAGTAGTGTTCTTGATTGATCAAATGGTTGAACAAGGTCTAGATGGAATGAGTGGACCAAAAATACCATGAATCTCAAAGGATTTAAAATCACTTTTGTTTCACTTGAAATATAATTTTTTGATTCTAAATACTAGTCCAAAGATGCAAAGACCCTATGGAGTGCTCTAGATAAGCATGAAAGCTCGTGGTATTCATTTAGTCCACTCACCATCTATAACGTATCTATATATTTGGATATGATGTTAAATAATCTAAAGAATACATATTCATGGCACTAGATCTCACGCATTTGGATGAGCCAGGAAGAAACAATCACATGGGTCTTTTCATTTTGGAGCCTAGTTTATGTATGCCAAGTTCTAGCTCATGCATTGTACTATAATGGATAAAGTTGATGCCTAATATAGAATTTTCTAAGTTTCCATACTTAAACATTTTAGTCCAAACCATCATCAATACATCATGAAATATCACATGAACTAGTCAACTTTAACATTTTATAGAAGGATATGAAAATATCAAATGGCTAGCAGATCAAAAGGATTTGTTCCTTTTGGCATTAGGTCCATTATATGCAAGTTTGGACCCCCACAATACTTTCACTTTAAGATATAAAATTTCAAATTTGGTCAAGAAATGGTAGACATTCATGTGAACATCATTCTTAAGGCCCACAAAGTAACTATTAGGATCCAAAATCCTTGGTGATAACCTAAGGAGGAACACATGACTGATAAGTGTCAAGCACATGAGAGTTAAAATTAATTCAAATGGTCAGTGGATCCCAAGAACCAATGAGGGATTGAGCTCAAGGTAGTGGGTCCCAAAAGATATATGGTCTACATTTAATTAGATCTCAAAATCTAAAATAATGACATAGAGACAAAGGGTCAATGATCAAAGGTGATGTTGACAGCCAATAGGAAAGGAGATGAGCTGGTATGTTTGATGAAATTCCATAAAATAAAATTGATCTGAGTTGTTAATAAAAACCAAAAGACCTGAGCTCAAGTCTAACCTAAGTTTCCAGAAAAGATAAAGGAAAGGAGCTGAATATAGAATTATATGGGACCTATCATTGAACAAAGTGCCATTTATATAAATATATAAAAATATATATCCTTAGATTGGTTTTCACCTATAGTATTTTCAATTTATGATCCAAGGCATTAAGTAGGTATGTGACTAAGAAGATCATCTCAAGTTAGACCTTTGATAAACCATTATTCAAGATAGGCGTGATGTGTCCCTAGCAGATCCAAATATTTTATCTTCTTGATGAGATCTAGTGAAATATCAACACATTAGATCTTGGGGATTTGGAAAGGAGTTGGAGCATTTACATCTAGCTGGATCATGACTTACCACTTTTGACAAATTCTTGTCTTCTTGTACAACTTTATAAAATATAATGATTCAGAGGCTATCTAGGTAAATCATGAATATATTGATCATAATAACCTACTATGATTAGACTAAAATCCTAGTGAAATGACTTATGGATTTGATAGCTCATTAATGATCATGAATAATGTGTTTCTCCTCTCCTCTTCCCCCTTATCCTATATTAACCCTTTCTTTCCATTTTGAAAGATATCTCTTGGAAACCTCAAATTTGAGACCTTATTTTATCTTTTTTGAGAGATAGGACACTACTTGGGATACTAAAAAGTATCTTTAGCTTGATTAGGCTTGACCCTATCAAGTATTTCTAATAACTATCTCTTAATTCAATTTGAATTTCTTTGCCTATCTTTTTCCTTGAATTTGTGTTTGACAGGTTGTGCACTATCACATTATGTGAAGGAGAATCTTCCTCATTCATGGTACTTCTTTTCTAACTTTGTTTTATGTATTTTCAATGTTGTTTGTAGGTGTAGGTTAGTGTTCTATTCTAAACCTCTCCAATGAAATACTTATGCAAATTAGATCAACCTTAAGGTTGTGTGAGCTAGTACTAATCTTTTATTGATCTAGTGTGAGTTCAAGCTTATGGGAGTTCCCTTTTAATTTTGGTGCATCGCCTATTAAATTTATTATGAGACCTTACTCTCTTTCTAAACCTTTTATTATTAAGCATTAGGCTTAGATTTAGTCTTAGGTGAGCATCAAAGAGTAATTCAGCATACTTTGAAGGTTTATCCCCAACATAGGTGTCCCACAACCTACGGTTATTATTATTATTCGACTAGGGTTTATGTGAAGAGACATGAAAAATATCCTTACCCATATTAGGGTCAAATTCTAGATGATAATAGTTTCTGGCATGCCTGATGGGACTAAGGTCCAAAGTAGGTGAAGAGTTTTGGTGTTATCTTCATCTAATTAGTGTTTGGAGGCACATCTACAAATATCAATGGAAACTCCAAGATTTTAACTAGTTACAACAGTCGATGTAAGCCTTCAAGAAAATTTTATCTACATCTAATCTAATTTTATGAGTCTCTATGATTGGAGTTAGGGAAGAGTTATACCCTCATCTATTTGGTGAGCTTTATCACCAACCAAATGGAGCCTAGAATCCATCTAATCATCCTTATCATCCCTATAATGAGAATTTATATCCTTATTACCAACCTACTTACCCCTCTATCCAACCTTTTGCTATCACATCCTTACTGGCACTTAAGCCAAATATGTTGATATCAGAAGAGGTGATGAGAAAATGGGACAAATATCTTGATGTGATCCCTTCTCATCTCATAGAGAGAATGAGGAAGTCAATTCAAAGGTTGACAAATAAGTGGATGATTGTTGGAAAATAATTTTAGTATGGTGATATCAGTGATGATTTGTATGAGATGAATACCTTGTTCTAGTGATGGATAGATAGCTTAGTAAAATGGGAAGGGTAGGAGAAATAGTTTAAGCAGCCTTAACCTACCATCCCACCCTCCCTTCATAAAAATCCTATGTTTGAGCTACAATTTCATGAAGGCAAATATTTAGAGGTATATTTTTTCTTAGGAGATGACATGTTTAAACTCTTAAAGCATGATTATCAACTTCACTCTTTGACCATAGGCATATCTCTACCTTTAGAGGCTAGAATTGAGCTCAAATGGACTTAAGGAGTCACATCATCATATCCATCTCTCTTATAGGTCATCCCTACATATATGTTGAAAGCGATGGATCAAGCTGGTACATATGTTCATGATCAATAGTTCATAAATGGAAAAGGATTTAATATGTTATGTTAAAGTACGTAGATGTGGGAGCATGATGATTGGGTTTTGGGTCCATGCTTCTAACCTGTGCACCTAAAACATCAATAGAGGAGCTTTCAGGGACCCTTATAGTCTAAATTAGAGAAAACTTTGAAGAAATGGACTAATATGTCTACATTAGAGACATGTTTGCTCATTCTCATCCACTTGAGGGCATGCTAGAGGAATCAACATCTAGGCATCCTGACACACACATCATGATCTCTCAAAGGCAAGGTGTTTTCTAGCCTATTTCATCACAAGTAGATGATGTCAAAACATTTCCATTTGATCTGGGGAGAAAGTACTTTTAAATTTTATCGTTGTGTATATTAGGTTATATTTCATGTTTTTATTCAAGTGCTTTTGTGCACATTTGTTTAGTAGGTTAGTTGTTTTCCTTTACTATATTTTCCTATATGCATTTTCCCTTGTTATTTTTATTCAATCCTTTTTGTTTCAAGAGGAAGTTCTAAAAAAAGGAAGCCTTGCATATTTTTCATGAATAACTAAGCTATAAAGAAGTGAATCCATGACCAATGGATTAAAATAATAAATGAATTAGGTTCTCAAGTAAGTGGTCATGCTTTCTTGCAAGCCACCAAAGATGTTAGCCATATTTGGCCCACATAACAAGAAGGTGTTGAGTTCTTAAATATCTTGAGGCAATGTTCTTGATTGATCAAATAGTTAAAGAATGTCTAAATGGCATGAGTGGACTAGAAATACCATTAATCTCATAGTATTTAAAATAACTTTTGGTTCACTTCAAATATAATTTATCAATCATAAATACTAGCTTAAATATGTAGAGACCCTATAGAGTAATATGGATAAGCATGGAATCTCATGGTATTCATCTAGTCCACTCACCATCTAGAGCTTGTCTAGACATTTAGCTATGATGTCAAAGAAGATGAAAAAGACATATTTATAGTGTTAGATCTCACATGTGTGGATGAGTCAAGAAGAAACAATCACATTGGTCTATTCATTTTGGAGCCTAGTTCATGTACAACAAGTTCCAGCTCATGCGATGTAGTGAAACAAGAGACATGCATGGGAAAAGTTGGCTCTTAATGAAAATTTTGATAATTTCCATACTTATCCATTTTAGGCTAGACCATCATGAATACATCATGAAAGATCACATGAACTACTTAGGTTCAAATTTTTATAGAATCACATGGAAAGTTTAAATGGATAGTAGATTAAAAGGGTTTATTCCTTTCGACATTATTTCTATTCTTTACAAGTTTGGTGCCCTCACAATCCTTGCACTTTAAGATATATAATTATAAATTTGGTCAAATGATGGTAGACATTCATGTCAACATCATTTTTTAAGGCCCATAAAGTAACCATTAGGATCTAAAATCCTTGGCAAGAACCTGAGGAAGAACATGTCAATGATAGGTGTCAAGCACATGGGAGTTCAAATCAATTCAAATGGTCAGTAGATCCCATTAACCAATGAGAGATTGAGCTCAGGGAAGTGAGTCCCAAAATATCTATGATGCATGTTTAATCGAATCTCAAAATTTTATGGAGTGATATAGAGTCAAATGTTCAATGATCCAAGGCAATCTTGATAGCTAATAAGAAAGGAGATGAGCCAATATGTTTGACAAAATTTGATAAAATGAAATTGACCCGACTCAATAAGAAGAACCAAAAGACCTAATCTCAAGTCCAACCTGAGTTGGTAGAAAAGATAAAGGAAAGGAACTCAATATAGACTTGGATGGGACCTAACATTGACTAGAGTGCCATATATATAGAAATATATGAAAACCAATATCCTTAGATTGGTTTTCACCTATAGTATTTTTGGTTCAGGATCCAAGGCATTGAGTAGGTATATGACTAAGAAGACCATCCCAAGTCAAGCCTTTGATAAATCATTATTCAAGATAAGACTGACATGTCCCTAGTTAATCCAAATATTTTATCTTCTCGATGAGATCTAGTGAAAGATCAATAGATCAGATCTTAGGGATTTGGAAAGCAGTTAGAGCATTTACATCTAGCCGGATCATGATGTGCCACTTTTGGCAAACTTTTGTCTTCTAGTGTAGCCTACTAAAAATATAATGATATGGAGGCTAAATGGGTAAATCATGAATATATTGATCATAATAAGCTATTTTTATTAGAATAAAATCTTAGTGAGACATATTATAGAGATGACAACTCATTAATGATCATAAACAATGTGCTTCTCCTCTCCTCTTCCTCCTCCTATATTAATCCTTTCTTTCCATTTTGAAATATATCTCTCAGAGACCTCAAATTTGAGAAATTTTTTTATCTTTCTAAGATATGGGACATTCCTTGAGTGATCCAAAACTCAAAAGCTTTGGTTGAAAGATAATTTAGAAATAAAAATAACATAATTTAAATAATGCTATCTCTGAAAAGAGATGTTTTAGTGATCAAAATTATAGACCCAAACATATGCCTATCTCTTAGAAGAGATGTTTGATTTCCATTTTGGGTTACACATTCATTTATACATGTTTTTGAAGGTTTGAGGAGGATGTGGAAGGTCACCAATATCAAGGGAGATTAATTGGTTCAACTTCCATGATTTACAACAATACAAAATTCAAGGAATTACTATTTTTAGACTACACTACTAAAATTAAAATTTGGGTAACTTACATTGGTTTTTATGGGTTAAAAATTCATTGAGTAGATATATATGCCATCTCATGATTCTCCCCTCATTATTATCTTTCCAATGGTTCAAATGGTGAGTCAATTGGAGCTATGGTGTAAAAGTTATGGCTCCCGAAAGTTCTATCATCAATTGGGGTGGACACATCACCTGAATGGTCACCTGAATTGTTGCTCGGATCATTGAGATACTAAAAATTATCCTCATCTTGACTGGAATTGATCCTATCAATTACTTTTAAGAACTACCTCTTAATGCAATAGGACTTTCTTTGCCTATCTTTTGCCTTGAATCTGTGTTTGACAAGTTGTGCACTATGGCATTATGTGAAGGATAATTTTCCTCATTCATGGTCCTTCTTTTCCAATTTCATTTTAGGTATTTTCAATGATGTTTTTAGGTCTAGTTTAGCATTCTATTTTGAACCTCTCCTATGAAATACTTATGCAAATTAGCTCAACCTTAAGGTTGTGTGAGCTAGTATTGTTCTTTTATTGATATAGTATAGGTTCAAGCTTATGGGAGTTCCATTTTAAGTTTGATGCATTTCCTGTTAACCTTATTAGGATCCCTTAATCTCTTTCTATCCCTTTTCTTGTGAAGTATTAGGATTAATTTTAGTCTTAGGTGAGCATCAAAGAGGAAGTCATCCTACTCCAAAGGTTCAACCCCAACATAGGTGACCCATAGCCTAGGGTTGTTCCCATTATTAGACAAAGGTTTGAGAAAGGAGACTTGAATAGTCTCCTTTCCTATATTAGGGTGTAATTTTGGCTAATAACAAGTTCTTAATCCTTATTGAATTTATGAATACACACACAAGCCTGTGTATGGTTGGTATGTGAGATGTCAATTTGAATGATGAAGTGTCTACCTCAAGCCCAAAAACGTATACATAGAGATATTAAAATTTCATTTAACAACTAACATAATAGTCTTACTACTCAGTGAATCTCATGTGAAGCTAGGTACATAGTCAATATTGTCATTAGTCTAAATGACTTGAGACACTCCACAAGCAATGTAACTTGCATACCTAGCTCCCTGATGTTAAAAGGATGAATGGTGGAGTCTTAAGTCATAATTGGATGATGTTTAGGACTTAAGTGGAGGTGAATAAGTGTTGAGGAGGTCTTACAACCACTGTGACCACTCATAGGTGGTCATATACCTAGAAAACCTAGTATATGCCTATGAGGCCTAAAACTAGGTATGAGCCTTAAGATTATAACTTCACTCTTATGATCATGTGAAACTTTATGCTTGATGAGACTCATTAAGTTTTTTAGGACAACTTAGATTTGCCATTTTTTTTTCTTTATTTGACTTAAGGGTTTCTAGAATGCATAACTAACTACTTGAGAGACAACTTCTTTCATTCCCACTTATATGAGCAAGATGTATGGGGTCTTGATCACTTAGGGAGATTTTATGGAGGTCATTTAATTAAAATTAGTGGCATTGGCTGAAATGTCAGGGTCCTAACCATTATGAACCATTACTAAGAACTTAAAATACCTAAAACCCTCACAATACCCTCATAAGAGCTCTATCAAAAAGAGATGAAGAAAAACACATATATAAGGTGCTAATTATCGTATAAAATTATAGTCATCTAATTTTCACTCTCTTAGGCTCCCCACCTCTCAATTATTTTATACCATCACTTGTATGTATGGGTCAAATTCTATGTTTTTTGTAATATTTGAGGTGATTTGAAGGTGTAAAAAGGAATAAATGGGTGAAATCCATGGTGGAATGTGTGTGGAGATATTTTATGACTCCTTAGACCCCATTCTCACCTCATTCAGGTATGGATACTCCTCTACTAATCTTATTATTACAGGTAATCTTGGATAGAATAGCAAGAAGAAAGGAAACAACCAAGTTGAATATGAGAAGCATGGTTTTAAGTCTTCTTGAGGTATAAATAATAGACCATAGGACAAAAAAATTCTAACTATGTGTCTCAAATCTTGGAAATGAACTCTCTTGAGTATGTGCAAGTCACCTCAGTGACAAGTGTGACAGTTTAGACCTAAAGGGCTAGTGAGTTACTACAAGGAAGTAAATAAAAAGTGGAAAAGAGAAGATTATTAGTTGGAAGGGTGCATAATGGCCTAAACCAATCATGTTTCCACCTTATCAAGTCAGTATATATGTGTCAATGACATCCAAATTAGTTCTACATAGTTGGTGGACTCCTCATCAAGAAGAGTAGTTTCAATAAGGAAAATGAAATATCCCTACACTAAATTTAGGAGGATGTTATATTTTAGATATAAAATTGTTGAAGAGAAGTTCATGATCTATTTATTAACTCCTCTTTCAATGTAACTAGTTTTCAAGACCTGACACTTGGCATTGTAACTCTCCAATGTCACTCTTTCTCTTTCTTATCCTATTACTCTATATATTAAAGCCATTTTGTAATTGCAAAGGATCGAAAATTGCCATGGAAAATCCCTAATATTTTGACATCTTTATTTACCTATAAATAAATTTATTAAGCTAGTTATGTCTCTAAAAATCTTTCCTAAATGTGTCAAGTAGTCCACTTGGATGATAAGTGATGATTGTTTCTCCTTGTTTCCATGTATTGTGTAAGTAATATTTCTTCAAACAGGAATCATGAAGTGTAAGTGATTATTAGGTGTATTTTATGTGTGAATAATATTAGTAGTGAATAATATTAGACCTTATATGCATCCACCTTTATAAATTCATGGCAATCTACCTTCATGTAGAAACACTCTTTCTAGAAGAACCTTGAGTTGAGATCATTTTTATTAATCTACCTTCATAGTCCAAGTTAAAGTATGTTTTTGGAGATATCTTTGGTGTATCACCTTCATTATTACATGTTAATTTCATGTTTATTCATCAGTTACACACCAATAAGTCATTATCCTAGTGTATTTGATATCCTAAATAGATAGATCAAGGGAGCTAGCCCATAATCTAGAGATCTATCTTTTGTAGCAATATACCTATATTTAGAGATATTTCCATGTTATCCAAAACTTGATAAGTTTTGATTGAATTATCTAGGGTGAAAATTTTGGCTAGAAAAATTTTGGCACACCTGATGGGACATGTGGTCCAATAAGGTTGTCCAAGGTGGCTGTTGGTTTTGACAATAAGGAGGTTGTAATAGTCTACTTCTTGAAGTATCTAGAAAATCCAATAAATGAATCTTGATTATAGACTATTGAATTATTATGCCTAAGGTAAACATAAGATATTATATTGAATGCATTCCTTTTGATTTCCAAGAGCTTACTTACTATTTAGTCAAAGCAAATAGATTTGCTAGCACTCATCCTTACCCAAAGAGATCTTACATTACTCATACACCTATAAAAAGGATTTTGATTGGACCAATATTGTAAAATCCTAAATCTATCATGAAAAGGAACCTACTTTTGTTTTCTTTCAATGGATATAGGCCTATAAGACTTGCCCATTATGACGACATTCCCATATCATCCCTCAAAAGTGTCCCTTAATACATAGGTGAGATTTCCATTACTCTCATTAAACACATTAAAAACATTTCTAACTTATGAAATAAACATCATATCATTGAGGATAATATATCCATTAGGTTTTTGGTTATTTATTTCAAGGGGAAGGCTCTTGATTGGTATGATACTTTGGCTCATGATTCTTATCAATACATGGGATGAATTGGGTGATGCTTTGAGGAAAAGGTTTGAGTATAAGAGTGATAACTTGTATTCAAATAAGTAGCTAACCATCTTAAATAGAGAACCTCAATAATATATTTAAAAATTCAACAAAATTTTTCAAAAGACATGGGATAGGATCCCAATCTTGGTAAGATCTACTGCACATCATGTTTTCTTTTATTATCTGAAGGATTTTAATAGTGATATTTCTATGATGGTACAATCTATAGGAGGGGATACATTTCCTAATGCCTATGAAGTGACCATTAGAGATAAAAACTATTTAATTTAGGCTAGGAATATTTCTCCAATACCTCCTATGCCTATATTCCCTAATTTATAAAACCTTTGCACCTATTGTTGCTCCCATCCCTATACCAAAACATAAGCAAATTGCCCCTAGTCAATCAAGCAAATCTAATGAGGTAGAAAGAATGAAGGATATTGATAAAGATATTTTATGTCTCTAAAATATCATACAATAGAATTAATGGACACCTTTCCAAATCCTATATCAACACAATCAATCTTATCCAAACTATCAAGACAATAAACCACCCTTTCAAGGTCATCTTCAAGGTCAAGGTAAGCTAGTTGAAATAAAATCATATAATGGTTATAATCCCAATGTTCCCTCAACCTCAAAATCATTAGAGCCTACTCAAAAACACCTTTCTCAAGATCATGAGGGTGATCCTCCATGCGATCAATATCATGATCCATCTACTATGCTAATGAGTCCTTTAATCAATATATCATGGCATATTTGGGAACAATGCCATTCATGACTCAAGTTGAGGTATATAGTGGAGGAGAGAACAATGGAGAGAGTTATCAATTGGAGCCTAATTTAGTTAATTGGAATCAAGAAGACTCGTGTGTTATGAATTATCAAGGATAATCAAGTAAAGACTCAAGTCTTATAGATGCAAACACAAGGTCAAAATGAAAGGAAATTAAAGAGATTCAAGGGGTTGTCAATGGTCCATCAATGAGATTTCAAACACTCCAAGGGGAAATTATGTCTAATGCAATCCCAAATTCACAAATAGATCAAATAATGAATAATTACAAGAGTTATTTCACACTTCAAAATTCTCAATTTATAAGTAACACTTTTCCTATTAGTGGACAAGCTAAGGTTAGTTGCTCTTTCACTAATATTTTAGAGAAGATAAATAAGGCTCATGTAAGTGTATCAATGTGGGATACACTAACAATACCTAGACAAGTAGACCTACTCCAAGAAGAGTTGTCCAAAATTACCATGGCGACCAAGAAGCCTAGTGGGTAATGGGTAACCTTGATAAACACATTGAAACATAGTGAGTGATAGCCAAACAAAATTGAGAAAGTAGATAAAACTCCATTTTATCTCTCTACCATCATTAGAGATGTTTTGGTTTATAATTGTTTGATTGATAGTGGACAAAGTAATTCAGTCATACCCAAACAAGTAGTTGATAAGTTAGATTTGAAGTATGAATCTCATTCCAAGGGAGTGTTACAACTGGATAGGTCAGCTACTAAGACAATTGGCATAATCAAAGGTTTACAATTTGTTCTTAATTCTTGTCCTATTTTCACTATTTTTTAAGATGTTGTGGTTTTGGATGTTCCATCTCACTTTTCCCTTTGCTTGTCAAGATATTTTACTACTAAGATTGGAGGATACTTGACTTCAAATTGGTCATATATGTCATTTAAGAATAGGTATGGTGCTAAAGTATCAATCAAATTTGAACCTCTATCTAAATTTCATGTAGAACCATATATTCCTAATAAATCAAACATGAATTGCAATATCAATGATGAATAAGATCATCATAGTGATCAATAACCTATAACACCTTTTGATGGCATAGATAACTTATACATTGATGAATGGGGAGTTGAGTAGTATGGATTCGATCCATATGAACATATTGAAGAAATAGGTCTTGGTACATATATCCTTCATGAAGAATGTGATGGGTCTCTTGAGGTGAATTTTGATGACACTTTAAGATAGGTTGCAGGGGGAAACTATGTTTTGCACATGGATGATGATGTTAATATTCTATCTATAATAGAGAATGATAGTCTTAGTGAGTATTTAGTTCTACTTACCAAATAAGAGAATATTAATGAGAATGGAACTTAATAAAAGGTAGACGATGTGGCAATAATTCAATGCCATAATGAAAAAGTTTTAAGAGGTAATTAGATCTGTAACTCTTCCAAAGGAATGTAGACCTAATGATGAGGTCAATCATGTACCTAATGAGAACAAAGAATAGCATGGGGTCTTTACCAAGAAAAAAACATTTTTTTAGACCATGAAGTGTTTGGTAAAGCAGAAGATAGCCTTGATGAATCCCAACAATAAACATATTATGATTCAAATATATTTGAATTTGGGAAGGGTTTCATGACTCCCAATGATCAGATTGAGGAGTGCCAAGTGGACATGATAAAGTTCAAGAAATATACAAATTAAAGAAAAAAAACCACTAGGAAATCTATATTGAGTGTTCATGAGAGTTTCAAGTGATACACTATAGTTATCAAAATATCTAAAAATGGTAAGTCATTTGATTATATTCATAAGCATGTTTTCATTGACAAACATTTTTTATATGATGGTTTGTTCTCATGGAGTATCAGTGATTGTAGAAAAATTGTCTTTGACCCTAGTTGAAGCAAAGAAGAAGTTGTCCTTCACCTCAAGTGTTTTGATGTCTTGTATAAATTAGGATATGTTTGTGTTTTTCATAAGTGTTGGGCACATTGTTTATTTGACTTTTTGTGTATTTTTATTAAGCACATAGAGAACACATATGTGTGTCTTATTGTATTTTTTTGTGTGTTTTTTCTTGTTATGTAGTGATGTTATTTTGGATTCTTTTCATAGTCATATTAGTGTTAATTATAGCATATGATTGACTCCATTTCCCAATGGAAGGATAAGGCAACCAGTCCTTAGCATAACAACCATGCTACCCCTATAAATCACCAAAATGTTGACTAAAATTTTACCCCAAGTAAAATTAGGTCAACCCTTGCGTGTTAAAACATTCCATAAGGTACTATAGGTTTGAA